>CM072525.1:19383600-19388600 GCA_036898135.1 Oncomelania hupensis
AAAGTTTTAAACTAAGGCTAACTTATACAAATACTCGTCCTCACTCGAACTCAAAAGTTAGAATACCATTTAAGTTTGTTCAGAGGGCGCTTCGATTTGTCATAAATGTGATTATAAGTTGTGTTTTTTGGTCCGCGACAACATTTTCTGACAGAACATTATTATATGTGACACAGGTACACCAATCTTTTCTACTTGGTGACGGCGATCCAGCTGTTCTTTTACACCTGTAACTCCTCCTGCAACTTCGTCCTCTACATGCTGCTCAGCCAAAAATTCTTCAACACGTACATGAGGTGAGTTGAAGGAGGACAATCACCCTTGCAGGCCCTCAAGAACCACACCTTACCATTGTGAAGAGGAGAAAGCTGGCGTAGTTTGGCCATGTCTCGCGGCACGACACACCCTGGTGTCCTGCAAGTAACAGCAGACGGAAGCAGACCCAGAGGACGACAAAGAGAGAGCTGGACAGATGCCACGCCTTCTGACGACAGCTGCAGACAGATGGAAGTGGCGAAAACTCTGCGTCGACATCCTTCATGTCTCCCCCAACGACCTTATTGGCTGCGGGACCAATATTGATGATGATGATGATGATGATGATGATGATGATGATGATGATGATGATGATGATGATGATGATGTGCCAGGCAAATGCTCTGCCACTGAGCTACGGCGTTGGAAATGACTATGACGATCGCGACGACGACGACGACGATGATGATGACGCCTGCGATAGCGGCGACGTCGATGATGATGATGATGATGATGATGATGATGATGATGCACCTATTGTAAACGTTTTCTGAAGCAGCGGCTGCTATCTGGAAGATATTTTTCGCGCAGTCGTGATGCTGACTGGTATAATTATTCTGGAAGGCGCCTTCAGACCACACCGACTCAACCAAAGCTTTTAGGTTTTGAAGTTAGTTCAGCCAGGCTAGCTATAAATAGCTTCGCCGGTGCTCTTCTTTCCTTTCCTTTCACTGAAAGGCAAGCTATAAATAGCCCGCAGCCAGCAAAATGTGGGAGAACCTAAGAGTGCTGCTCACATAGGTATTGAGCTGGTGTGAGACAGTGGTGACGGTGTGTAGTCATAGCGCGTATCGATATAAAAGCAAATGACTAAAAGAATGCTGAGTGCAGATTTCTGCGGGATGATGATGATGATGATGATGTTGATGATGATGATGATGATGATGATGATGATGATGATGATGATGATGATGATGATGATTTTATTTCATATGCATTCGAAACTAGTGGGGTTAGTGCGTGGGTGATGGGTGGGGTGAATTGCATATGACATCTAGGATCTGAGCGGAATGGTGATCACAGTGATAACAACCATTTAGAAACAACATTTGGGAAAGAAGGTACAGCAGGAACTGCAGTTGTTTATGATCATTGTGGTTTGGCGTGAATTTGTGCGCTGTGCAAGTGGGTAGACTACCTACATTAGGTTGCGTTCACGGGATGATATATTTAAGTGAGACTGTATTTGTACTATGTATATTGCATCGTACAGCCATCGGAAGATATGATAAAAGTATCGGACCTTATTGTATCGTATCGTTCACGTATCGTAGATCGAATCGTATCGTATTGTATTGTACCAATATTGTAATGTATTCGTTTTGTATCATCGTCTTTCCTTCCTCTTTCAGAATCTTCTTCTGTCGTAAACAATGGGAGGACAAAAGCAAAGTGACAGGAAACCGTACAGACATGACCACCAAGTCTGCCTTTTTGTCCGCCGCCGCCACTAGCGAAGCGCCGTCTGCCAATAATGGCAATAGACCTTTCTCTGTCGACGACGCTTTCGCCACCAATGGAAATGAATAAATATGTCCCTTGACTGGTCATTGGAGGATGAGGGGGGGGGGGGGGGGAAGAGGAGGGATGGAAGGAGGAAGATGGTGACGATAATGATGACCCCTACGTTAACTGAAACATTTTCAGCAAAATGAGTAAAGAATGTCACGTGATTGACCACTGGGACGATTGCGAAATACAAGATGAGGATAAAGGAAGAGGAGAAGGAGAAGAAAAAATAAGAAGAAAAAGAAAAATATGATGATGAGGAGGAGGAGGAGGAGATTGATGATGATTGAGATGAAGAAGAAGAATATGATGATGATGAGAATGATGATGATGATGATGATGATGATGATGATGATGATGATGATGATGATGATGATGATGATGATGATGATGATGATGATGATGAACCCTGTGTCGAAAAAAAAATCCCATTTGTCCAGCCAGTGAATGTTGGTGAACTTGTCATGTGACTGACATAAAGTTATCCGATGAAATAGTGTATGTTTATTTTTCTTTCACCTGAATGGGTCTCTGCACAGGCGTACAAAGAGCATAAAAGTATTATTAGAAAGAAGTTTGGTCTATAAATTAAAAAAATATGCATACCTATTTACGTGGATTAAAATGTAAAGACTCTAACGCGAATTGGAAGTTTTTAAATGATAGTTCAAGTAATATGCCGTGTAATGTAAATATACCTACCCAAGATGGATTTTGTTAATTATTTTGAAAACCTTGGTAACATTCCTGATGAAGACACCCTCCATCCTACTGACCCTCTTGATCCTGAAACTAACTTTATACATAATTCTAGTCTGAGTTCAGACATAACACGTGACGAGGTAATAAAAGCTGTTGGTAAACTAAAAAATAAAAATGCCTGCGATTTTGGTTGTATTTTCAATGAATTTTTAAAATAATCTTTTCCTAAGTTGTTAGATACGTACTATTACTATGTCTTTTAATCTTGTTCTAAACAGTGGCAACATTCCTGAAGACTGGTCAGTTGGCATACAACATCAGCACTAAAATGATTGAAGTCATCAAAAGCCTGTATGGCAAGACTATACCAGTGCAGTCCTCCATAACAACGCAATCGGAAACTGGTTCAGAACAACAATCGGTGAGCGTTAAGGATACCTACTCTCTCCAACACTCTTCAACATCTTCCTAGAGCGCATCATGTCAGATGTCCTTGCAGATCACAAAGGCATAGTCAGCATAGGGGGTGAAGCAATCACCAACCTTCGTTTTGCGAATGACATTGATGGATTGGCTGGAGAGGAACAAGAACTTGAACAGCTGGTACAGAGGCTTGACACCACCTCCAGAACCTATGAAATGGAAATAAGTGCAGAGAAGACCAAAATGATGACCAACAACATAAATGGCATCAACACCGACATCAAAGTCCAAGACCAGTCCCTCAACACAGTGCATAGCGTCAAATATTTAGGAGCCATTGTATCAGACAATGGGTCCCGACAGGAAATCCTCTCCAGGATCGTATAAACAACTGCTGCACTGGCAAGCTGAAGACCATTTGGAAAGATAGGACCATCAGTCTACATTACAAAGTAAGACTGCTGCGCTCCCTTGTCCTCTCCATCTTCCTTTACGTTTGCGAAACATGGACCCTCACAGCAGATCTACAACGAAGAATACAAATAATGGAGATGAGGTGCTACAGAAGACTTCTGGACATTTCCTATACCCAGCACATCACCAACGACAAAGTCCGACGGACCATCACACAAGCGATTGGACAACACGATGACCTGTTCACAGTGGTGAAGAAACGGAATCTCCGATGGTATGGCCACGTCACCAGATCATCAGGCCTTGCAAAGACCATACTGCAATGCACAACGTAAGGAGGTAGAAGAAGAGGTTGACTGGAAAAGACGTGGGAGGACAACATTCGAGAATGGACTGGTTTGACACTGAGCGAAGCCATCAGGGTTGCTGAGGACAGAGCGTGACAAACGAAGAGAAATGAAAAGGAAAATGAACACCTCACAGGAAGCTGATACTTACAGAAAAATCAAAAGTGACATCCGAAAAGGCATGCGAATAGCAAAGCAGAACTAGAACGAAGATCAGTGCCTGCCAGAAAAAAGAGAATATTCTAAACAAGAAGAACAGCAAGAAGGTCTACCAGACTGTGAAGTGGCTGACAAGTGTTAAACTGCCCAAGGTCTCCACGATCCAAAGCAAGTCTGGCTTGTGCCTTAAAGCAGAACAAAAAGTCTTGGATAGATGGACAGAGTACTGCTCTGACCTTTACAACCACACACCAGATGGAGACCCATCGGTTCTAGCATGTTCTCAGAACAGAGAAGAAGAAGAATTTTTCCCAACTCCACGAGAAGACGTTGAGGCAGCAATGTAACCGTTGAAGAAGGGGAAGTCAGCGGGAGTGGACAACATACCCGCAGAATTGCCTCAAGCAGGAGGAGAAGCGATGATCGACACCATCATCATTATCTGTAACAAAATCTGGCAGAATGGGAAGTGACCTACACCATGGACCCAGTCACTTGTCATCACTCTTCCCAAAAAGGATAACCTTCAGGAGTGCCAAAACTACCACACCTTATCAGCCATCCCAGCAAAGTCCTCCTGAAAATAATACTCAACAGGTTGAAAACCCAAGCTGAACAAATCATAGCTAAGGAACAAGCAGGAGTCAGGGCATGGCGAAGTACCACTGAGCAGATTTTCAACCTCAGAATAATCTGTGAAAAATACCTACAGCACCAACAACATTCTATATCATGTGTTTGCAGACTTTAAGAAAATGTTTAATCGAGTCTGGCATGCACCTCTGTGGGCAACCATGAGAGTATAGTACTACAACATCAACCCCAATATTATTTCAAAAGTCTGTATGACAAGGCTACCACCTCTAGGGCCTTTGGAGTGGAAATAAGCGCAGAGAAGACAAAAATGATGACCATCAAAACCAATGGCATCAACAAGGACATGAAAGCTTCAAATATCTAGGACAATTGTATCAGACAATGGGTCCCGAGGACGTCCTCTCCAGGATAGCACAAACCACTTCTGCTCTGACAAGGTTGAAGTCCATTTGGAAAGACAAGACCCTCAGTTTACACAATCCTCCACAACAGCGCCATCGGGAAATGGTTCAGAACAACCATCGGCGTTCATCA
>CM072525.1:19393600-19398600 GCA_036898135.1 Oncomelania hupensis
ATGTCTGATGCTAAATTCTCCTTTTGATCTTATAACATCTCGTACTGGTCTGAGTGACCTATGGCGTGAGATTAATACGCAAAGAAGCAGCACTTTGCGCGTCATGGGCAGGCTGGAGTTCTGATTCTATGTTTCACTAGTCCATGAGCAGCTCTTTGAGCTGGTACGCGCTGCAATGAACGACGTGAACAATGAATGGCTGTAACTTTACCTCCGTAACCGTTAGAGCAGGCGAAGATGACCCAGGACACGGAAAGCGCCCACAGCACGCGGCTGACCGCTTCGTACACGGCAGCTCCGGCCGCTGACCACGAACCTACCCACTGCAACCCCTGGTCAAGCATGTCGCCGAACTTGTCAAACTGGACGTAGGTGACGGTCAGTCCCACTGACCAGGCCAGCAGCCAACCCAGGCCCACTGTCAGCTGAACACAAAGATCAACATAAGCGTGTGTATTTTCAATTCGTCGATTCAGTTTAATTGCTTTATTTACGTCAATCCTACTCTCTGATGTCACGCCTCCTCACAACGGCTGCCGACAGACCACAGTGGCGAGCAATCTTGCCACTGTAGATTGTTCTAAAAAAATAAAGGGAAAAGTGAAAGCCCCAGTTGAAAACCTGTCTTTCCTTTGTAGGCAATACAGATTCACTGCGGCAACAGTACCCCCGTTGGAGTGCCGGGGGTTTTCAGTATAAATAGTGTCCCCACTTTATGGAAATTTAGTGCTTTAAATTCCCACTGTCGCTGTCTTCCTCATTTACTCTTTCCCATTCCTGCTCTGTCCTATCACTCTGCTATACTATCTTCTTCTTCGCTAGATCAATGACCTACCTTTTTTCTTGAAAACTCTTCCTGGGCAAGACTCCTTGTTTGTGTATGAGGTCTGTTGGATCAGCTTGGGAGTGTTGGACGTTTTCTGCCGGGTGGTCACTAGGGCTTCCTATGATTGTATTATTTAGCAATTATAGGCATTTTATATGTATATGTTTTGTTAATAATTTATAATGATGTTTGTATTCTATTTTGTTTTTGTAACCGGGGGTTCGAGTAGTTGGGGTAAAGCCTCAGCCGTCCCCTGCGTGGGATGTCTTTATTGTAAAGTGACTGGCCGGTGGAGAGCGTTCAATTTTCCCACTAGGGTTGTTTCAGCAGATCTTTTATGCGGATCGGGGGTTGTCCGGTCCTGATTTGGCTCGGAAGAGTCCGCTGGACCTAAAGCAACAATCAATCAATCAATCAAAAAACCCTCATCTCTCCTAATCAGTCTCCTCTCTGAAAATCCTTATCGGGAAGAGAGGGGACTATAAACTGATACATGCATGCATCTCTCCGACCTTCTGTGGGACTGTTGGCTGGACCTCTTTAGATCACTCTCTCATGCTCACACATGAACACGTGCAGCTGTTGTTAAATAGCGCACTTACAAGCTGAAGCAATTACTTAAGGCTTGGCCAAAACCAGGATGTAGGTACCCAAGCCAACTTGCCGCATGAAAACGCCACGGACAACTGAGCTAATGTGATGACTTATAGCTTGCTGCATGATAATAATGGGTGCTGTCACCAGCCTTTCTATGCACACATTGACCGTTATCACACTAGGCAACCCAACGTGACAAGTAAGTAAACGCAATAACGAGTTTCATAACGCTGCAGATCTCACAACTGAAACAAGTATGCAATAACACTACTACTACTACTACTACTACTACTACTACTACTACTACTACTACTACTACTACTACTACTACTACTACTACTACTACTAATAATAATAATAATAATAATTATTATTATTATTATTATTATTATAATTATTAGATTGGATGCTAAATATGCGCTTTTCCCCAAATTCAAAGCGCAAATAATAGTAAATAACACTTAAGTTTTTGCTAGAAACGAAACTCCTAGACATAGTCCGGAACTACAGGGATATTAACCAAGTGTGCTATCGGTGATCCACTACCGCTGTGCTATCGACGATCCATTCTACTTGATTAATGCCCCTGGTTGCAGGCTAACCTTCTCCATCGTGTATTGGAAGTGCGTCTTGTGTAGAATGTAACCCAGGATGAGACCGACTGCATATGGACCCACTCTGCACCAAGGGGCAAAGTATATGTGTGGCATGTAGAAATCCGCGTTCCTGAATTCCAAATACAGACCGTCATTAGCAGCAGCAACAGAAGAAACAGTAGCAGCAGCAACGAAAGAAGCATCATCATCATCATCATCATCATCATCATCATCATCATCATCATCATCATCATCATCATCATCATCATGACAAGCATCAAACTTCTTGTTCGTCGTCGTCTCCATCATCATCATTACCACCATAAAAATAATAAGTAATCAACACAATTTATATGAATCTGATGATTAAACATTTATACAACAATATCATCATCATCGTATCATCATCTTCTTCTTCTTCAACATCATCGTCATCACCACCACCCTCCCCACTCTCCCACCGTCGCCCTCTTCTAGAAAATCTTCAGCACACGAAATAAGATAGCTAGAAGACAAGATTTTGCTTTGGCCTCAAATGTCTTTCATAGAAGAATGTTGTAATGATAAAACATAAGCCCAACATAACCTCCTTACAGCCATTCTCTTACATACTATGAAGCACATAACAAACTGTATAGCCTACACATTACACATGATAAAATGAACAAATGATAAACCCAAAATGGATCGCTCCAAGAAACATCAGTTCACCTTCTGACATTTTTTCCCAGCACTGTTATTCTACTAATAAATAAATAAATAATATAATGTTGCTTTACTTACACCAGGAAAGACGATTCTTCCGTGTAGGAGAGCACCGCAGTTGTTATGACGTGTGTCAATATCAGACAGGCAGCCATGATGAAACCAACGATCTTGATTCGCCGACTGAGAACAAACAGCAGTACTAGTCTCAAGGATAACTTGACTGAAAATGATTCGTGACGGGAGAAAAAAAACCTGACCTTTAAAGTATTATCCCCCTTGGCTTTAATTATAAAGCTACCGATTGTCATCTTCATCTTCCTATACGCTTGCGAAACATGGACCCTCACAGCAGATCTACAACGAAGAATACAAAGCAAGGAGATGAGGTGCTACTATGGACTTCTCGGCATTTCCAGCACATCACCAACGACGAAGTCCGACAGACCATCACACAAGCCAAGCCATTGGACAACACAATGACCTGCTCACAGTGGTGAAAAAACGGAAACTCCGATGGTATGGCCACGTCACCAGATCATCAGGTCTTGCAAAGGACGTCATGCAAGGCACAGTGCAAGGAGGTAGAAGAAGAGGGAGACCGAAAAAGAGGTGGGAGGACAACATTCGAGAATAGACTGGTTTGACACTGAGCGAAACCACCAGGGTTGCCGAGGACAGAGAAAGATGGAGTCCGCTGGTTACACGATCATCTGTGGTGCCCCTACGACCTCCGAGTTACGGGATAGGATAGGACAGGATAGAATACCGATTTTCAGACCAGTAGTTCCCCTTGAATGGTCTTTTTTTCTCTCTTTCTTTCTCTTGAATGGACTTTCTTTCTTTGTTTTATTCTTAATCATATCCTTTTTAAATGTATTTCTGAACCCTATCTATCTATCTATCTATCTATCTATCTATCTATCTATCTATCTATCTATCTATCTATCTATCTATCTATCTATCTATCTATCTATCTATCTATCTATCTATCTGACTGACTCTCTGTCTCTGTCTCTGTCTCTGTCTCTCTCTCTCTCTCTCTCTCTCTCTCTCTCTCTCTCTCTCTCTCTCTCTCTCTCTCTCTCTCCCTCTCTTTCTTTCGTTCGTTCGTTCATCTTCTCCTCCATCTCCTCCTCCTTATTTATCATCTTCGATTTTTAAAAATTTAATCATTGTTATTTAGCGCGCTTTTCCAGCTCAAGAGCTGCTCAATGCGCAGTCCAATACAGGCTCTAACTCAAGCCAAATGAGAGGCGCCCACCTGCAGCCTTTGGGTGCATCGACTGACGCACAGATCAGATTACTGAGCACAATCCTGGAGGGTGTGGGGAGGGGGGAGCAACGGAGAGAAGGAGGTGGGGGGCAGCAGGGAGGTGCAATTTTTATCGCTTAAGATTCGTCATTTCCTCTTCATCATCACCTTCTTCTTCTTCTTCTTCTTCTTCTTCTTCTTCTTCTTCTTCCTCTTCTTCCTCCTCCTCTTCTTTTTCTTCACTTCAAAGACACAAATGTTTTCAATTAATTTCACTGTTACTAACGCTTATCCCTTACTACTTTCATTTTGTTTTACACAAACGTTAGAATTCCTAGTGCAAGTCTGAAATGGACCGATATGATTCTTACCTGAAAACCCACGGAATGAGAACAACAGGAGCGATGACGTGAAACTGCATATCGTTGGATAGGTACCAGCTCCATCCGAAACACTGTAATCATCATCATCATCATCATCATCATCATCATCATCATCATCATCATCATCATCATCATCATCATCATCATCATCGTCGTCGTCGTCGTCCTCGTCGTCGTCCTCGTCGTCATCATCATCCTCGTCATCCTCCTACTCCTCCTCCTCATCATCATTATCATCAGCATAAGCAACAACACCACCAACATCATCAACAACAACCACTACTAAATCACCACCACCACCACCAACAACAACAACAACCAACAACAACAACAAAAATACCACCAACAACATACCATTTTATAATTGTCGAAAAGGTTATTGATGTAGAGAAGATTGTAGTGCCAGTACTTGCGGCAGACTCGTTCATCATTCTCGGTGACCTGGTCGGCAAAAGGCCCAACCTTCATGTACGGATAGAAACCGATCCAGAACATCAACACCAAGGCGTACAACGGCGTCAGCCTGCAAGTAAGGACCAGGCCAAATTATTTATTTACGTAGTTATTTATTTACAAGTGAGTCTGACGTCATATTTTCACACTTTTACTCTGGATAGCACGATTATAAGGGAAGTTTA
>CM072525.1:19403600-19433600 GCA_036898135.1 Oncomelania hupensis
CCTAAGACTCACCCAGAGCGACCCCGGCGCTGGAGAAAGCGTGACCCAGGATGACCCAGGTGATGCTCAGGACCCGGATACCGTGCAGGCAGGCCACGTCAGAGCTCACCGGACCACAGTCCAGAATCTTCCGTCCATTTCTCAATACTGAGAAACTCAGCAATAACTTGCTTGTCATACCTGTCATCATCATCACCATCATCATCATCATCATCATCATCATCATCATCATCATCATCATCATCATCATCATCATCATCACCATCCATCCATCCATCCATCTATCTATACATCCATCCATCCATCTATGCATCTTTCCATCCATCCTCTCATCATCAACCTCTTCCTCCCTTCCCACCCACCTCTTCCTCCTCCTCGTCATCATCATTGCTATCAAACCATAACCTAACTTTTTTTCCCAATACAAACCTGGCTGCTGTGATTTTGATGCCCTTTTCTTCGGTTTGTGTCCGTCCTTCCCATTGGCTACATCAACAGTCACGTGGGTCAAGGCTCCATTGAGATCCGCTTTGAAATTGGTGAATCCCAGATTTTCAAACCCGCCGTTGGTTTCTTTGGAGAGAGATGACGGGGTTGAGTCCTGGGATTCTTCAGACTGAACTGTTGGGACAGTCTCACCGCAGAGGTTAGATTGGAGGTGGTTGTTGCTGGTGATGGGTTTGCTGTCTGTTTTGGTACCTTTGGAGGTAATGGTGGTGGCGTCCAGCCAAACATCATATACCGTCCCAGCCACACAGAGTAGACCCAGAATACCAAATAAAACCCTGAAAATTAATGTTGAACAACTGAACAACTCCAAACAAAATTCTTGAAGAGAACCCTGGGAAATTTTAAAATGTACCAAGACAAGGACAGATATTACAAAAAGTGTGTAAATTCGTATTTTTCGTTAAGATACCAAATACACAATACAGAATACAGAATGTATTGCGCCAAAATGACAACAGAACCTCACAAATGGAGATAGCTCCAATGATGGTAACAGCCACACATACACACACATTCACACCACAGGCAAACATCGTGATAAACACTCAGGTTCACTCACTTTCCTGTGAGTCTGTGACGAGGGTTTTATTGTTGCTGGGCTCTGCACAATGGACTGCTATTACCTCCTCGTCTTAGTCGGTGGGGATCGCTAGTAATCTCCCTTTGACTTCACTTAATACATTTATTTGTTTAGCTCGGTCTGTGTTAAGGCTGGGGTACAGAGATAGATAGAAAAATGGTAAAAGATCACTGTCACACTAGCTTTCACACGGCTATGAATCATATGTAGTCCAGCCACTTGATAATAGTAAAAATCACACATTTATTTCCTCTACTCTATACACGATATTCGAAGTACGAAACTAACTTAAAAGTTCAATTGGCAATGCGAATGGTTCGCTCGCTGAAAGTCTAGGCAGCTACTTTCTCTTCATCGGGCACTGGCTACTTTCTGCCGTAAGGGTCAGCGTTTTCGAAGAGTGGACTAATGTGGTCCTGTTTGTACAGAGTTTTAGTGCACGGTTTCTTGTTGCACTTAACTGTGGGGTTGTAGCGCTGCGTTGAGGTCGCTTCTACGACACGTTGTGTTGTCGTTGAGTCTTTGACTGTGTGGTTCGACGGTTGGGCTATCTGCGCTCAATGCTGTAGATGCCTCGGCAGCCAACTGTACGCGTCGACGTGGTTGTTGTCGTTTGCTGAGTTGGGGTTATGATATACCGCCTGCTCGTCTGTAACATATGAGACGAAATTCTGCACAACCCTGTATAATAGGTATGTGCAGAGCGTCTCACTGAAGGCCAAAGTAGCCCTCAGTGATAGCTCCACATCTCTATACATAAGCGACGAACATTCTGCTAAGTCCGTGGTCCACTGGAATCTCCACTCTAATTTCCTATACATATATAAATATAAATCGTGGCTAACTATACACATAAAGAATTAATAATATTATAAACATTCTCGGGTACAGCCACTGGTCTGCAAGCATACATATAGGTTAAACAACAGTGGTTCCGTACATCTTTCAACATGGCGTCGACCGGTCGCCTCGTGGTCGGCTTCTCCACGTGGTCAGCCAAATTCGGACTAACAATTCAATTCTATGCATAGCAAATTCCACAAACATAATTCAACAATAATATAAGTACATCACGATGAAACAGAAGTATGTTCATTTACCTGTTTGACAATGTCAGGCCATGGCTACTTGATTGAATTCGAATATTCAACAAGCACTGCTGTCTAATCTTCTCAGGAGAGATTCTGTCAGAGAGTACTGTGTACACCTCAGCATTTCAATCTAGACTGACTTTCTACCTGGCTTTGCCTGAATCGGCCAGAACTGGTTCTATCCACTCTACCTGTGTCCTGGTTGGCTGAAAAATCTAAGTGGATGTAAAATTCGAAACGCCATCGTAGGCTGCGGTGATGTCACTACACGGCTCGCGTCAAGTTCGCAGTGTGTGTACACATCAGTTATACCTTAATCGTCTGCTATAGACCACCAGTAACCTTTTAAGTTTTACTACTGACTAAACAAGCAAAATCTTAAAAGCAGTGGAAACGGGGCTCTCGTTACAGAGTCAACATTGAGGTTTAATGTCTACATCCACCATTGGCGACATGGCAGGCGGACAACACTTTCCTAACGTTGAATGAACAATCTAGAATGTTGCAAGGAACAATACATCGTAAAAATTAATTTGCTACACTCACAGGGCGACAATGAAAGCGTTGTCCTCGGTTGGGTGCTTTTCTTGGTTGCACGTAACGGTGCTAGCCTCGCCGCCAAAAGAACCTGCAACATGATCGACGATGACTTATAATACAAGAACTCGCCCTATCAAAATCTACTAACATCAAAACTAATTACCCTTTCCCTGCGCTGAGAACCTAACACGTACATCCTCTCTGACCTCCTTGCAATGCTTATGGGACGTACAAGGAATTTCCAGTTGCAACGCTATATTACTTCCGGTTCGCATAGCAGAAGAACAAGGAAAAGAGTAATTTAGTTACTGCCCTTGAAGCTCTCTTCTTTCGGAAAGCACGGAAAGCCTAGGCCTATGTTTCCGACTGACACAGACCTGGTTTTATGGTTGCAAAAATCACATGTTTGATCGTGCTCTCCGACAAAACATGGCTGTTCGACACCCTGTGCCTCTCGAAGATGTTCTTGTTGAAATATTGTGAGACAGTGATAGTGGTGAAGAAGATTTTGATGACGATGGAAACTATGATTTTGACGTTGAACCCGTAAATTTTGACTCTACATCTAGATCTAGTGTCGTGACAGTGGCAGTGATTTGATCACTTACCAAGAGATACTTTTGGTAGAATTCTTAGTACAGTGGGCGTCTTTCTTTTCTTTTTGTTTTGTTTTATTTGATGTCCAATTAAGTTATCATGGAGTGTTAAAACATTGGTTTGCTTTAGAATTTGGCATGCGCCCGAGCGCCCTTGGAGCTTTAATTCCTGTTTGGGCACCCAGAGCTTAGTTGACAGTACGCCCAACGGGCGCGTGTAAAATCCTAAAAGAAAGTTAACTCATAGTCAATATCGTAATTAAAGATCGGAGGAAAACTTCAGAGTGACGGCAACAGAAATATTCCGTTGCACTTCGCATTTGCTTTTAGTTGCAATTAGTCGGGAATAGTCTCCCTTTACCCATGAAAGATGAGCTTTCTGATTGGCCAGTAACTTATTCAAAGACCAATCAGACCAATGAATTACAGCAACTTATTAAAATAAAATTTAAAATATATCATTGATGATAACATTCAAGCAAAGAGCTGAAAAATGTGTCTGGCTTCATTTGGCATTGTTTTTATTTTATTTTATAGATGTCCATGTTCTTTCAACCAAAAATGTGAGTTCTTCTCAGATATTGAGCATTGAGCCTTTGTATTGTATTGTTCCTCTGATATTTGAAACACTGTTTTCTGTTTCAAGTGTCAAAAATAAAAAAATGTTTTTTATAGTACAACCAAAAACACATTATTGGTTTGGTTTTGCATTTTTGTCAATTTGTAACTTTTTGGTTAGCTTTAACTGGAAGGAATCTTCTAGAAAGTCACTCGTGTATTTCAAATTATTAGTCTTTGGGCACTTTCAAGTAAAGCACCCGAAAGGCACCCTTGTAAAAAAAGTGAATTTCTAACTCTGTTGTAATACTGTTGAATTTGTATATGAACTAAACATGCATGATTGTGATAATGTATATTATTTTGTCATTCAGGAACAATATTGAAAGAAAAAAAAAGTTGAACAAAAACTGAATTTCACACTTTCTTTCAGGCTCACAAATCTTTATTTTCTTATTTATTCCTCTATCTGTAGCACAAATGAAATGCATTCAATTTCCTTTTCACGGAAATATACTTTCTTTGGTTTATTTTGAGTAGTGTAAGAGCTATAGCAAAAACAAGGACAGTAGCTACAGATCATTTGCTAGCATACAGCATGCAAAGCAAGTGAGCAGCGAAAGAGACATTAACCAGCAGTAAGGCTGTATATGGAAAAGCTGTTAGTAACCTAAAAATCAAAGGCTGAAAATATTCTGCTGATTTACAGAAAGAAAAAAGGGAACAGGCTCACTACAATTAAAGAACCAGGAATAACCTTTGCGCACAAAACGCCGATGTAGGCCTGTGATTTATTTAAACCATGCAATGTATGACAGCACGTCAATTTAAACACGCAATGTAAAACAGCGCATCCATCTTTAAGGATGTATTGTCTTGAATTGAGCCTAGCGCACAAATGCAGGGGTAAATGTTTCGTATTCATTCGCCGAAAGCCGTCTGCGCATGTTACGTTGAAACGCGAATGGTAGTACGTCGGAAGCGCGCACGATAGATCTAATCGTTTCGTTTTGCAAAGTATTCAATGATGGAGTTTATTTACCTTTGATTTGAGTTTGCATTGTTGTTAGGAGAGGCTTTGTATAACGTTGATAATTTTCGTTAGTCGATATTGTTGGAGAATCTTCTGGATCCGTTTGTTTACTATCGATCGAAGCTTCTTGATGGACGTAGATAATGGAGAACATTCTTTTGACATGTATGACGTAAGTCAGTGATGACGATCTTTAATTTTGATTGGCTGTAGTGCGTCATTTTAGTCTACTGGGTTCGAAATTGTTCGGGAAGAGAGAGAGAGGTTATAAAATTGTGTGCCGCACTGTTGTTGAGAGATAGTTGAAGTTGCTGTTGAAAGTTGTTGAGTTGAGTTGAGAATTGTATGCAGTTGTTGATGTGTGCTGAATAAAAAGTGGAAAACTTCATACGTCGACTTTGTGACTTGTATGCTGCTTGAGCAGGCTGCGTGGATAAACGAATCTGAGTTACACCCTATCAGGAATTCAGCATTGGGGCTGAATCAGATACTGATAGAAAACACCAACATCGAACTGAGTGTAACATTTTGGGGGCCAAGCCGGGATTCACGCCATAGCCAAGGGTTCAACTGCGACAACAAGCGAGTCAACGTTACGAGAGGCAGTCATCGAGGGTAGCCGCCATCGAGTTGCGTCGAGAGGGGCCAACATACTGGGACTACATCACCGATAGGTTCGGGTTGACTGCAAGGGCGTGTAGTCGCTGAAGAGTTGCTTCGTGAGCGAACAACAGATCGGGACTACGTGGCTGCCGTAAGACTACGTCGAGGGACAGTCTCGGAGCTACATCGCCAGTATTAGAGAGAGCGACGAGCGGACGTCGCGTCTACTTCAGCACAGGAACGTGTACATTAACATCAGCGTGGTGCAGCGTCGCATACGACGAGGACAGCGGGGCCTGCGTCAGCGAAGGCGACTAGTGACAAGCATCAGCGCTACTGCAGAAAGCGTGCTGTTCTAGAACAGTCTAGAAAGGTACAGCACAGTCAAGAACTTTCTAGAAGAAGAACCTTCCAGATAGAACTTTCCAGAAAAGCATCAAAATGGCTGACTTCTGGCAGAAAGGGGTTGAACTAAATCTAAAAGGCAAACAGCTGACGGAGTAGGTCAAATGCCAGGAGAGAATATTGCGTGAAGAAAGAGAAGAACAGCGACGGCGCGAAGAACGAGAATTAGAAGAGCAGCGTCGCCGTGAAGAACGAGAATTAGAAGAGCAGCGTCGCCGTGAAGAAAGAGAATTAGAATTGAAGCGTCTGGAAATTGAACAGCAGCGGCAAGAAAGAGAAGAGCAGCGTAAAGAAAGAGAAGATGAGCGCAGGCGTGAAGAAAGAGAAGCTGATCGGCAGTTCCAACTAGAGTTGGCGCGCATCCAGCAACAGCAGCATGCGCCACAAGTTATCAGTGACAACACGGCTCCAAAATTGCCAGCCTTCGTCGACGGGAAGGACCAGATCGACAGTTATTTGGCGAGATTTGAAAGGTTTGCCAAAAGCTCTAACTGGCAACCTCAAGACTGGGCGATTCGACTAAGTGCACTTCTGACGGGGCAAGCACTCGACGTCTACACCAGATTGTCGGACGATGACGCTAAAGACTACGACGTCTTGAAAGAGGCCCTATTGCAGTGCTACAACTTTACAGAGAAGGGCTACCGTAAACGCTTCCGTGAATGCCGGCCTTTGTCAGACGAGACGCCAAAGCAGTTTGTGGAGCGCCTGTCGTCATATCTACACAAGTGGGTGGAATTATCAGGCAAAGGGAAGACTTACGAGAGTCTCCATGAGCTGATTGTGAGGGAACAATTTCTCAATGCCTGTCACAAGGACCTAGCGACCCACTTAGAAATACAAAAGTTGCAGACGCTAAAAGACGTTGCTGAAGCTGCTGAAAGATATCTATATCTCATCGCTTATGAGAAGACGCTGGGGCCACCCAAGGCGACGAAACCATTTCAGAAGACTGGAAACCATGTGAACCAGATCCAGGGGAGCCAGACGAACCAGAGACAGACGGACTCCACGCCACCTCCCAGGGAAGGGCATTCAAGAGGCTGTTTCACTTGCAACGCTACAGACCACAGAGCGGCTAACTGTCCTCAAAACAAGAGTAGCGGACAGCGGAGCAGTACGGACAATGCAGCGGCGGGCAACCGGCAGAGGCGGGTCTCCAATCAACGGCAAACCAGTAGATCTGACCATCAAGTGTGCGGCGGGAGCGTCATTCTTCCGAGTGAGACCAAGCGCACAGCTACTCCTGCGGACGTGCAAGAGTGCATGACCGATGGCCAACTTCTCCTTGCCAACGGAAAATCCATCCCCGTCGTCGCCAGCGCAGCTGTGACCGTCCAGAACATGCCTGTTTCAAAGGGATGCGTCGGAAATCATGAAGTGACTGTTCTAAGAGACTCTGGCTGCAGTGGGGTCATCGTCAGAGAAGACTTAATCGCTAAAGAACAGTTCACTGGCGATTCAAAATGGACACTTATGGCCGACAGCAAATGTGTGAGAGCGCCAGTTGCGAAGATTCATGTCAACACCCCTTTCTACATAGGCGAAGTCGAAGCGGTTTGCCTGAAGAAGCCGCTGTATGATTTGATGATCGGGAATATCGACGGCGCGAGACGACCCGACGACCCCGATCCAGAGTGGAGTCCTGCCTCAACTCAACACGTCGAAGTTGTGGAGGAGGATCCATTGCCGTTTCCCGATGGAGACCTTACAGAGCTGCTACGGGACAATGTGGTTACTCCGGCTCAGCCCTGCCGACCAGAGATCGTCGGTGCCGTTACAACCAGGGCCCAGGCCAAGAGAGACAAGACGTCTACGCCACTGAAGGTCGCCGACAACTCTAAAGCTGCCATCGTGGACAGAGATAAGCTGATCCAGCTCCAGGAAGCTGATAGTACTTTAAACAAGTACAGGAACCGCCAAGACCACGTGACCAAAGGCAGTGGTACGGTCTATTTTGAGGTGAAGGCCAAAATCCTGTACCGAATCTTCCAGCACCCGAGGGTCAACGGAGGGAAACCACTACGTCAAGTATTGGTACCGTTACCCCTAAGGCGCCAGGTGATGAAAGTAGCGCATGACTCAATCATGGGAGGTCACCTAGGCATCAAGAAGACGTCAGATAGAATCCAGGCGGTGTTCTACTGGCCAGGACTTCATGCGGACGTCAGCCGTTTCTGCCGATCATGTGACATTTGCCAGAAGACCATACCTCGAGGAAGGGTCCCGAAAGTGCCTATGCAGAGGATGCCTTTGATCGACCGACCTTTCAAGAGGGTGGCCTTAGACTTAATCGGCGAAATAAGACCTCCGAGTGAAGAAGGTCATCGATGGGTACTGACTTTAGTGGACTATGCGACTCGGTACCCAGAAGCAGTGCCTCTGAAGAAGATTGACACTGAAACTGTAGCAGAGGCACTGGTGGACATGTTCAGTAGACTTGGAGTGCCTGAAGAAATTCTGACAGACCTCGGGACGCAGTTCGTCTCTGACTGCATGAAGGAGGTCAACAGACTGCTGAGCATCCGGCATTTAACTACGACACCCTACCATCCGATGTGCAACGGGCTTGTCGAAAAGTTCAATGCTACGCTGAAGTCCACCCTGAAGAAACTGTGCAGCGAGCAGCCCAGACAATGGCATCGCTACATCAACGCCTTACTTTTCGCCTACAGAGAAGTACCGCAGGAGTCCACCGGCTTTTCTCCGTTCGAGCTGCTGTACGGAAGAACCATTCGAGGGCCGATGCACATCCTGAAAGAACTGTGGACGAAAGAAGTGGACACCCCAGAAGTGAAGAACAGTTACCAGTACGTGTTTGAGCTACGAGAG
This sequence comes from Oncomelania hupensis, assembly GCA_036898135.1. Classification (NCBI taxonomy): domain Eukaryota; kingdom Metazoa; phylum Mollusca; class Gastropoda; order Littorinimorpha; family Pomatiopsidae; genus Oncomelania; species Oncomelania hupensis. The sequence continues at coordinate 19,412,349 of CM072525.1, forward strand.
AAGCTGGAGCAGACTCTCGAGATAGCCAGAGAAAACCTGAAGAAGTCCCAGGACTGTGGAAAACACTACTATGATCGTAGGGCTGTGAACAGGAAGTTTAAACCTGGCAACAAAGTGCTGGTGCTGCTACCTACTGATCACAATAAGTTGCTGATGCAGTGGAAAGGCCCGTACGAAGTGGAGACCGTGGTGGGGATCAACGACTACAAGGTGAAGGTCGGTCAGCATTCCAAGATATACCACGCCAACCTCCTTAAGCTGTACGTGGAAAGGCCATCAGAGACTGTGCACGCAGCCACAGCAGCTGTGACCGACGACAGCTTCGACAGCGAGGATCTGTTGGAACTGGGAGACTTCCATAGCAAAGAAGGCATCAATGATGTTAAGCTAGGACCGAGCTTGACGGAAGGTCAAAAGTTGGAGCTCAAGGACATTGTGGGTGATTTTCCCCATAGCTTCAGCGATGTCCCAGGCTCTACGACTTTGGTCGAACATGAAGTCCACACCCAGACCTGGAAGGAGCATCTGCAGACCTTGAGGGAGCTGTTCCACCGTCCCGCAGAAGCCAATCTGACCGTGAGACCCAGCGAATGCATAATGGGAGCAGACAACGTCGACTGCGTCGGACATCCGACGGAAGAAAAAGACAACGGAGGACGCACTGATTCCAGGGAAGCCCACGTGATCATCGTCTTTGACCCTGGGCCGATGACGACCGCAACTGACGAGGGCGTCGTTTCCTTGCGGATGAAAGAACATTGACTGTGTTGGTGAACTAAGAATATCGGTAATATCTAGACAGATTTGCAGATGAAAAACATTGACTGTGTAGATGGAATGTGAACATTGACAATATCCAAAAGGACTTGCAGATGAGAAACTTTGACTCTGTGCGAATGAACTGTGAACATTGACAATATCCAGACAGATTTGAAGATGAAAACCATTGACTCTGTGTGAATGAACTGAGAACGTTGATAGTGTTCAGACAGACTGAAATAAGTCTTAATTCTGTACTTGGTTTGTGCATTCCGTTTCAACGTTGTTGAAAGAAATTGGGTAAATTTCTTCTTGAGTGGGGGGTTATGTTACGTTGAAACGCGAATGGTAGTACGTCGGAAGCGCGCACGATAGATCTAATCGTTTCGTTTTGCAAAGTATTCAATGATGGAGTTTATTTACCTTTGATTTGAGTTTGCATTGTTGTTAGGAGAGGCTTTGTATAACGTTGATAATTTTCGTTAGTCGATATTGTTGGAGAATCTTCTGGATCCGTTTGTTTACTATCGATCGAAGCTTCTTGATGGACGTAGATAATGGAGAACATTCTTTTGACATGTATGACGTAAGTCAGTGATGACGATCTTTAATTCTGATTGGCTGTAGTGCGTCATTTTAGTCTACTGGGTTCGAAATTGTTCGGGAAGAGAGAGAGAGGTTATAAAATTGTGTGCCGCACTGTTGTTGAGAGATAGTTGAAGTTGCTGTTGAAAGTTGTTGAGTTGAGTTGAGAATTGTATGCAGTTGTTGATGTGTGCTGAATAAAAAGTGGAAAACTTCATACGTCGACTTTGTGACTTGTATGCTGCTTGAGCAGGCTGCGTGGATAAACGAATCTGAGTTACACCCTATCAGGAATTCAGCATTGGGGCTGAATCAGATACTGATAGAAAACACCAACATCGAACTGAGTGTAACAGCGCACATGTCAACAGCTGAGCTTTGAAAGTCTTTAAATGGTTATGAAATGAACAAGTTAAGTCATGTCAACAAATCTGTATTATCCACTGCATATTGCGTCTCAGCAAATACGAGAATGTACAACAACAAAAAAGCATATACATTTAATATTGATTTTAAAAAATTATCATAACAATAATTACAAAAACAATAATCACTAGGTAAACAGTACTAAAACTTCATTTTTCCACAACAAATTATACATAATACTTTGAACTATAATCTTAAACCTTTCGCGCGCTCTCTCTTTCTCTCTCTCTCTCCAAACACACACGCACGCACACATCAGTCTCTTCCACCTCTCTCACTATTATCGAACACACACCTGCAAGCCAATTTGAATGACAGCCATTCACATCCTGTACGAAATGATTATAACAACTATACCATAAATATAATAGTGTGGAATGTTTAATAAATATAATATAATATTAATGTACACAGAAGAGATGCTACATAAAAAAGGAACGAGTTACGTGTGTATATAAGCTTACAGAGATCAGTTATACCTAATAATTCTTATTCATACCAACGATCAAAGCACCGATGGACGATGCATTCAAACACTGCGAAAGGACGTTAAAGGAATGAGTCACGCGTGGACAGGAGATAACTCTGTCAGCGTACGACTCCAACGTGTAGGGTTCGGATGTGTACAATGGCTGCTACGGGACATAACTGCAGCTGTAAAATAGGAACTAATGACACAGTGTCCTCAATGAAGATTTGCCGTCAACGTTGACAGTATCTTATACTTTGAAGGTAATGTGTTGCCCACCGCCGTAGTTCAATTGGTAGAGCGTTCGCCTGGCACACCGATGACCCAGGTTCGAATCCCGTGGTGGGCGATATAAAATGTGGCCATTTTTACTGTCCATTTTAGCAGTATGATTGCTTTGGTGGTTCAGTGTTGATTCAGGTCCCTACCCCTCTTTCCCTGGGATGGTTATCCCCGTCTGCCATATCGCCAATGGTGGGTGTAGACGTTAAACCTCAATGTTCAAGGTAATGTGACAATTGTTGGTGAATACTTTCCTCTATACAGGAGCTAATAGAGCTATTTCTCTGTATGCTGATTCCCTTCAACTACTAATCGTCTGCGTAGTATTTTATTTGATGGACTCTTGCCCCACCGTCGTAGCTCAGATGGTAGAGCGTTCGCCTGGCACACCGATGACCCAGGTTCGAATCCCGTGGTGGGCGATATAAAAAAAAAGTGGCCATGTTCACTGTCCATTTTAGCAGAATGATTAATTCAGGTCCCTGCCCCTTTTCGCCAATGGTGGGTGTAGACGTTAAACCTTTATATTCATTCATGTTGGATTCCAGCCATACGCCACTTCAGCAGAGTTGACAGCATGTGTCTGATGATGGATGACCTTCAAAGGTCGAAACAGCGGTCACACTCTTTGCTCTCCAGCAGTGGAGGAAAGTTACTGTACTCCAGAAAGACTTTCCCCCCTGTCCTTCAAGGTATAAGGCAGTGTGGTCGATGTTGTCAACTTGGACGGAAAACCTTCACTGGGAACAATGAGTTAGTATTACAGTGGAACCTCCGGTATCCGTCTCTCTGGTATACGACTCCCTCCGTTATGTGACCTGAAAACTTCTGACGGATTCACTTCCAATAATAAATGACCTCTGGTATGCGACAACCTCGTTTATGCGACCAGCGAGGAGGAACAACGAAGCTTAACGTCCTATTGAGAGATAGCAAATATGGGCGTAAAGCCCCTTTGTTTTCCTAACGCTATTTTAATGCAATATAGGGCTGTTTTATGGGCATTTTAAAAAAATCCGGCATTTGCTAAATATAATATATATTCGTATATCTTGCGTCTTTGGTTAAAACAAAAAAAATTACAACCCTTCTTCAATTATTTGAGGCATATCAGACTCAGATATCAAACACTTCAAAAACGCATTCATTCCCTGCACAACACCAAGCACGCACAAGCCCACATTAAGCTGGGTTTGTAGTAGGCCCTAAATAAAATACTGTATGCGTTTACTATTTTCTCACGCACTAAGCTAGCCTTGACACACAAACTAATTTACAGAATTTGTGAGCATGCGCACTGCTGTTGCACTATAAATAATCATACATTCACCCAGACACATAAACACATATTTCCTCATGCACCCAGGTAACCTTGAAATGCATTCTTGGTGACGCACTCTCCTGTAGCACTATAAATAATCTGTTTTTCTTTTTATTAAGTAAGGTCTCCTCTCTGAAAATCCTTATCGGGAAGAGAGGGGACTATAAACTGATAAATAAAAAATAATTATTATCTATACATAATTCGCCTGAACACACAAACACAGGATAGTGGTATTGTCTATTTTAGTTCCAACACGGTAATTGTAATCATAGCCCTATTTGTTAGTCCGTATATTTATCGCCTATTGTGTGCAGGTGGTTGGAATGTAAATATAATATATTCTTTTTTAAACATCGAAATAAATGTATATGTATAAACTATTTGCGCACAAACACACTCACACACACATACAAACACACATGCAAGTAAATTAATTTACAACATGAAAAAAAAAAATTAAGGCACAACACAGAATCGAACCCACGCCTCCTTAATTACAAGTCTGCTGCACTAACCTCGCGGCCATTAACGCTTGATGCTTGTACTGCGAAAATTAATCTATATAATCCCAAACAACTATACTAGACCAAACAACTATACCAGACCAATTGTGATACATGCCGCAGGTGGTTGGAATGTAAATATAATATATTCTTTTTTAAACATCGAAAAAATTACAACCCTTCTTTAATCATTTTAGGCGAAATCACAGTACTCAAACACGCACAATCCTGCCTGACGTCACGATTGTGTGGCCATGTTTACATCGATCGGGCTAGGACCGTGACAGTATTATGTTGTAAAGTTTTTTATTTTTTTGTGCGACTTATACAAATGACGCGAGTATTGAAATATTAAAAGACTATGTTGATTTGACATTATTAGATGATGAAATGTTGGCAGCGCAAACAGTGATTATGTTAAACCAGCACTTGAAGTGACTGTTGAATGTGTGAGAGTTTGAGAAATAAACAGTTGCACCACGCCAACAGTGTTTGATTGTTTACGCCGACAAAGGTTAGTGTGACATTGCAGTGCAGTGATAAAATGTCTTATTCTTGTGTGATTGAAAACATTGACGCAAGCATTAAAATAGTAGGCCTACAAGACTTTGTTGATTTGACATTATCAGACGACGAAAGCATAGACAGCGCAAACAGTGGTTATGTTAAACAGTGGTTACGTTACGGTTGACAGCACAGTCATGTTTCTCTGCCCCAACGGTTTATTGATTGAAAGGCCGCGTTAATGTTTACACAGTGGTAAAGCGTGTAGTGACGGCAATGCAGTGATGCATGACAAGTCTGAGATATAAAAACGTTATTACGCATTCATAAGTAAAGTCGCGGTTGCTTCCCTTTGACTGTATTGGTCCGCGCGAATGAAATTCCCTAGTTAATTGCTTTTTGGCTGATGTGTTTGAAAAATACAGAGAAACGAGTTTACATCATTACTCCCTCGACCCTTCTCATTATATTTCTTCGCCAGGAATGAGTTGGGATGCTTTCTTAAAACTTAGTGGTTCTAAAATCGATCTCATAACTGACCAGGTAATGATGACAATGATTGAGTCGGGCATTCGTGGAGGAATAAGCGTAGCAGCTCATAATTATTGCAAAGCCAACAATAAATACCTGAAGCACTATGACCCCTCGCAGAAATCTAATTATATAATGTACTTTGACGCCAACAATTTATACGGCTGGGCAATGAGTGAGCTTTTGCCGGTTTCAGATTTCAAATTACTTGTTAATCCAAACCCCGCAAACTTGACTTGGTTAAACAGTATTTTAAATCACCCTAAAGATCATACTATAGGGTTTATTGTCGAAGTTGACCTAGAGTATCCCAATGCTTTACACGACCTACATAATGATTACCCATTAGCACCAGAAAGATTGCATGGTACAGACAAGCAACTTAAACTTATTCCCAACCTCTATAATAAATCTAATTACGTCTGTCACTACAGAAACCTGCAGTTCTACATCAGACACGGCATGAAGTGCACGGCGATTCATAAGCTTTTATTCTTTAAACAAACGAATGTCTTGGCCGGGTACATCAATAAAAACACAGAGCTCAGAAAACAAGCGCAATCTACGTTTGAAAAAGATTTCTTTAAGCTGCTGAATAACAGCTGTTTTGGTAAAACTATGGAGAACCCATACAAGCGAAAAGACGTCAGGCTAATTACATCACCCAATCAAGCAATTAAATTAACATCTAAACCTCAATACCTTGGTTACAAAGAGTTTCATGACTCCCTGTATGCAGTTACCATGAAAACCACGCAAGTTAATCTAGACAAACCAGTGTTTATGGGGATGACTATTCTTGACCTTTCTAAATTACTGATGTTCGAATTTTACTATGATTACTTTAAACCTAAATACCCGGAGGCCAGAGTTTTATACACAGACACAGACTCTCTTATACTAGACATCCCTACTGAAGACATTTATAAAGACTTAGAATCGGAACTACAACATTACGATACTAGTGACTATCCTGAAACTCACCCTTTGTACAGCAAAGCAAACCAAAAGAAAATAGGTTTGATGAAAGATGAAATGAACGGGAAACTTATTGAAGAATACGCAGGACTGCGATCTAAGCAGTACAGTATTAAACACGAATCGGGAGAATCTTCAAAAGCAAAAGGCACCCAAAAAGCCGCAATAAAAAACAGAGATATCAGGCATGAAAACTACTTGGAAGCCTTAGATGGAAAAGAAGTTAAACCATACCCTAACACAACTATAAAGTCTAAAAACCATATAGTGTCCACTGCTGTGACGACCAAAAAAACATTATGCGCTAATGACACAAAGAGAATAAGAATAACTAAGGAGTTCGCATACGCTCTAGGCCACTATAAATTACAGGTAGAAACTACGACTACGACTGCGACTATGAGTAAGGAGGAGGGCCTGTAAGGCTTGAGTAAATGTTAACTGTATTTATTCTGAAGCGCCAAGCTTTTTCTTCAAAGCATCTAGTTGCTCCTTCCGTCCCAGTAGTCTCCCTTCTTCTATTAATTTTTTTTTAATTTCTTCAACATTAACAGGTGCAGACCTAGATTTAGATTGTATGTCGTGCTTCAACTTTTTATATTCTTCAAAATCTCGCTGGATAATTACAAACTCTTGGTCTGTAATCTGAGTGTCTTCTAGAGCTTTAGAAATTATTAAGTTCATGCTAGTAAGTTTAGCTATCGCCAGGCTAGAAATGAGGTCGTGTTTTTCTAATTTCTTAGATACTTTAGTATTAATTACACCAAGTAAAACTGACATTACTGAAGATAATCCGGCAGCCACTCCTAATCCAATACTAATTGGTATACCAATTCCAGTCACCAATAATCCCACGCTGGCAGCAGCTTCCGCTGCATTAATAACATTTAGACCAGTAGACACGTAATTTATTGTGCTATAAGCGCCGGAATACCTTCGTCTGCATCTAGAGTACTTTTGAATATCTGATTCAATTTGAGTCCTAACTTTTCTTATTTCTTCCAACCTGAACGTTTGAACATTACTTAAGTCTAACGTTGGAGCACTGGGTTGCATTGGTTGTTCATCCACTAGGCCTACTTCTTCCACTATAGCAGGATACAATTTTGTCGTCATATTTTTAGTGTGAAAAAAAAGGGTTTTTATTATTTAACAATAATTAACTTGATTTTAGTTTATTAGCAAAATATTCTATTTGACTATCAGAAAATATCTGATCGCTGAAATAAAATGCTAACAGATCTACGTTGTCTAGGCTAATTTGCGCTATTCTGTCAATAGGATTTGGAACAGGGACAAAAGTTATCTTGGGTGATGAAGTAAATACGGAAAACTGATTTTCATTTTCTCTTTTCTTCATAAATACTGTAACTCGTCTGGGATCCTCATCTAAATCAACCCAACTTAGAGACACTTGCGGAATTACATTAAAATTTCTCTGCGTAGGCCTGTGAGCAATTATGTCCAGTACTATCATAGCTGTGCTACCTAGCTGTAAAGGAGGCTGCAGAATAACTCGGACATTTTTCCCTGCGGTTTCACGCTTATGTAAAACATAGTTGCTTTTTTTGTAGGCTTTGACTTCTACGTTTTCCCGATTATTTTCATCCGGCACTAGACTAACTAACATAGGCCCGGCGTTAATAATTTTCTTAAATTTATTGTCTGGTCCCATAAAAGTGTAAGGGCTTTCGCACTTGAATTTAATAAGCCAATCTAATTCCGTGTCTACAGGTGTTAAAGACCAGATATTTTCTCGTTTAGTAATAGCATACTTAAAATCGGGATCTACTTTACCGGCATTAAAGTCCTTTAGCTGATCGATAGATGGTTTTTCTGGCGGCGGCACTGGCGGCACTTCAGTTACTACAGGCACTAGCGCTCGTTTATAATATCCATTTTGTGTAAATTCGAAACCGTAAATAGACCCAACAATAGCATTCGCATCAAAGTCAATTGTGTCTGCCAAGTCTTTCAGTTCAATGGTAGGACAGGTTACTGGAATTTGGGGGCCGATTGACATTGTTTTTTAAAATTAAACTTTATTTTATCTCAAGAATAATTGTAAGATCTTCAAAGTCTACAATTTCATTGTTTTGGTTAGTTATTTTGAAGCATAAACTAGTATGATAGTCCTGACTTAAGTGGCGTTTTTGAGGCAGAAATTTTAATGAAACTGGATCGCAGTAAGATTCTCTCTGAGTTGAGATTATCCTTAGCAATGTACTAGGAGTTCCGTTTACTAAGTTTTCCGATGTCTTCAGTTGATGAAGGTACACAAACAATCTATTATTAATTAACAAATTCATAGGGTTTGATCCAATAAATCTTATAGAACTGCCGACAGTGCTGGAGCTGTCAGATAAAGATAATTCATTGCCACGGAAACCTAATATTTCTGCCAGCTTTGGCGCAAGTGTAACGCTGGTAATGTCTTTATGCTGGTTTTTATGGAAAATTAAAGTTACTATCAAGTTTGCAGGGTTCATTTTTGCTTCAATCGAATGAGGTTTAAACAATTCTTCAGTAAGTCTGCAGAAGTCATAATAGCCGGCATGAATAAAGTGCCTTTTTTTATTAATCATTATCCAGTTGTTGTTTAGATCATGACTAATATTTAACCATTTAACCGTGAAGAATATTTCGTGTAGGATTACGTTAAGGTCCCTGTTTTTGTTGTCAATAGGATGCTGAAGTTCAATGGGCACACCTGATTTTACGAATTCGAAAGTTACAAACATATTTTTTTAATATAATAAAAATGTACGCGCCTTATAAATATAACAAAGCTGCAAAGTATACTACAGGGCCTTATTATTACGAAAAAGCAGTCGACCTAACCAAGCTGACAATAGCTGTGGCAGCCAACGTCCATTTCGAAACTATCCCCCATAATATTTTTGATCATTACCTCAACCCAGACATTACGAGCGACTTTTTAGCTAACCAATGGCTAAACAACGGGGGTATGCAGTTCTTTCAGAATCAAATTAATTTTGCCGTGTCATGCGCTACAACTGGTTGCGGAGTTTCTTACGTTCATCACCTTAATCACCCAGATCCTATGTTGAAATCTATTTATCTGTTCCATTTGTATTATCAAGTGAGACGGGTTTTGTCTGAACTTCAGGCTCCGTTACCTACTGACAAAAACTTTAATCCATTTAACAACGGCTTTGACAAGAAAGCGTATCAAAGGTTGTGCAATGAATTCGGAATTGATACTAAAACAGACTTCAGACAAAAACTAGACCTCAATCACGGAATGGGAACTTTATTTAGATACGCTCTAGGTAATTTATACACGGGGCCTTACGTACCTGGATTTACATCATTTAACCACAACAGCCAGGTTCCTTTACTGTATATCAGACAAAAACAAAGTACAGCATACAGCACTTTTATATTAGACACATCAAACGGATTTACCCAAAGTGGGGTGGAAAGGCTGAATGAATCTATTCGTACGTATGCGTGGTGCATTCTGGGGTCTCAAGCAGAAACATGAAGTAATATCATTGGGGAGGGAACTAGCTTCGATGCACAAAAGCAGTTTCTAGCCAACATTGAAGATTCTATTAATTCGGCAGTAGATTTGCCCGCAAGTATTAAAAGATATCAGGACACTTTAAAGTATGCTAGATCGAAAGTAGATTACGTAATAGGTTTAGGACTGTATATGTTGCCTTCAGACCTTCAGCTTAGGATAGGAACTATATCAAACTACAACAACAATATAGTGATTGCCGACCCTCAATTTCATATAGGCTACAATCCTACAATAAATACATTGAATACAGTGAATACAGTGAATACAGCAAATACGGTATTTACTGCTAGGCCTAATAATGAACCTTTAAGTTCGCCACCGCTTCCGAGTTTGCCAAGTTTGCCAAGCTTGCCGGAACTGCAAGGCCTGCCAGGCCTGCCGGTAACTGATCATGGGATTTCACGTCTAGCGCTTACAGGTGGTTTATTGTTTGCCGGGTTAATTGGGATTTACTATTTTAAGTAGCCAGAGTAATATTATTATAAACAAAGACCACAGATGCTCAGACGCCCAGACAACAACTTTAGAAGCAGTATTAAATATCCATGAAAATACAGAACCTAATATTCCAGGAAGTGCGTCTACAAGTTTGTCACCTAGGCGTTTCAATAAGTTAGCTATGCTTTGTAACGTCTTTTTAATCCAGTCTTTAACCGGACTACCGCCAGGTCCACCAGATCCTCCAGGTCCGCCAGGTCCGCCACCAATGCCTACGGTTCTAGTCAGTGCTAAGACTAGTGTGCTTATTGTCATCCCAACAGCTGTAAGAATGCTAAATATTGTAACACCTTGCTCTCTGAACAGTGTTTGAATTCTTTCTGCAAGTGTAGTGTCTTCGTGTAAAATTTTATGCACCGTTTCTTTTATCCTGGCGAAATTAGTTATTAATTTTTCTCTGTTTATGGATAAGGCTTCTAGCCTCGCTGCACGTTCTGTGTAAAGGTCTGCAATCCTTTTTTGGAGCATCTGTTTTACCTCAATGCTTAAGTTCGCGTCATCAGCTTCTGCTAGTTTATTTTTTTGTTTTTCTATATGTTTGTCGAGCTCGCCGAGCTTGGCCAAATTCATCATTGTCTCCCCTCTCACAGATTGTAAAGCTTTATCTAAGCCTTGAAGTTCACGCAGTGGCAATAATGGCGTGTCATTGATAGTTTCCATAACCTGATCAATATTGGTGTCCTCATTTGTTTGTAAGGTTTTTAAGGTTGTTAATTCTGTATTGACTTTTAATGCAGAATTAGTTAAGTCAGTTAAGTCTTGTAGTTCTATTTCTGAATTTGGTAACGATGCATCTATTCGTTGAAGTGAAGCTACTGCTTGGCGATGCAACGCTGGCACTCTATTATCGGAAAGCCCCAATGATCGTATTACAGTCACTGGGAGTTTAGTTTTCAAAGTAGACCACGCATAAAATTTATCAGGATTCTTTAACATAGTTAACTGTACTCTAACTTTTTTACCGGATACAATAGTGTTTATAAACAAGTGATTATTTTTGTCTAGTTCGAAGTCGCTGGGACTAACATAATCAGGTAACTCGCGCCCGATGTAATTGTAAAATTTATTGATTTTTCTGGCTTTTTGGGTTTCAGTTACTTGACGTAATTCTTCTCCTATACTTGGTCTTGTTTGGCTCATGTCATCTCCTACCATTGAAAGCAGTGTGACGTCATGGTCTTCATTAGGTAAATCAGGTTTAAACACTTCATCCGGAGCTTCACCGCCTTCTGCCATTTTTAAATATAATTTTTTTTATTACATTAAAAATGCAAAGCTACGGAAACTTGTTAGACCCTACACGCCGATTGAGGACGCCTTTAGGCATCAAAGGTGAGAAAAGCACAATAATCATTACAAACAATCCAAGCAGCATAGAGCCTAATCAGCTACTAACCATAAGATTTCCAAATTTAGGTCCTGATGATGTAATAGTTCCAGGCAGTCCTAAATTGGGATTTAAAATTAGTCTAAATTCTGACGACGATCCTAACAGAACCATAGTCAACAATCTAGGTAGAGCTATAATTAAAAGAATGGTTATTAAACTTGATGGGCGAGAAATCCAAAGTATCGATGACGCCGGTGTTTTGTTTTGTTACACAGATCTGTGGCTGAGTAAATATGAAAGGGAAGATTTAGTTGGTCAGGGGATTCAAGCCGCCAATGTGGCGAAACTTCGAATCAAAGCTGGCGATGCTGTCGTTTCTAACAAAGGTGAAAATGCATTAGCTGCTGTATACAAAAACAGGTTTTATTTTCCACTCGATTTTGAACTGCTACACAGTCATCTGCCATTTCATCAAGGTTCATTTAACGACAGGCTTTCTTACGAAATTATTTTCAATGATTATTCTCAAGTAGTAATTAGCTCTGACAATGATGCTAGGTATACAATTACAGACATCACGCTTGAATATGAAGTGGTCACTCACGCTGAACTCAGTAGGATGATCAGGGGCCAATATGACAAACTAGCAATTTATTATGATAGGATCGTTCGCTACAGACAATTTAATAAAGATTTATTAGATGCACTCTGGACTATCAACATAAATTCACCTGCTCGAAGTTTTAAAGGTGTACTGTTGTTGTTTGTGAAAGAATCTAATTACAATCGTGACAGCGAGAATTTTATCAACCCTAATATTTCAAAAGCGTCTGTTGTGATTGAAGGTAAACCTAATCAATTATTCGCTAATGGAATGATGGGATTTCAACAGTTTGATGAGATTAGGAAAATCTTGGGTGGAGGTAGATTGCGGACTGACACTGTGGATTTGATTTCAAAGGATCTTCATTTGCATGACACACGACTGCAAGATTATCTGGTGAATAAATTTGCGTTGTGGTTAGACTTTCGAACCATACCCACCAACGAACTTCATGGATCTGGAAGAAGAATTGAAAACGGAACAGATGGTATAACAATTGAATTGCATAGGGAAGCAAGTGCTAGGTCAGAAGCAGTTACAGTATACATGTATATAATTATGGATGCTCAGCTAAACATTGAAAATGGAAGATTAAAAGATTTAGTATATTAAAAATGACCTCTTTGTTACCTCGTGATCCTCATTGTGGAATGATCATTGGCATGACGTCATGCGGAAAGACTGTCTTTGTTCTGGATTTGTTAGAAAAATATTATGCAGGACACTTTGATTATATAATAATTTTTTGCCCAACTATTCAATATAATAAAACCTACTTAGATCGTAAGTATGTCTGGACAGATGAAAATATCTTTGTTGTAAATACCAATGGCAAGCTCAATGAGTATTTAACGTATTTTTATAACCTGTTTGAGAATGAGGGTAATACGTTATTTCTAATCGATGATTGCAGTGCAGAAAAAGATATTGTATTAAAACGGAACATATTGAGCAAGCTGGCTTTCAGTGGACGCCATGTGAAAATTAGTGTCTGGTTAATCACGCAGAAATTTAATTCAATATTAAAGGATTTTAGAGAACAAGTAAAATTCGTGTGCCTGTTTTATTGCAAAGACCGTGACAGCTTTGATAACTGTTTAAAAGAAAATGACGTAATTGAATCAAAAGAGGAAAGAACTAAATTAAAAGAACAGCTAAAAAAAGGCAAGCACTTAAAATTATTATTAAAAACTGACCAACCAACTGGCTATAAAATACTTATGTAAGTAAGTAAGTTCTTTTATAATTTAATTATTGTAAGTTATAAGTTTTTTTAAAAGTCGACTTAATTAAGTTAGATGTAAGTAAGTAAGTTCTTTTATAATTTAATTATTGTAAGTTATAAGTTTTTTTAAAAGTCGACTTAATTAAGTTAGATGTAAGTCACTAAGTCAAAAAAAAAAGGTTGAAGGTAAGTAATAGTGGTGATGATTATAGTTCATTTATCTTAATGTCTGGTGGAACAATCTGAAGTTCTTCTTTTACAAAGTTTCTTATAACAAAACTTTAAATAGTATTTTAAAACTACTTTAAACTGAATAAATTGAATTAAAAAAAAACTAACCCTAACTTTAATATGAAAAGCCATCACATTTGCAAAGACAATAACAATCATACTCACAGTCATGATCACATTCGCAGTCGGGTCCACAATCACAAACAGTTTGTTTGACTACATGAGGATTTAGTTTGCGAACTTGTTTAATAAAATGTAACCAAAAATATTTAAAGTAATATGATTTTGGGTACAAGTCACTTTTGTTGTATTCTTCTTTTGTAAGTTTATGAAAGACTATTGAGAAGTCACTTTTGCATTTAACTTTGTAATCTTCATTTATTTCATATTGTCCAGTGAAGGGGTCAAAATCATTATAAATATCTGGATCATATAGTCTGCATTCAAAAAAGATTTTCCAGCGTTCATCTTCTAACATATGAAAGTGGGGAGAATCAAAAAGCATTTCTAATTCCTTACAGAACCTTTCTGTGTCCGTCATTTTTAGTCTTTTTTATTTTCTTAATTAGGAAATCTTAATGGTTCTGTGTCTGGTGGAACAATCTGAAGTTCTTCTTTTACAAAGTTTCTTTGTGGTGTTCTACGATCGCTTCTCGGTCTTAAATAATATACGGGCGGATCAGTAGATAATGCTCTGTCAACTTCATAAACGCTTAATGACCAAATTGGGTCTGTAGCTCGTCTTCTAGTGTCATTAGCAACTTCTCCAGGCTGATAAAGGTATCTAACAGTTTTGTTCATCAAAGTTAGATCCGGCTGACCAGGCTTTGAAACAGTAACAACAATCTGTTTCTTTTTAATAGCCTCAACTGGTTTTAATCCTGTAACTCTGGTTGGTTCTGAATTCATTTCCCTTAAAACTCGAGGCAGCCTAACAACCCATTCTGTATTAGTGGTTTCAGTAAAGAGTTCCTTTGAATACTGATAAGTGAATAATCTTTCTGCCAGTTGCCGATTAAAGTTTTCTACAATACCCTGTGATCTGTGCAATCCAACAACTCCTCTTCTAACAGTTACATTATGTTTTAACAAAAGCTGGTTAACAGCTCCTTTGAATTCAGACCCTTCATCGCATTGAATAAGTCTAGGGAACCTTAGAGGCCCTCTTGAATAAATCGCATTTAAGGCTTGAGCGACCTCAGCTGAATTTTTAGTCCTAAGAGCATGAGCGTCCTTAAACCTGGTAGCTATATCAATAACAGTAAGGGCATACCTGTATTTCTTTCTATATATTTTGTCATGGGGAAGATATAACAAATCTATTTGGTGTGTGTCATTTGGTCTGGAGTTTTCAAATTTTGGTCTTATTATTTTCTTCGGGGGTGGAAGATAGATTTGCCATACAGCTTGCTTCGATAACCATTGTTTAACTGTGTTTGCTGACAAGCCAGTCTTTTCTACTAGTTTATTTACTGCCGTCATCCCTTTCCAATATCCGGATTGAGAATAATATAATCTAGACAAACGCAAAGTCATATTTTATTTAGATTTATATTTTTGTTTAACGAGGTAATAAACTACTGTTATTCCAAACACAATTAAAATTAATTCTCCGGTCTCTGACATTGTAGGTGCAATGTTAGGTGTGTAGTAATCGGATAACACTGGTTGCTTTAATGAAGGTAGTGTCGTGCCAGTTAATAAATAATATTGGTGCAAAGCTTCATCAACGTCTTCGAATGTTTTATCAGCATGACCTTCTTCTTTCAATCTTGTATTAACAAAATCAAGCTGCATTAGTCTGTTTTTCTCGTATTCAGCCTGATCTTGTTGTAATTTTTCCATTGCTAAGTTATGCCGTTTTGATTCTTCTTTACTGTCCAGTTTTGAAAACAAATAATTTGATCCTGAAAAGGCTAAGGCATTTACAGCAGCAGAACCAAGCACCATTGCAGCACCAGCCATTTTTTAATTTAGTTTTTTATTTTATTTGTATTTAAAATGAATTGTGATGACTTGTTAATGCAAGAAGCTATTAATGTTACAGTTACAGGTGTTGACAATGAGAAAAGAGACAGGCTGGTTGCATTAGTAGCTTCCGGAAAGTCAAAGTATTATCTCGGTGTTGACTTAACTACTGAACAAGTGCAAAGACTGAGGCCAGAAGACATCATTATATTACATAATAAATATGATAAAGTTCTCGGCGCTTTAATGGTTAAAAGTTTAGGGCGTTCGATTGTGAAGTTATATACCAAAGCTGTGTCGACCTTTGTTACTTTAGATTGTGAGAATGATTTATTTGATGATTTGATTAAAGATCCAGTTATTGTTAATGGGATTAGTGAGGCATCAAGAAATTTGTATTATAAATTTGGAAGCTTGTTGACCCCATTTTCAGCCGGGCTAATTACTTTTCAACACATAAATTTCTCTGCTATTAAAAATGGACTCTTCCAATCCGGAGATGGAAACGGAGACGGAGGTGAAGAATTCAGAGAATCAACAGAACCCAGTGACAGTCACTAAACAAAAGAGCCCAGGAAGAATTGCAGCTGGAAAGAAGTTAGCAGAATTTAACAAGTTACATAGATGGAACAGACAAACAAAAGCAAACATATTAGGGAAAAAGGAATCACCAAAAGAAGAAACAATAACGCAACAAACATTAACAACAAATAAAGAAGAACCAATACAACCAATACAACCAGTACAATCTTCAAATAACATATATTATTTATGTATAGCCGGTGTAGTGGGTGCAAGTGGGTACATAATTTATAAATACCCGCCAAGGAAAAAATAAACAGAAACCCCCAAAACCACTTGTAGAAAAAGAAATTGAATCATCTCCATCATTGAAGCCATCATTAGATGTGTTTTCAATGCAGTAATAATTTATTATTATTTTTTTTATTATATATAAAAAATGAGTGTACCATATGAACAAACAATTGTAAATCTTGGATACCATAGTGTTGTCTTAGTGGGCTTAAATACAGCTTACGCTATGATTGCAAAATCTCTTTTAAAAATGAAACCTATTGAATTGGGGAAAATGGATCTTTCAGATGCTGGTAAACTGGTTGGTATCTTTTCATTATCGTTATTTACTCGGGACTATCTTGTTAAACAAAAGATCATTCCAGCAGATATTAATGTGTAATGTTATACAACCATAATGTAGAAGGGTTGTAATTTTTTTTGTTTTAACCAAAGACGCAAGATATACGAATATGTATTATATTTAGCAAATTGCGGATTCCCAGAGTGCTTTGGCACGCCTTTTAAAAGCTCATAAAACAGCCATAAATTGCAATAAAAGGGTGTCAGAAAAACAAGGGCGGTCTAAGCCCATTATTACAATCTCTTATTGCATTAGCGTAAAGGACGATCACCACGTCGCCACCCTGACAACAATGATTATCATCATCATATCAAAGATGAGATCCTACGGATCTACCGTGTCTTAAGCCCTTTATACGATCGTCCTAGGGAAATTTTAAAGAGATATCAGTTAATTTGTTGTCTGTACCTTTCGTTTTTTCTCTCATGTTAGTGTACGCATGCTGTTGTCTGCTATTTCCGGTTCGCAAATAAGGGACATTACTCGCCAACACTGGCTTGTCAAAATGGCGTCGCGCAAGAGGAACGTTTTGAGTTTGGCAGAGAGAATGAAAGTGATTGAAAGAAGTGAAAATGGGGAGAGTTGTTTGTCTATTGCAAGAAGTTTAGACGTTGGGAAGACCCAAATTCAGATCATCATAAAGGATAAGGAATCTGTGAAACTACAATGGGAGAGTGGAGAAAGTGGCGAAAGGAAAACATCGAAACTGAGAGCTTCTGCACTGACAGACTTGGATGAATGCGTCTGGCAGTGGTTCGACTGTTTTCTATTTTTGAAGTTGTGAATAAAAGACAAAGCTAAAAATGAAACATGTTTTACAGTTTCCTTTGTCAGAGAATACATGCTGGTGAGTGTGAAAATTATGACTACATACCCCTCCGAGCATGACCCCCCTTACCCCCCCTCCTCACCCCTTATTATAAGACCGTTTTTTCTCAGATTTTGGACGGTCGTATACCGAAGGTTCCACTGTACTTCCTTTTCTACATGATCATCCAGTGTTCCCAAACTCTCTCTCTCTCTCTCTCTCTCTCTCTCTCTCTCTCTCTCTCTCTCTCTCTCTCTCTCTCTCTTTCTTTCTTTCTTTCTTTCTCTCTCTCTCCATAAATGCTGCTAGAATTCGACTTCAATTGAGTACTACTACTACTACTACTACTACTACTACTACTACTAATCATAATAATAATAATAATAATGGACGTTCTATATAAGCGCTTTTCCACAATTTAACAATCAGGCTGAAAGCGCGGCGATCTGTACCAACATATACGCTCACATGTTTCACACATAAGCGCAACAAAGACACGCACACGCACAAACACACACACACACGCACGCACACACATTTTATCCTGTCAGTCCGACTCTATAAGTACCCTGCAGCCAAATTCGACCTGTGTCTACGATGTAGATGCTATTCACCGATGATCTCCACCTGCCAGATCTTTAATAAATGTACTTCAGTCATTATAATATTGGTTTTTAAACCAACACAACACGTTTATGCCTGCTTACTTACTTAGTGTATTGTGCAGAACAGTCAAGACGTCCGAGTTGTTACAGGATCGGGGCACGCACACATGAAAGTTGAAGTCACTGCTTCCGACA
This sequence comes from Oncomelania hupensis, assembly GCA_036898135.1. Taxonomy (NCBI): domain Eukaryota; kingdom Metazoa; phylum Mollusca; class Gastropoda; order Littorinimorpha; family Pomatiopsidae; genus Oncomelania; species Oncomelania hupensis. The sequence continues at coordinate 19,430,883 of CM072525.1, forward strand.
GTCCCAAGCAGCTACAACACCAATGACACAGTTGTGGGTAAATACACAGAGAAAAGGAAGTGGACACCCGACCTTGTAAGAAACCATATACTGACCTGGTGATCCCACCGGATGAGAGTATAAACCGAGGTCTAGTTTGTGCACGGATGCATTCCATCGCAGGGACTTGAAAAGATCCTGACGCTTATGTCCTAGCCGGGTGAGAGTCACCTATGCAAATGCACCCAGCCAGCACTAGGTCTTTATCTGCCACTTACCCTCATCCCCGCTGGACAAGGATTAAACTCACTGGTCTGGAGCGTCAGGTGTTGCGCCTAAGGCCGGGAGCACGGTGGGTGTCGCGGGCGGCTTGAGTTAGGTCCTGTATCGGCCAGCGCCTTGAGCAGCTCTTGTGGTGGAAAAGCGCTATATAAGAAAGATTAAATATATACAAATCATACATAGAGCTGTGTACCCTTTACCGCTGTGCTATTGAGGGTCGTCTACAGGAAATCAACTTGCGGAAATCCCACTTGCCAAAATACATACAGGAGAAGACAATTCTCTTTCAATACCCCCTTCCCCCCCCTTCTCTCTTCCTCCAGCCCCATCCTACATGTAAGATCAGTCAATCAATCAATCAATAATCAAACAATCAACCAACAGCATGCTTACCGAAATGGGTATCTTGATGGCCGCGATGCAATACTGGCCTGTGATGGTGTGGGTTCCATTCTGATGGGACAAGGACAAACATGTGTCATAATCGCCCACCATCATGTTCTCTCCAGTGAACAGTCCTGCCGGAAGTTTACCCATAGCGTCGAGCACTGCAATATAATAATAATAATAATAATAATAATAATAATAATAATAATAATAATAATAATAATAATAATAATAATAATAATAATAATAATAATAATAATAATAATAATAATAATAATAATACAAGTTTGGAATACCATGGTTACATCTACTAGGAAATGCATTGTTGTGCATAGGGCGCTTATCTGCTCAAGAATACTGTGTCGGATAATGATATAAAGCGAAGTCAGAAATAGAACAATAACTTGTTGGATGTGGTGAAGGGTGAGGAAGGGAAGGGACAGAATGGGGGTATTGGTAAGAGTATGAGTTGCTTGGCCCCCCAAAAAAGGGAAAATAAATAAAGTAGGTCCCCTGCATTGGGCTTCACAGCATCGCCCCTAAGGTCTAGAGACGTTTGTCTGTTTGGTCGCTTTAATAATCAGTGCGACTTACTTTTCAACGCCCATTCCTGCCCCTCGCTCAGCCCCGCGTTGAACACCGCAAGATCTTCCGCACATTGCCGATCTACATCCAGGTCCGTGACGTCATTTCCGCTTCCGCCTTGCAGCATGGAGGCGAGGAGGGGCATTAGCATAATGACGAGGGCGTTGGAAATGCTGGGCGTGGCCGTGGTTGGCGGTCTGTTGTTTACCGCTAGAGAGGTGGGTGGGTGATAGACGGTCGGTTTGGGGGTAGATGTTGGTTGCGGGGCTGTCGTTGCTGCTGCAGATGCTGTTGTCGGGCGTTCTGAAGATGGCGAGGTTCCTGTCAGCGGCTCTGATGATGTCGCTGTGGCAACAGGAGCAGTGAGCAACAAGAGTAGGAAGAACTGGGCGGTGCTTGAGTCCGACTTCCAAAAGGCCATCTTGATTTTGTTCTGCAAGATATGGTTTACAATCGTGCTACAAAAATCAGATGTTTTGTTTCTTTTCTTTTCTTTAAGAAGAAAATGCTAACCAGTGGTTAAAAAAACAAAAAACACGCAGTTCTTTAAAAAAAACTAAAGAAAACGGAACGCAATGAAATGTAGAGATAGGAAACATTGAGATAGGAAACACAGAAATAGGAAACGTAGAGATAGGAAACGTAGAGATAGGAAAGGAAACGAAGCCAAGAGAGTCCAGCTAACTTCTACATGCAATGAGTGTAATGTTGCCCCGGCCCCCCTGCACTCCCCCTTCTTCCCCTCCCCCCCCCCCCAAAAAAAAAAAGTCCTTGGGGTTCTAGATAACGTCGCATCGCACATCCAAGGAAAGGGTCTTGATATAAGAGAAATTGCGCTTCACTTGATAACACAAGCACATAATATTCTCTCCTGGCTAATTCACAGCAACGAATTGGGGCTTGTTAGTCACGCTGTGCTGCGTTCATTTGTGTGCGCCTCTGAAGATGTATTCCAAGGAAGCACACCCACGTTCTGCTTATAGCAGGCGATCTTTACGACACGACATTTTGATTCGAATTTCACCAATATCAGACTCAGAAAGTATATGAATATTTTGAAAAAACAGCATGTCATCTCTTAGTGTCAGTTAATAAGTTTATAAGTTGGGTTAATGTTTGCGCTTTGTGATGTTAGGGTAAATATACACACTTTAACTAAAGTAACGGAAACAAACAAAACGAAACGAAATTTAACGAAAAGAAACAAAATTAAACTAATTAAAACGACCTGAACTGAAGCAAGGATGAGGTACTATAAACATACACAGCCCTGATGTACAATGAGTTTTTTTCTTGTAAAGTATAGTGGCAAATAATAATAATGATGATAATAATAATAATAATAATAATAATAATAATAATAATAATAATAATAATAATAATAATACTGATTATAAAAACAATAATAATAATAATAATAATAATAATAATAATAACAGCAACAACAACAACAACAATAATAATAATAATAATAACAACAACAAC
>CM072525.1:19438600-19506292 GCA_036898135.1 Oncomelania hupensis
TCCACGTGGGAAATTAAAACGAATAAATAGAACTAAAAGGGGTTCCGGTATAACCCAGGTAAAAAGCGCTTTTAAATAAAATACTGAAATTGGGATGGGAGCAGGCAACCAAGGGGGAAGGGGGTGCGCATACTATCTTTTAACACTAAATTCTTTTTTTTTAAACTAATCTTTCTACTGATATCACCGCCACCGCCGCCACCACCATTACGACACCGAACGACGACCATCACAAGTATCCATCACCACCACGACAACTACTACCACCATCGCCAGCACCACCACCACCACTTCAACCATCACCATATCCACCCCTGTGGTTAATTAGTTACTTCTGGTGGCAGGGACTTTGGCGAACTTTCAATGGCTGAAATATTTGGAGAAGAGGTGGGTTTTTAGATGCTTCTTGAAAGCATCATGCGACTGGATGAGGCGGAGGTCGGAAGGCAAAGAGTTCCACAAAGTGGGAGCAAAAACAGAGAATGACCTTTTCCCAAAGGAATTGAGGGAATACTTGGGAACAGTGAGAAGAGATGAATTTTGAGAACGAAGTAATCGGGAAGGTTGATATAAACACAACAATTATGAGAGGTAGGAGGGACAGGAGTCAGTGTGGAGGCAATGGAAACAGAGGAGGCAATTTTGTACTCGATACGAGCTTTGAAAGGGAGCCAGTGAAGCGTTTTTAGAGCAGTGCTTGCACTAGAATGGCGCGGTTGACGAAGAACGAGACGGGCAGTGTTGTTTTGGATGCGTTGGAGTCTATAGAGTTTATTTTCCGGTAGGCCGGCCAAAAGAGAATTGCCGTAGTCAAGTCGTGACAGATTAAAGGACACAGCAAGTTTGTTAGTGGCTTCAACTGTGAGGTATCGGCGTATTTTACTGAGTCTTCGAAGATGAAAATTAAGAGATTTGACATTCCAGGTTCCTATGACGATGTTGTTTCTCGTGCGGATCTTGCTAAATTGTCCATCATTAGCATACTTATCACCTCCGTCCTGGTGGCCAACGGAAGGCGCGGTACTTGCTGACCCGGGCGACGACCGATCCGGTTTGGAATCAGTGGATAGTTTCATCATGTAGTGTGTCTTGGGAAAGAAGACCTGGCGGTGCCCAATCCTCTCCCGGTTTTTTCTTGTGTTATTTTTTCAATTAGCTTGCTTACAGTGTGCTACGTAAAATCCTCAATTGGAGATTTGTTGGTTTTATTTGACTACTTTGGATAAACTGGCGGCCATAACTATTTCGTTCGCCCGTTGGTGCGCGGTAAACAAAATCTCCACATTATTGTTACCCAGTGTCAAACACGATGACCTGCTCACAGTGGCGAAAAAACGGAAACTCCGATGGTATGGCCACTTCACCAGATCATCAGGTCTTGCAAAGACCATCCTGCAAAGCACGGTGCAAGGAGGTAGAAGAAGAAGGAGACCAAAAAAGATGTGGGAGGACAACATTCGAGAATGGACTGGTTTGACACTGAGCGAGACCATCAGGGTTGCTGAGGACAAGGAAAGATGGAGTATGCTGGTTAAACGATCATCTGTGGTGCCCCTACGACCTCCGAGTTACGGGATAGGATAGGATAGGATAGGATAGGTCAAAGTAATATCTTAAAGCCCTACGCACTCGTATCAACGAACGGGCATTGAAATGTAGAATTTCAAAGGGTATGAAATGGAATTAAATCACAGTTGGATGACTATTTAATCGCTGTGGAACAATGTTCGAGTGAACTTGAATCCTGCCGTTGACGATGTTGTTGATCTTTTCTTGTATACCGCGATCCTTCACGTCGGTAAACATGCTCATTGGTTTCGTGGACAGCTTACTCGAGTCAGCGGTGGAGAGGCTGTTCACCGATGACGGACGATCCTCACGAAACGCGATGAGACCTATATTTCAGCCATCAATGTAAGCACTCACTGGCAGGTTTGACTTTCTCTTGCACCGTGTTTCGAAAAGTCGATGCAGCATTTGTGAACGATTTGAATCGACCCAAGTTAGTTCACAGAAGTCGAGTCTTCCATGTTTGAAGTTGTCGAAATAGACGAGCTAGCGTTTGTTACTTTCATTTTGCTCGTCCCCCTCTGTTTGAGGATTGCTTGCTGTGTGCGGTTAGCTTCTGGCACAGGAAGATCCTGGAATGTTTTAATAGAAGATGAGTGGTCATCATCATCATCATCATCATCATCATCATCATCATCATCATCATCATCATCATCATCATCATCATCATCATCATCATCATCCTTCTCATGCATCATCATCATCATCATCATCATCATCATCATCATCATCATCATCATCATCATCATCATTATCATCATCATCATCATCATCATCATCATCATCATCATATCATCGCAAGTAACAAGAATACCCGAAAGCAATACAGCAAACTAAACAGCATTAGACATGAAGAAAGAGCACCGACTGCTCCTGAAAAAACTTCCTACTGTAAGTGAATTTGATTCTGAAAAAGCCGAATCAGGACCACAAAATCAAGACCACCACTTGGTTGAAAGAGGACTCACCCCTGATCCGCATAAAAGATCTGCCTAAACAACCCTGAAGGCACTCCACCAGCCGGTCCCTATACAATAAAGGCATCCCACGCAGGGGACCCTGAGGCTATACACTAATTTATCGAACCTCCGTTTACCAAACCATCATAGAATACACACATCATTATAAAATATCAACACAACACATACATATAAAATGCCTACATTGCCAAATAATAATATCATAGGAAGCCCCAGTGACCATTTGGCAGAAAGCGTCCAAAATTCCCAAGCTGATCCAACAGACCTCACACACAAATGAGGAGTTTTGTCCCGGAAGAGTTTTCAAGAAGAAAGTTGGATGACTGGTCTAGCGAAGAAGATAGTATAGTAAATTGACAGAACAGAATAGGAATGAGAAAGAACCAAGAAGAAAGACAGCGCCAGCGGGAATTTAAAGCATGAATTTCCAGAAAGTGGGGGTCCTATTTATACAGAAACCCCCGTCACCCCCACGGGGGTCGAGTCCAGCAGAGATTCGTGCAAACATCCCAATTCACAATAACTACACGCAGTCCATTTTTCTGACCCACTCTCAACGTCTTTGAAATAGTCAAGTAAAGTGACGAGACGTAGTTTAGCAATCACTTGACGGAAATACCCTTTGCACTTCGCAGTGACATGCGCAGTTAAGGTAACTAAGGAAACATTTAGTTTATTTTTGGAAAAAGACACACAGATTTGCTTTGGGTAATGCTTGATAAATAAACAATATCCTGCCTGTAGCACACGCACATACACTCGCCTTTTATAGGTATTGAAAAATTTGCTGCTCATCAGCATGTAGATGACGAAGTTGGACGAGGAATTTAGAGAATACAGCAATAACTGCAGGGCGCTGATAGTGTAGAACAGATTGCTGCACATCATCATCATCATCATCATCATCATCATCATCATCATCATCATCATCATCATCATCATCATCATCGTCAACGACCACAAGTCATAATTATATTTCTTTTAGAACAAAAACAAACAAAATTCGTTATCATCATTGTGGTCGTCAGTGTAATGAACAGCAGCAGCAGCGTCGTGGTGGTCTTTGTTATCATCATCATCATCATCATCATCATCATCATCATCATCATCATCATCATCATCATCATCATCCTCATCATCATCATCATCATTATCATCATCATCATCATCATCAAAAAGAACAAAAAAGGAGTAGGAAGAAGAAGAAGAAGAAGAAGAAGAAGAAGAAGAAGAAGAAGAAGAAGAAGAAGAAGAAAAACCAACAAAAACAACAACAACAACAACAACAACTACTACTACTACTACAACTACTACTACTACTACTACAACTACAACTACTATTACTACAACTACTACAAATACTACTACTACTACTACTACGACGACTAATATTACTACTACTACTACTACGACGACGACGACTAATATTACTACTACTACTACTACTACTACTACTACTACTACTACTATTACTACTACTACTACTACTATTACTACTACTACATTTTTACCTGTAACGGCCACCCATGCTGTTGAAAGTGTCTGGGTGGAAGCTGTTAGCAATGAGGACAGCACAGTGAGGAATATAGCAGGCGATGTACACAGCGACCACAGTCATCAGCAGGGAGGTCATCTTTCGCTCCTTGCTAGACTTTTCTTCTTTGCCCTGCAAGTCAACGACAGGGTGTGTAGGAAAAAAAAACCTGGCTCCAACACAGAGGTTTAATCCGTGCACGCACGCATTTAATCGCACGGATTTTCAAGGTCCTGACGCTCATGTCCTAGACGGGGGGAGTGCTGGTCACCCAAGTAGACCCAGCAAGCACAACGTTCCTTCTCTCACTCCTTACCCTTCCCTCACCCCCCACCACATACACTTTTTTTGGTTTCCCCGGTTGCTCAGGATTGTGCTCAGTTGTCTGGGCGTCAGACGATTCGCCAAAGGCGGCAAGTGACTTGAGTTAGATCCTGTAACGGCCACCTCCTTCAGCTGGACAAGCGATAAGAACGAAGAAATAAGGAATGAACGAACATTGAAGTTTAACGTCTACACCCACCACGGTAGGCGGGGATCACCATCCCAGGGAAATAAAAAGGGGTAGGGATCTAAATCAACACTGAGAGTGGGGCCGGGTAGCTCATTTGGTAAGAGCGTCTTGCTAGTATAACCTTTGAGGGAAAGTTGTACAGGAGAGGAAGATAATGGTAAGGGATGATTAAAGATTGTTTAGCTCGGCTTGGATACAGTAGTGAGTCAGATGTAGAAGTGTAAGTATTACATTGGCACGTGCGATACACATTCGCCTGGTCAGCAATTACTGGCCGGGAAAGTTTATAGTTTGCATGGTCAAAGTATGACGCATACACATGTGCATGCATCCTTTGTGTGTAAGAGCACGGACAGTTCCGAGCTTAGGATAGGTCAGACCCACTCTCACAAGATAACGCAAATACAAGGGACGCGTTACACTAGTAACCGAAAGGTCGCTGGTTCGAATCCCGGATTGGTCAACGTGTGATCATATTATTTTCCCCTTTACCAACAACTGGCCCGCTGGTGTCAGTATAAATCGGTCCAGTAGTCACCTATATGCGAAAGTGTCGTGTGACTATAATCTACAAACAACAACAACAATCAACACTGAACCACCAGAGCAATCATACTGCTAAAATGGACATAAAGGGTAACTGTAGATTATAGTCACACGACACCGGAGAGTACAGGCGACTATTGGTCACATTGTTCTGACACCAGCGAACCAGTTGATGGTAAGGGGAAAAATTAATATGGTCACATGTTGGCCAATCCGGGATTCGAACCAGGTATCTTTCGGTTACTAGTGAGCCGTTGTACAAACTGAGCTACCCGGCCCCACACAGTAAAATGGACAGCGAAATTGGCCATTTTTATCTTGCTCGTCACGGGATTTGAACCTGGATCATTCGTATGCCAGGCGAACGCTCTACCACTTGAGCTACGGCGATGGGACACGAAGAAATAAATAATAATAATATCGCAATCACCAACTACTACGAACACCAACCCACTCTGTTCTTCCTTCTCTCCTTTACCCACCCACCCCCTCCCCCCCAATACATACCTGCCCCCCCCTCCCAACCCCCCCCCCCCCCCACACACACACACATCTCATTGATGCTAGGCATGGTGGTCTTATGGTAGTGCTTTGGCTTGCGGATCTGAAGGTCCCGGGTTCGAGCCCTGGCCGGGGCATTGTGTTGTGTCCTTGGGAAAGACACTTTACTCCCGTTTCCTACTCCTTCGGATGAGAGTATAAACCGAGGTCTAGTCTGTGTGTCGCATACATTCCATCATAACGGACTTTAAAGATCCTGGCGCTCATGTCCTAGACGGGTGAGTGCCGGTAACAAGAACACATCCAGCAAGCACTTGGTCCTTCTCCCCCATCCCTGGCTGCCCAGGATTGTGCTCAGTTGTGCGGGCGTCAGACCATGCGCCCAAAGGCTGCGGGTGGGCGTCTCGGGCGGTTTGAGTTAGATCCTGTATCGGCCAGCGCTTTGAACTCGTTGGGAAAAAGCGCTATATAAGTATCCTTATCTTATCTTATCTTATCATTATCATCCACAACTTGCCTGCGATGCTGAAATCTTTCTCCATTGCGCGCTTCGCTTCAGGGTGACCAAAACGATGGCAGTGGCGATGACTACGACGGCCATGGGGAGGTAATTGAAGACTGCGGACAGGATGATGTTGTTGTAGCTGGTGATGGTTTCAAAGTTCGCCAGGAAGAAAGAGGTAGGGCTCAGCTGGGGGACCGAGTACCCTTGAGAGTCAATCGACCAGTTGATCTGGAGCAGACCACATCACATCGGGATTTGGTTACGAGTTGCACGAGGAAAATAGTTATGCGTACGTAAACTCGTTTGGCAATTCTTTAAACGAGAAATATTCTTACATCCTAATTATCCTTATTAGTATTTTTACTTTAGTATGTGAAGTGTCACCTGTACAGTAGAGATGTTTGTTTTTTAAATTGATTGACGTGTTTGTTTGTGTGGCGTGGGGTTTTATTGTTGCTGGGCTCTGCACAATGGACTGCTATTACCCACTCGTCTTAGTCTATGGGGATCGCTAGTTATCTCCCGGTGACTTCACTTAATACATTTATTTCCTCTACTCTATACACGATCTTTGATGTACGAAACTAACTTAAAAGTTCAAATGTCAATGCGAATGGTTCGCTAGCTGATAGTCTTGGCAGCTACTTTCTCATCATAGGGCACTGGATACTTTCTGCCTTAATGGTCAGAGTTCTTGAAGAGTGGGCTACTGTGGTCCTTTTGATACCAGTTTTAGTGCACTGTTTAGAGGGGCACTTAACTGAGTGGTTGAAGCGCTGCGTTGTGGTGGATTCTGTGACAAGCTGTGTTGTCATGGAGTCTTCTCCCTGTGGTTAGATTGGTGGGCTATCTTCGCGCAATGCTGGAGATGCCTCGGCAACCAACGTTCAGTGACAACTTGTTTTTGTTGTTTGCCGAGTTGGGCTCACGATATAATGCCTGATCGTCTGTAACATATGAGACGAAATTCTGCACAACCCTGTATAATAGGTGTGTGCAGAGTGTCTCACTGAAGGCCGAAGTAGCCTCAGTGATTAGCTCCACATCTCTATATATAAGCAACGAACATTCTGCTGAGTCCGTGGTCCACTGGAATCTCCACTCTAATTTCCAATACTTATATAAATATAAATCATGGCTAACTATACACATAGAGAAAGAATTAATATTATACACATTCTCTGGTACAGCCACTGGTCTGCAAGCATACATATAGGTTAAACATCCGTGGGTCCGAACATAATACAAACATGGCGTCGGCCGGTTGTGCTCGCCTCGTGGTCGGATTCTCCATGTGGTCACGCAAAGTCGGACTAACAATTCATTCTATGCATAACAAATTTCACACACATAATTCAACAATAATATAAATACATCACGATGAAACAAAAGTATGTTTATTTACCTTTTTGACAATGTCAGGCCGTGGCTACATATAACTTGATTGAATTCAAATGTTCAACAAGTACTGCTTCCCTGGTCTATCAGTGGAGAGATTTCTGCTAAGACGTAGCTGTGTACTCTAGGCAGTTTACACGTTGACTGACTTTCTACCTCTCTCGTTGAATCAGCCAGAACTGGTTCTACCTAGCTACTCTAGCTGTGTTCTCATTGGCTGGAAAAAATCTGGAGTGGATGTAAAATTCGAAGCTCTATGGTAGGCTGCGATGATGTTATTAACTGTGCGGGCGTCAAGCTACAACTGTGTTACACATGATCACTTCTGTCGTCTGCTTTAGACTAACAGTAACCTTTTAAGTCTACACTGACTAAACAAGCAAAAGCTCAAAATGTGCGGGGTAAACTGGTCCTCTTGTTACCGTTTGCATGCCTTAATTTCTCACAGTGATTGTAAGCAACGTTATTAACTGCTAATTAACTTTATTATGGAGTTTTGGGTGGTTGTATACTCAAGTGCACGTTGGAGGTAATAAAAATGTATGAACCACCAACCAGCCGACTATTCTGGCAGACACCTAATCAACTATCTTACAACGGTGACTGAAAACACTGGTTTTGTGTTTGCCTGCGCAGCAGAGGGAAAGCCAGAATTATTAAACTAACGTTATTCGTTATGTAAGACAAGAAAAAGACGGAGACGACGACGATGATAATGATGTTTGGTGGGTGGTGAGTAGTGGGTGATGGGTGATGAGTGATGATGATGATGATGATGATGATGATGATGATGATGATGATGATGATGATGATGATGATGATGATGATGATGATGATACCTTATAAATGAAGAAAAAAGGGAACTGGCAGCATGTAGCGATGATAAACACACAGACCACGGCAACCTTCATCCGCAGTGGAGTTACGATGCTTGTTACCTGTAGAAATTACAATACAAGCACTCCATAATGATCGGCATTTACAAGTTCTTCAAGTACACGTAAATTGAAATACCATTGACTTACAGCCATACACACAGTCCAAAGTATATTTGGCTTCATTTAAAATGATTGTAAGCTTCAACATTTATAATTATTATCTGGAATAACCTTGAAAGTAAAAGTAATGGTGCATTCATTTGGCTTTATATTCAGATATACTCAAAGATTCATTGTTTACGGCGAACGTAAGTTTATCTTTTTTCCACCAATTTCTGCAATAACTTTGAAAGTAATTTTGATCTTCATCCTTGCCGTCCTTGAGGAAACAAAAACTGAAAGAAATAAATCGTGTTGTACTGCGATGGAAGGATTAAAATAAAATTGAAAAAAAAAACATCCTTACTAATAAATTTTAAATTGCTTTTTTTTTTAATTTTTATTTTAAAAACCTTAGAGAGTTTTAGGAAGCTAAGAAACTTAATTCGTAGTTCTTTTTCGTAAGAACCCCCCCCTCCCCCACCCTCTCCCCACCCCCGTAAACGTCATAACTTTGGCGCTTCCGGAAGGTCACGACCTCCGCACTTGCATTACGAAGATAACTTCGCTGAGTGAAAATGCGGAATTTTCATCATTTTGACGAATCTTGATTCTCATGTTAGTTTCTGGTATTTTTTTGCATATATCCGTCAATTGCTTTAATCGTAAGCTTGAATAAATGCTTTGACTGTATTCTATCACCATTTGTTATTGTTGTTGATTCATTAACCTAGGCGTACTTTGCTCCGAAAAAAAAGGCTGCTGCTTTTTGGGCTGCTCATCCTTTCAGATGTAAAATGGCGGAGCAGTTTGTGGTTCCGATTTAGATTTTCAACATAAGTTTTGCATTATGCCTAGGTTTCAAGTGTCTCCTCTTGGCATGGTAAAGATGTAAAAATCACTTTTCTGGTGTATTCTTATGAATATGAACGAACAGCCCTTGGTTTAGATGAGCCCTGTACTACTAGGTTCGTAGGCCTAAACGGGCTGGTGAGTACGCTAGCGTAGACAATGAACACAAGTTGGGGCTATAGGAGCTCTTATTTTTGGTTGTTTTTGAAAAATAACAAAAAAATACCAATGCTCTATCCTAAACTTCAACTAAACTTTCGTTGGGAAAAGTGTCTGCTTTAGCCCGTGATGAACCAAATCTAAAGACTCGTGCGTTTTCGAGGGAAACAACCTCCGCAAATTATAGAGTTATGCTGGCATTAACCTCCCCTGGATAAGGTCGAACAAAATTTCGTCTGCAACTAAAGGAGCTGCCGCTTCAGAACCGGGCTCTCTTAGGCTGCTGGGCCATAGAACCTCACGCCTCACGCCTCACGTCTGTCTCACGCCTCACGCCTCACGCGTGAGGATAAAAATGAATAGACATGGTATCTCTTGGCGTGGGCCATACAACGTCACACACGCCACATGCGTCACGCCTCACGCTACACGTGTGGAGAGAAAAGTGAGCATGCCCACTTTTTTCGATGCGTGTTGTCACGTTCTAGCTTACCAAAGTGGTCAGACACGAGAAATTAGATCTAAATGGATGACTTTAGAGTAAATTTAATCGAGTTGGTCCGGGCAAGGCCTCTTCTCTGGGACCCACATGTTCCGGATTACAAAGATAAAGACCAGAGAGCACAAGTTTGGGAGGAGTTAAAAAAACTTGTGAATACACCCAAAGGTAACTTTTATACGATTTATTTATTTATTTACTATAATTCATAGCACAGTCAACGAAAAGGTGGCAGACTTATCTCAGGGCTTGTACACATGTATCCAATTTTCTAGATCTAATCTCATCTTCTCAAAAAGTCACAGACCACAAATATTGTGTGTGATCAGTTGAGGAAACACAAAACTGACGCATAAAACGTGAAGCGTGTGGCATGAAGTCCTATGGCCCAGAGCATGACACGTGAGGCGTGAGGCGTGAGACGTGAGGCGTGAGGCGTGAGGTTCTATGGCCCAGCAGCCTTAGATACTAGCCCTCGCATTACGGAAGTGACGTTGCTCGTGAACTTTGCTTTGCTTAGTACCATCAACATGGCCGCTTTTCCGCCTTGTTTCTCGCTTGTAACCCCTAACCCTAACCCTTGATTTTTGTGTATCCAAGGGGTTTTCCAAAGGGTTTTCCGCGAAAATTTAGTCTTACATACGCAACGTCACTTCCGTAATGGGGTGGCTATTATCTAAGAGAGCCCCTTCAAGAACCGCAGGCACGAAGGAAAGTTCCTAAGGATTTCCCGATTGCATATCCGGAAACGATAGGGTCACTACGAACCGGGTTTCGCTGGTCGATCTAAAGTTGTCTAGTATGTACAGAAATGTTCACAAATCGTCAACACCAATTATCTCTAGTAACCTTGACACATAACCTTGAATAACCCTGAACAACCTGCTCTTTAAACTGATCTGTACTTAGGAAAAGGTGCTATATAAATACCATTATTATTATTATTATCATTATTATTTTTTTTAATTATTATTATTATTATTATTATTATTATTATTATTATTATTATTATTATTATTATTATTATTATTATTATTATTAACCTTTGACCGACCTTGATGGGAAAGATGACGGCCAGACACCTCTCCAAGGTGATCAGCATTGTGAGGAAGGGGGTGGTGAGGTTGAAGATCCGGTTGACCATGTAGACGTTAGGAATCAGGGCGGTCTCGATAGTCCGACTCAGCGTTAGGTCCACATGAGCCACGATGCACGACACCTTCCTGCAACAAGAGAGAAGCAGCTATAACAAGATAACCAACCACAAAAGTCTGATGCATGAACGCTATCCAACAATAGTCTTAGACAATACCAGTTGGAGGCCCCCCCAGATCAATACGACTTGTCAACGATAGTTTTTGTCCTAGGTTTATATAGCGCCAGACTTTTAGTTGTGATCTCAATCTATGGATTGCAACGCTGGATAACTCCCAATATATATATAAATCTTCTTTGGGAAAAAATAACCTTAAAATTAGGGAAGAATTTTTATTTAAAAATTATATAACTCTAATTGACAATTGTTCACTAACACTGCAACACTGATTACATATATTCCCAATTACTAATTCTAAATGTTACTTTGAACACTTTTAGGCTGTGTGTGCGTGAGTGCGCGCGTGAGTGTGTGTGCTTGTGCGTGAGTATGTTGGTGTGTGTGTGTGTGTGTGTATGTGATGATGGTGATGATAATGATGATGATGCTGATGTGGATGATGATGATTCTGATGTGGATGATGATGATGATGATGATGATGATGATGATGATGATGATGATGATGATGATGATGATGATGATGATGATGAAAGATTAAATGAATTAACGAACAGAGAGAGATAGAAAGACAGAGAGAGATAGACAGACAGACCGGGTTCCAGACAGACAGACTGAGAGAGAGAGAGGGGGGGAGGGAGGGAGGCAGAGAGACAGAGTAAAACTGGTGTTGGGGTGTTGAGGATCGGAAAGAGGTACTGGGTTATGGTGAGGTAGGAGGAAAACGGGTGGCAATGATAAAGGAAATCTATAGCACCACAGATCAAAAGAGGGTTGAAAAAATATAATAACCTGACAAAGCCACACGGGACCAAATTCGAACATAATTTAATCCTTTTTTTTTTTGTCTCACAAATTTCTCCTGAGCTGCCAATAATCTTAGCCGGCTAACTTTGTGTTCTCAGAATGCGATGTTTTCGTTCACTTCCTTAATCTGCCTATGCCTGGCCTGATCACAGCCAATGAATTAAAGTAATTCAATTCGTCTTCGCTTAATCGCCTTACCTTAGCCGTTGCAAACACGCAAACCAAGGTAAACATTTGAGTGTTCGCGCTACGCTCTGCTTTTCTTTTACGTTTCCCCTGTTTTGTTTAAAACAATAATAGTAATACGGGATGCAATACGCGCTCTTTCGGAAGGAACTTGGACTATGAAACTTGGAACTGAGTCTTTTTTTTTTTAAATTTAACAAACAAACAACAACGGAACAACAAATATTAAAATAGGCTCTGAGCCCAAGGGGAAGGAAGGGGGGAGGGAGGCGAGGTTGGGGAGGGAGGATAGCTAGACAAAGGGGAAGAAGGAGGATGGGCAGACACAAGAACGGCGGTATATTATACTCCCCTACATCAACATTCGGGTTCAAAGCGCGGCGATCTGTAACCAACATTCATGTTTGTTTGTTTTTTTTTTGGTTTGTTTTTTTTTGCTTCAGTTTATTATCCCTTTTTATCGGGAATCTCTGGGCCGCCTCCCCCGGGGAAGGCGTAGTCGCAGCCAGTGGCGCGCCCAAACCCTACCTACCTAACATTATTTGTGATTTTTTTGAAATTTTTGCTGGGGGAGCAAACCGGAGTACCCGGAGAAAACCCTCGAGACGTTGCCCGAGTCGAAAGTAAATAATATTCGGAGAAACATAACGCCCAGATGCTGGCTCGAACCCACACCTGTCAGGCGCCATTGGTTTCTGGCCTGTGCAAAAGGCAAGTTAGTCCCGCCTTAGCCCACTTGGCCACAACGCTCGCTTATATATTACGCACCCTCTCATATAAACAACAAAATTCACATTCATCACTCAAAACATGCGGTGCAAAGGCAGAAAGATCGCAGGGGACAGCTAAGGGGTCCAATATTTTATGCTGTTGTTGTTGAAAGTTTACACTGATGGACTGCAGTACCATTGTTTTAAAAAGTCTTGTAACAAAGTCGCGGGAGCCCCCTACCCCCCTCCCCCCACCTCTCTCTCTCTCTCCGTTTCCTGTTGTTTGTAACTTTACCGCCAGTACACATAGGTGATTTTTGAGCGAAACGGGTGAGCAGCACAGGCAGTTTACTAAATGCGAATTAACCTGACATGGTAGGTTGGAAGATAATTATGCAGAAACAATGAAAGCAAGATTGGGTACCACGCAAAGATTACCTGGGTGTTTAAAACACACGCGCGCGCCCACCGCACCTAGAGACACACACATTCATTCTCGCACCCACGCACACGTGCATAAACAGACACAGGCATGCAAGCATGCACGCAAACACACACACAGAAAGAGAGAGACCGACAGACGCTCTGACTCTCTCGATCTCGTTCTCGCTCATAGAGACCCACCCACACCCACGCCCAGAGAGAGAGAGAGAGAGAGAGAGAGAGAGAGAGAGAGAGAGAGAGAGAGAGAGAGAGAGAGAGAGAGACAGAGACAGAGACAGAGACAGACAGAGACATAGACAGAGACAGACAGACAGACAGACATCTCACTCTCGCTCTCTTGGTCTCGTTCTCGCTCACAGAGACCACTCACCAACCCACACACACACACGCACACATTCTCTCACTCTCTCACTCTCAATGTCTAATATCACCTAAATGTGTGAACAGACATTAAATTAAAGATTGATTGATTGATTCTCTTACTCTCTCGGTCTAGTTCTCTTTCTCGCTCACCGCGCGAAACACAAACACGCACACACCATACCTAATCTCTCTCTCTCTCTCTCTCTCTCTCTCTCTCTCTCTCTCTCGATATAGATAGATAGATAGATAGATAGATAGATAGATAGATAGATAGATAGATAGATAGATAGATAGATAGATAGATAGATAGATAGATAGATAGATAGATAGATAGATAGATAGATAGATAGATAGATAGATAGATAGATAGATAGATAGATAGATAGATAGATAGATAGATAGATAGATAGATAGATAGATAGATAGATAGATAGATAGATAGATAGATAGATAGATAGATAGATAGATAGATAGATAGATAGATAGATAGATAGATAGATAGATAGATAGATAGATAGATAGATAGATAGATAGATAGATAGATAGATAGATAGATAGATAGATAGATAGATAGATAGATAGATAGATAGATAGATAGATAGATAGATAGATAGATAGATAGATAGATAGATAGATAGATAGATAGATAGATAGATAGATAGATAAAAAACATACAAACAATAAAACAAACACAAATTCTTCGAAAATATGGTTGGTCACGCGGTTGACAAAATTGTTGTACCTGATCTCTCAAGAATTATAATGGCGTTTACTTTCGTTAGGTAATTAGGCCTACATCAGCTCAAGTGTATCTGCTCATAAAATTCAGTTCGTATTTTTAGTGCATGAAAAATATACTACTCAAAATAATTGAAGGGCCACTCTCATATTTCATTTAGTTTTAATTATTTTTTGCTGCTATCAGTAATATCGCTTATATTGCTTATTTCAAAACTTATCCTGTACAGTAACATTCAAGACAATCCTTTTTCTGACAAGTAATCACATGTGTGAGTTTTGAACTTTCTGCACCGAGTTGAAAAACAAACCCAATTTTTACAAACAAATGACCCTAATTTACTGTTATCTTGCTAATAAAGCAAAATTTTCAACATTAAAAAGTGATTTGCACGTGAAAGGCTTGCATTTTCTGAGTTCAGTTCAACAATCGGCTCTTTTTTCTGGGTATAAACAAAGAATATGGGTATACTACAAAGAAGAATCATAACACGATTCTATGCGAAACGAGTGACGTCAGCAACATTACGGCGACACCAAGCGGCTGTGCTGCGGAGCAGATCAAGGGAGGTAAACAGACTACATAGCAACATGTAAATACAGACGAAATTGCTCGACTGTATCGGCGTGTTTCTGATGAATCCCGAACATATTTTTCCACAAAATTACTGTGTAATGTGTAGGAAAATGACTCCTTGCAATAATGCTGGTATTTTTGCACATTTGTTTTTCGTCAACATTGTGATATAGAGCTTACACTTTACATGGAAATGGTGAATGAAAACAGTTCAATTCTACTTCTTTCTTTCTTTTTTTTAAATTCATACAAACATGAGGCCTTTTTATGATATTGAAGTTTGTGCTGTTGGTGACTGAATCATAAAACAAAACTATTGCAGCATACCAGAGTGCTATATTGTATTCATAAATTAATACCCCCATTGAATAGTGATTAGTGGGGTAAAGAACGTTGGTTGTCAATTGAACAAAAGGGAACTTGTGAAAATTTAACACTGCTTTGCATAATCATAATTATTGTCAAATTCAGTTCAATTTGTAAATATTTTATTGTTTCCTTTGGTTTGATTTTCTTTGTTGTTTTTGTATGATTATTTTTTTTAAATTTTCTTTAACGCTTGTTGTTGTCTTATAGTCCGCCCCACAGTTTGTTTGTTTGTTTGTTTGTAAAAGTCAAGTCAAGTCAAAAGCGCTTTATTCCATAAAACCCCATTGGGAAACGTGGATACAACGAAAATAAATAAAAATAAACATACATGTAGAATAACCATAAAAATGTACATTGCTTAAGGTCCAGTTAATTCTTTAGAGTTGTATCAGGACCGTGGGACAGGACAGAGCAATACAACACAGATGACATCAGCTTCATGGCACCTCACACGGATCAAGTTTACAAGGTCATAAAATTAGGAGGCGCTGGAGACGCAGAGTATTCACCTCAATTTTTTTGAACTCCAGGTTTAAAAAACAGTATAAAATGAAATATAAAAATCTTAAATACTAAATATAAGTTATCAACAGGCAGAATGTATTTTAGTTGGTGACTTGGTGGTATGGTGGCTTTGATGTGGCCATGTCACAAGATCAGATGGACTATCCAAATTAATCTTACAGGGGACAGTACAAGGTGGGAGGACATTACATTACATGATTATTGCTTTAGGTCCAGCGGACTCTTCCAAGCCAAATCAGGACCGGACAACCACTGATCCGCATAGAAGATCTGCTGAAACAACCCTAGGGATAAAACTGAAAGCTCTCCACAAGCCAGTCACTTTACAATAAAGACATCCCACGCAAGGGACGCTGAGGCTATACTCTAATTTATCGAACCCCCGTTTACAAATACAAAATATAATACAAACATCATTATAAATTATGAACAAAACACATACATATAAAATGCCTACATTGCTAAATAATTTCATCATAGGAAGCCCTAGTGACCACCTGGCAGAAAGCATCCAATATTTACAAGCTGATCCAGCAGACCTCACACACAAATAAGGAGTCTTGACCCGGAGGAGTTTTCAAGAAAAAAGGTAGGTGACTGGTCTAGCGAAGAAGATAGTATAGCAGATTGATAGAACAGAGCAGGAATGAGAAAGAATAAATGAGAAAGACAGCGACAGTGGGAATTTAAAGCACTAAATATCCAGAAAGTGGGGATACTATATTTATACTGAAACCCCCGGCACCCCAACGAGGGAAGGTGGGAGGAAGAGAGACAGACAGAAGAAGAGGTGGGAAGATAACATTGTAGAGTGGACAGGTCTGAGATTGAATGATGCCCTAAGAGAGGCAGAAAACAGAGAATTGGAGAGAATTTATTGCCAAATCATCAGTGGTGCCCCCACGGTTCACAAGATTACGTGATGATAGGTGAGGTGGTGAAGGTGATGGTGGCTTTATTCTGCCATATGACACTAGTATTTGCCTTCTTCTGCCTGTTAATTTCTTATGTTTATTATTTAGGATATTTATATTTCCTTTTATACTTTTTTTAACCTGGATTTCAAAAAATTGAGGTCAATACTCTGCGTCTCCAGCGCATCCAAATGTTATGACCTTGTAAACATGATTCGTGTAAGGTGCCATGAAGCTGATGTCATCTGTGTTGTATTGCTCTGTCCTGTCCCACGGTCCTGATACAACTCTAAAGAATTAACTGGACCTTAAGCAATGTACAAACAAACAAACAAACTGTGGGGCGGACTATAAGACAACAACAAGTGTTAAAG
The DNA here is from genome assembly GCA_036898135.1 of Oncomelania hupensis. Classification (NCBI taxonomy): domain Eukaryota; kingdom Metazoa; phylum Mollusca; class Gastropoda; order Littorinimorpha; family Pomatiopsidae; genus Oncomelania; species Oncomelania hupensis. Next base: position 19,455,915 of record CM072525.1, read on the forward strand.
AAAAGAAAAAAATAGTAATCATACAAAAACAACAAAGAAAACCAAACCAAAGAAAACAATAACATATTTACAAATTAAACTGAATTTGACAATAATTATGATTATGCAAAGCAGTGTTAAATTTTCACAAGTTCCCTTTTGTTCAATTGACAACCAACGTTCTTTACCCCACTAATCACTATTCAATGGGGGATATTAATTTATGAATACAATATAGCACTCTAGCATGCTTCAATTGTTTTGTTTTATGATTCAGTCACCAACAGCACAAACTTGAATATCATAAAAAGGCCTCATGTTTGTATGAATTTTAAAAAAAAGAAAAAAGAAGTAGAATTGAACTGTTTTCATGTAAAGTGTAAGCTCTATATCACAATGTTGACGAAAAACAAATGTGCAAAAATACCAGCATTATTGCAAGGAGTCATTTTCCTACACATTACACAGTAATTTTGTGGACAAATATGTTCGGGATTCATCAGAAACACGCCGATACAGTCGAGCAATATCGTCTGTATTTACATGTTGCTATGTAGTCTGTTTACCTCCCTTGACATGTTCCGCAGCACAGCCGCTTGACGGCGCTGCTCTAAAAACGTCTTCACTTTTTATAGAGGGAAATCCTCGGATGATCCTTCTTTGTAGTATACCCATATTCTTTGGTATAAATGGCAGCGCTTTTCTAACCATGCCCCCAAGGCGACGATTGACTGATATGTCCAAGTGGCCCTTGTATTATTTTGAGTAGTATAAATAGTCCTAATCTCCATACATGAAACTTTGATTCGCTCTGTAGTATATAATATGTATATACGAATGTACAGGAAAAGTTAACTATTTTTCTCTAAGGTCACTATACAGAATACATTCGGTTACAAAATGATTTTCATTTTCCAATACGTTGCAACATGGACACAATCCATTTCCTTCCATTTCATTGAAGGTTAGCCTAAAGAATGAAGCTTTCAGAGGTAGAACTCCCAGTCGGAGCTTAATTAAGCAGTCTCTAAAGCATTTGATATGCATAAACTCAATATAGGCTTTTGTCTGAAAAATATCTTTAAATGTTATATAACACTGATACATATCTTTTCTTATTACAGAACTATCCCACTCTTGTACATTATTCATCTTTCATTCTCTGCTTAAACATGCTAACAAAGACATTTTCATTCCCCACACCTTGTTGTACCCAAGTATACCCAAAACCTAGAGAAAAAAAATGGTGGTTTTTTTACTTTAGTCACCCAACAAGATTTACCTCTCTCATCCAAGCATCAGTTTATACAGTACATAACTTCTAATAACTGTTCATTTAACAGGCAATTTTCGTCTTTAACTTTAATAGTCTGTAAACTACTATGTACTTCTTATTTACAGCACATTGAACTGGGCCCAGGCTGGTAAGCCTGCTGCGGTAGCCTATCTATATCTAATTTCAAGAGCTTTAGCCAGTATCGTATGCACCGTACTGCACTGTTTACATACAGAGGAAAGCGTCCTGTCTCTCCATAAATAATTTTGTTGGGTACACCCTTGGGTACATTCACAAATCTTTTACATGCCAGAGTATGAACCCTCTCAATGTTATCTAATCTGTTAAGACCCCACACCTCTGCGGCATGCAGCAAAATTGGTTGAACCTATGCATCAAAAATTTTAAAATAGCAATTTCTTGATATCTCTCTAAGCTTTGAGAGGTTCCTTACACATTCAAAAGCCCTTCTACCCTTCAATGCTAGACTAGTGCATTTACACCTTTTGTAAAACTCATCTTTGTAGTAAATACAAATTCAAAATAATTATACATGTACTCGTTTACAACTTCAAGCGCTTGATCAGGAGTGAGAGAGAGAAAGAAAAACAACATGCAAAGTTCGCAAAGTGTAGGAAGCATTATTTTTCAGACCCCCAAAAGTATGAAAATCTCGTTTGAGCTATAAGCTGCGGCATGCAGAGAACTTGATGACGTAATGTCCTCTAAGAACTTGCCCATGACCTTTTTCATTTAACATTTTGAAGAAATATTGAGAGAGAGAGAGAGAGAGAGAGAGAGAGAGAGAGAGAGAGAGAGAGAGAGAGAGAGAGAGAGAGAGAGAGAGAGAGAGAGAGAGAGAGAGAGAGAGAGAGAGAGAGAGAATAATAATAATAAGAAGAAGCAGAAGAATTAAAAGAAGAAGTAGAAGAAGAAGAAGAAGAAGAAGAAGAAGAAGAAGAAGAAGAAGAAGAAGAAGAAGATGATGATGATGATGATGATGATGATGATGACGATGACGATGATGACGGACGAAGACGATGACGCCGACCGACGGCCAGGATGACGATGATTAGAGGGATGGATTTTTTTAGTCTTTACCTGGCGTACATTGAGAGAAGGAAACAGAGGTCAGAGATAGTGACTCCCAGCAGCAGTACGTTGGTGGACGTGGCCATGCTGTGTACCAACAGCACCACGAAACTCACAACGTTTCCCGCTACCCCGAACACGAACACCACGGGCAGGAAATAACAGTTCACAACCTGTAACACACCATACTCGGTTACTAACAAAACAAACAAATTAAAACTATCCTTTCCTATCCTATCCCGTAACTCCAAACGTCGTTGAGGCACCACAGATGATCGTTTAACCAGCGTACTCCATCCTTCTCTGTCCTCAGCAACCCTCATGACTTCGCTCAGTGCCACGCGCACGCCAGTCCATTCTCAAATGTTGTCCTCCCACCTCTTTTGGTGTTTCCCTTTTCTTTTGCCTCCTTGCACCGTGCCTTGCAGGATAGTCTTTACAAGGCCTGATGCTCTGGTGACGTGGCCATATCATCGGAGTTTCCGTTTCTTCACCGTGTTGTCCAATGGCTTGTGTGATGGTCTGTCGGTGATTTGCTGGGTATAGAAAGTGACCAGAAGTCTTCAGTAGCACCTCATCTCCATACCTTGCATTCTTCAATCTGGTGCACTTAGCTTTGTTTATTCTCTTCAAGTGGAGCCGGAAAGACATCATCACGAGATCGTGGTCACTTCCGATTTCTGCTCCTGGTAAAGTGATTGTCTCGCCAATGTTGATGCTTGATCTGAAGCGTTTCATGACCCTAAAGCAATCAATCTGATTGTGATGTTCCCCGCTGGGACTGTGCCGATTTCCATCATCTGGATTTTTTGTGGGACCAAGCGTGTTTGCCAGTATCTGATTGTTGTATCCGGCAAACTCCAAGAGTCACAGACCTCTGTCATTTGTCTCGTTGTTGAAGTGGGGTCCACATGTGTCTCTCCAGTTGTCGTACGCATCTTGGCCAACCTTGGCATTATACTCGCCTTGTACTATGACTATGGCCTTCCTCGGCACTTGGTCAAAGACAGCTTGCAGATGTTCATAGAAATCCTCGACTTCGCTGTGGTCATAGTCCGATGTTGGGAATAGGCCTGGATGATGGTGATGTTGAAAGGGCTTGCTCTCAGACGAATGGTAATGAGTCTATTGGAGACTGGGCGGCAACCCTTGACAGTGGCTAAAATGTCTTTGTGGACAAAGAAACCAACGCCGAGTTCGTGCCCGTCATCTCTCCCGCTGAAATAAAGCTTGTGGTCTTTGTCGGTCGTTGCTTCACCTAAACCTTATTAGATTATAGTCACACGACACCGAAGCGTACAGGCGACTACTGGTCACATTATTCTGACACCAGCGAACCAGTTGATGGTAAGGGGAAAATAATATGGTCACACATTGGCCAATCCGGGATTCGAACCAGGTACCTTTCGGTTACTAGTAAGACGCTCTACCAACTGAGCTACTCGGCCCCTCCGCCTACGATCCAGCTTCGAATTTTACAGCCACTCAGCGTTGTTTCAGCCAATCAGAACACAGCTAGTTTAGGTAGAACCAGTTCTGCTTGGACAGTCAGAAGCCAGGTAGAGGGTCAGTCTTCGTTGAAACGCTGAGCAGTACACAGTACACTCAAGCAGAAATCTATCTCCTGAGAAGATTAGACAGCAGTACTTGTTGAATATTCGAATTCAATCAAGTATTTATGGCCTGACGTTGTCAAACAGGTAAATGAACATACTTCTGTTTCATCGTGATGTATTTATATTATTGTTGAAATTAGGTTTGTGGAATTTGCTATGCATAGAATTGAATTGTTAGTCCGATTTGCCTGACCACGTGGCGAAACACGACCGGCTGCGCCGCCATGTTGTCGACCGGTCGGACCCACGGTTGTTTAACCTATATGTATGCTTGCAGACCAGTGACTGTACCCGAGAATGTTTATAATATTATTATTTCTTTATGTGTATAGTTAGCCACGATTTATATTTATATATGTATAGGAAATTAGAGTGGAGATTCCATTGGACCACAGATTTAGCAGAATGTTCGTCGCTTATGTATAGAGATGTGGAGCTATCACTGAGGGCTACTTTGGCCTTCAGTGAGACGCTCTGCACAGACCTATTATACAGGGTTGTGCAGAATTTCGTCTCATATGTTACAGACGAGCAGGCGTTATATCGTGAGCCCAACTCAGCAAAAGACGAAACCAAGTCGACGCGTACAGTTGGCTGCCGAGGCATCTCCAGCATTGTGCGCAGATAGCCCAACCATCGAACCACAAAGTCAAAGACTCCACGACAACCCAATTTGTCCCAGAAGCGACCTCAAAGCAGCGCTTCAACCACACAGTTAAGTGCCACAAGAAACAGTGCACTAAAACTCTGTATAAACAGGACCACAGTAGTCCACTCTTCAAGAACTCTGACCATTAAGGCAGAAAGTATCCAGTGCCCTATGATGGAAAAGTAGCTGCCTAGATTACCAGCGAGCGAACCATTCACATTGACAATTGAACTTTTAAGTTAGTTTCGTACTTCGAATATCATGTACAGAGGAGAGAGAAATAAATGTGTGATTTTTACTGTTATCAAGTGGCTGGACTACATATGATTCATAGCCGTGTGAAAGCTAGTGTGACAGTGATCTTTTACCATTTTTCTATCTATCTCTGTACCTCAGGGTAAACACAGACCGAGCTAAACAAATAAATGTATTAAGTTAAGTCACAGGGAGATAACTGGCGATCCCCATCGACTAAGACGAGTGGGTAATAGCATTCCATTGTGCAGAGCCCAGCAACAATAGAACCCCCGTCACAACCCTAAACATTATTATTTCAAGCCCCCACACCACCCCATCCCTCACCACCCCTTTCCTGCCACCCTGCTTGGAGGACAGATGGGGGGGTGTTTGAAACGACTTCATTTGTGTTGAAAATAGTGAACAAACTAGGACTGACATTATAATGATACAGATTTAAACATCTAGATCCTTGTTACGAACGAAATCAATGGACATAGAAGTTCAACGTCCACCTCCACCATGGACTGTATAAAAGCAGACAGGCCATAACTATCACAGGCTTTGTCCCCTATACGCCACGTGTCCGGGGACGTTAATCTATCCACTGAACTGAACTATCACATGTAGGAGATGGGGGAGGGACCTAAATCAACACAGAACTACCAGAGCAATCAAACGGCGTAAGATGGACAGCTGAAAGAAAAAGCTACTTTTACCTTAGCCTGGCATTGAGAGTCGAACCTGGGTTATCGATGTGCCAGGCGGACGCATTACCACTGCGCTACGGATGTGGGTCAGTTTACCAACGTAGAACTATCAATTACTCGTACAAAGCTGGACAACACATAATACAGTATCGGTATTCGGCCGGTTGGATGCGGTGTTCACAGGGTACCAAAAGCAGCAAACCGAAGCAATTATTTACCTCAATTATCATATCCTTTGTAGCAGCGTCGATGAATCCCGACGTCGACAGCGCTTGCGGTGGTCCCACCGCTTCCGGTGCATCCGTCACCGAGTCCGGAGTCTCATTAACGCAGGTAGTGGCATTTCCCGTGATGTTATCCTTCCACATGGACGCTATAGTGGATAGATTAACCGACATCTTGCTTTCGTGTCGAAGCAGACAAACGATACCCTTGCGATCTGGATTGTAGACGCATAATATTTTAGCATCATCATTGCACTGAACCATTCTTTGAAGAAGAAGAACAACAACAACAACAAGATGATGATGAAGAAGAAGAAAAGTCCAGTTCCATTAATATAAAACAGCACAGTACACATATCATACAATTGAAAAAAAAAAAAGAAAGAGTAAAATTATAAAAATAAAATACCATAAAACTTTCAAAAAATATGTCTTTTGTATGGTTTCTATCTATCTATCTATCTATCTATCTATCTATCTATCTATCTATCTATCTATCTATCTATCTATCTATCTATCTATCTATCTATCTATCTATCTATCTATCTATCTATCTATCCATCCATCCATCTATCTATCTATCTATCTATCTATCCATCCATCCATCCATCCATCCATCCATCCATCCATCCATCTATCTATCTATCCATCCATCCATCCATCTATCTATCTATCTATCTATCTATCTATCTATCTATCTATCTATCTATCTATCCATCCATCCATCCATCCATCCATCCATCTATCTATCTATCTATCCATCCATCCATCCATCTATCTATCTATTTATCTTAGTATTTTTCGCAATACAATTAAAAACATTTATGTATTGTTAAAAGTACTTAGATCCTATCAGGCAAAGCAGAAGATAAAGTCATGGACTACATAATAAAACGATGGAAAACGTGTGGCTTCTACTGAACACGTTTTCAAACTTCTATCCCATCTTTCTTTCATTCATTCCTTCTTCCTTTCATTCATTAATTCTTTCTTGCTTTTAATATTTTGTCTTTCTTTCTGTCACTTTTTACATTTTTTTTATTTTCTTATCTTTCTTTCTTTTTATTTGCGTTCATTATTTTCTTTCTTACGTTCTTTCACTACTAATTTGGTTGTTCCGGTCAATCTGTTTTTTTCTTTCCGTATTTCAAAGAGCGTAGAAACAAAACAAACACACCACTATATTTATTGAAAGATGCGAAGCGCAAAAAGGCACCGTAAAAAAACAACCAGAACCAAAGTCCGCTAATTCTCTACAGGCTCACAGACTGATGCAAAAAGAATGCACAGGTCTGTATATATAGACATAAAAAGATGCGATCGCATAGCATTCGCAGGCTTTGTATATTACATTCAGGTTAGATTCGCTTCGGCTCAACCCTTTTAATCGAAGCGGCACCAGAGAGAAAAGAGACAAATAAAAGAGAGAGAGAGAGAGAGAGAGGGGGGGGGGTTGGGGTGGGAAGACAGACACAGACAGAGAAATAACGATATACGGAGAGAGAAAGAAAGACAGAGAGATAGCGAGAGAATGTGTGTCCGACAGAGCAAAAAACAGACAGGTGGAGACAGATACAGATAGACGAAGAGAGATAGACAGACACACAGACAGACAGACAACCAGATAAAGGGAGACACAGACAGACAGATGGAGAGAGAAAGAGATAGAGAGAGACAGAGAGTGTGACAGACACAGTGAGAAAAAGAGAAAGACATATAGAGAGAGACAGTTCCGGTCAACATGGCCGTCTTTCAGCCAACCTCACCACGAGCTGAATGACTGGAGACTTTTATTTTATTACTGGACAAGAGGTTTTCAAAAATAATTTTTAAGAACACTCAAATGATCAATGGATTTGCATCTAAACCTTCCAAGCACTGGGAAAATGTTGCAGTTCATTGTTCTGCTATACCACAAGACTGTCAACGCCTGCTTCCGCTTCTTTAGCAACGGAAGTCAAAGTGAAAGTGGCTGTGAGAAAGGGCTAGCTGCTGGTCAAGAATCAGTAAGTTTGTATTTGCAAGATTTGATTTGCGTAGTTCGATCATTACAAAATCGCTTTGATACGCTTGAGGAGGTAATACTCGTGCAAAATGGGCTGATGAAGGAGGAGAAAGTGGCAAAGAGAGAGAGCAAGAGCGTGGAGACCCAAACTGACCGCCTTACCTATGCAGAAGTTGTCGCATTGAAGCCGGTACCCTCTGCTATTTCAAAATGCCCTATTAATAATACAGCTCCACCAGCAAAAGCTAAAAATCAAGATAAAAAGATCAGGGGCAAAGAAGATCGAACAAATTACGTCCAAAAAGAAAGAAATGACGTCAGAAACACTTTGACGTCATCCAAGGCCCGAAGACCCCAAACAGGCGCATGACAAAACAAGACTTGCCGAACGTCTTATTTATCAATGATTCGGTGTTGGCTGGTGTCAATGGGAAGAGATTGGGCCGATCGTGTGGATTCCATGCACGTTACAAGAAAACTTACACAGCTGAAGATGTCCCAACTAAAATCGAAGGCGCTGTCGATGCAGTAGTCATCCATGTAGGTGTAAACGACCTGAAAAAGAAAGAACCGAGGGCCGCTGCACTATCGTTGGCTGTGAACATCAAAAAGGCTGCTGCTGGAAAGTCATCAACAAAATTTGTTGTCAGCAAAATGGTACCGTCTGGGCGTCAAGAAATGGAGTCAAAGAGATGCCTTTTCAACGCGGTTCTTGTTTCAGAACTGTATGATCTAAACAATGTTTCCTTCATACAGCATGAAAATGTGTCAAAATTTGATCTTCTAGATGGAATCCACCCCAACCGCAGAGCTGCAGCTATCTTAGCACAGAATGTTGGAAGTCATCTTCATCAACTTCTTTGGCAAGACGTCAAGTACAACTATGAACGCCGGAGAAATCAGTGGTGGAGCCGTAACTGGCAGTATTACTAAACTATAAGCAAGAACATTCCTCGTTACTCACTGCAAACACAAACATGAATATTGCAGTTATAAATGAGCACAATAGAAAATTAAGTAACGATTTGTTTTTAAAAGAAATATTTAAGAAGCATTATTATGCAAGTGTATAAATATACAATTTAAACTGTAAAATGAATGAACAAAATGTCAAATTATTTCAGTGGAATAGTCGATCACTAGGCACAAATTTACTGGCTTTTCAACAACATATATCACAGGAAAATTATGCTGTATTAGCGTTACAGTCACTAAATCTCAATAATAACAAATTACCAAAACTAAAAAATTATTATTTTCCTCCCTTATTCCAAACTAGTAACGACACACAAAAAGTTCAAACAGCCCTGTACATAAGATGTGATTTAGAGTATTGTTCAATTCCATCACCAATACCAAAAACACTAAAAAAAATACATTTGGAAGTGTTGCAATGATTAAAATAAATAAGCACACCATTTTCAATATAATATCCGTGTATATGCCAGATGGTCCAAAAGAAGACAACTCTGACTGGGTAAAAACTATAGTTAAGTCAGATGAGAAGTGGATCATTTGGGGGGATTTCAATGCTCATTCTCCTTGGTGGGAGCCGGGATGTCAAATTACAACAAGTAATCGTTTTGTTGATAATTTATTAGATTCTAAATTGTGTTTATTAAATGACGGTCAATTTACTAGAATTCCTGACGTTTCTTACCATAGGTCTACATCTATTGATCTTTCCCTTGCCACTCCAGATATTGCCTTAAATTCTGTTTGGTGCCCTCTTGATGATTGTTTAGGGAGTGATCATCTTCCAATTATTATAATTTTGAATGAACAAGAAACAGAATTAGGACAAAAAGAAGATAAAATACCTAAATTCAAATATAAATATGCAAATTGGGACTTCTTTAAAACATGTCTAGAAAATACTGATATTAATAACGTTCATGATGAAGATGTGGAACATTTTTACTCAAAATTTAGAGATTCTGTATTGAAAGCAGCAGAAAAAAGTATTCCAAGATGCAAACAAAAGAAGCGAATATCTCATTCAGGAAATGTGTGGTGGAACAATGATTGCGAAAAAGCAGTTAACAATAAAAAGTTCACATATAAAAATTGGATTAGGAATAAAACAGTTGACAATTTTACAATCATGAAACATGCTAAAATACATTGTAACAGAATTATTGCCAGTGCTAAGAAACATTATTGGTCAGAATTTTGCATGTCAGAAATAACCGATTCGAAAGATATGTATAAGGTTTGGAGAAAAGTTAAAGAGATGAAAAATGGATTTACTCTACAGTCTTATCCTGTTAAATTGCAAGACAATATTTTCCCCTCATCTGAGGATAAAGCAGAGGCATTTGCAAAACATTTCTCAGTAAATTCATTGTCCAATAGTCTTGATTTACATACACAAATGTTTAGAAAAGAAGAAGAAATCAAAGCAGAATATGCAGATCCTATACCAGATAATTTGCATTATTTAAATGCTCCTATTAATTATGAAGAGTTTCTAGAAACCTTACAATCTTTTTCATCAAACAAAACTGCTGTTGGTCTAGATGGTATCTCTTATCAATTACTGAATCACTTGCCAGCTACATGGAAAAAATTACTACATTCACTATGCCAAAGATGTTGGCAAAGTGGAATTCTACCTACTATCTGGAAGAAGTCTGTAGTTATTCCAGTACATAAGCAAGGTAAGTCTCGTGCATCAGTAAATAATTATAGACCAATTGCATTGACGTCTCAAGTTGGAAAATTATTAGAAAAAATAATTTTAAACAGGTTAACTCACTTTTGTGAAAAAAATAATATAATCCCTAAAAATCAAGCAGGGTTTAGAAAAGGTCGGTGTACAACTGACCATCTTGTCAAATTAACCAGTCATGTTAAGAAACAGTTTGCTCATAGAAAAAGTACTCTTGCCGCTTTCTTTGATATCAAAAAGGCATATGACAGTGTTTGGCATGCTAGACTGCTTTATAAATTAAAACATATTGGACTAAGTGGTCATATGTATCATTACATACACAATTATTTAAGTGGCAGATCTATATGCACAAGAGTGGGGAATGCTTACTCATCTTTTTATAACATCGATATGGGAATACCTCAGGGGTCTATTCTTGCCCCTTTATTGTTTTCAATCCTCATTCATGATCTTCCCACAGTTATTTCTAAATCAGCAAATGTAGTTCAGTATGCGGATGACATTGCTATGTGGATAAATACGTCTCTCAGAAAGCATACTAAACAGAGAGTAATAATGTATGTACAGAAACTTTTCCAAGAAGAACTGAATAATCTTTTTATATTTTTGAAAAATAACGGTCTTGAACTGTCTACAGAGAAAACTTATTTGATGCTTTTCAATAATGGAAATAATCCTAAATTATTACCCGTTTTGAAATTAAATTATGAAGTTCTTGCTTACAAGCAGCAGGTAAAATTTCTCGGAGTTTACCTAACACCTAAGCTGAACTGGAAGTTACATATTGAACATTTACTAACCAAAGCAAGAAAAACCTTGAATTTATTAAAAATTATTAATATGCAAATATGGGGTCAAAACACTAAATCCCTATTACATTTAGCCATATCACTAGTTCGATCAAAGCTTATTTATGGTCAAGAAGCATACTTTTCAGCAAATAATTCCTTACTAAATAAATTACAAAGTATTGACAGTAGGGCTATTAAAATTGCATTAGGAGTTCCAGTTCATGCTAACACTCTACGAATATACCAAGAAGCTGGAATATTATCATTAAATCAACAACGTCAACTGGCTACTTCCAAATATGTGTTAAGATGTTTATCTGTTCCAAATTCGGTGTATGATGAAATATATATTGACGCTCAACAAGATTATCCAAACAGAACAAAAACTATGAAGTACTTGCAGCCAATTAAAAACTATACAAAAGACCTTTTTGAAAAGTGCAACATCGATATCACATCAGTTTCAGTTCTTCCATTAACTCCATTGATTCCACCATGGGAGCATACATGTGCACATATTGATATTGACTATAGCCAAACTAAAAAAGAGGATAATCCTAATATATTAGTTACTGATGTAAAAAAGCATATTGAAAGTAATTACAAAAACCATATGCAGATTTTTACTGATGGATCAGTTTTAGATTCTTCGGATAGTGGATCAGCATATATTATTCCTGAAATAAATATCAGAAGGTCATATTATTTAGGGAAGGGATTTTCTATATTTACAGCTGAGCTTTATGCTATTTTAATGGCTTTACATTTCATCATGACGTCACCTTTAGAATTATTTGGTATATTATTTTGCGTTGATTCAAAAGCGGTTATGTATGCATTAAAACAGTGGAACTGTAAAGATAGACGGGAGCTTATCTATGAAATTAAACATATGATACACTGTGTGATTTCTAGAGGAATAAATATTGATTTCTGTTGGGTTCCATCACACTGCGGAATTCATTGGAATGAGGTATGTGACAGATTAGCCAAGGAGGGAGCACAAAGGTCATCAGATTCTATAACTATAACAAATTTGAATATGTGTAATCATGAAATGTTTTCTTTACTAGAAAAGGCAGTGTATCATGAAAATAATATTAAAAATATATCTATACTGAATTGTTCAAGACCACTTTCTAAATTAATATATAAATTAAGAATGAATGCATGGAGCACTAAATACTCAGTAGATGTTAAATGTATATGTAATACAAGTATATCAGTACATCACCTTCTCTTTGAGTGCTCAGTTTTAAGAGATATATTTAAAGTAAATGGACATAGCATAACTGAATATGGACATTCTGTAAACATGGTTCTATATCATCCAAATGTTACAGACATTGTGAAAGTTATTGTTAAATCTCCTGTTGGTAGACTTTTATAGATTGTTTTGAAATTATGTTTTTAAATAGTTAAAGTGTTTTAAAAGTTACATTTTCAATGTCTAATATCACCTAAATGTGTGAACAGACATTAAATTAAAGATTGATTGATATAGAGAGACAGAGAGTATGATAGACACAGAGTGAGGAAGAGAAAGACAGACAGAGACAGAGGCTGATTCAGGCTCAGATTGAAATTCAGATTCAGACATGTTATTTATAAGAATGATGGAGATTTTAAGCTATAAGCTTAAGGTACAATCTGTCCTTGCGTCATTCACTCTCACATTCATTTACAATTTACAATGTGTGTGTGTGTGTGTGAGAGAGAGAGAGAGAGAGAGAGAGAGATTGTCATATTCACTATTATAATTTTTGTACATCGTCGTTGATCTAGGAGATGATCCGTTAAACCCTAAAAGCATGAGGATCGATGTTGATTAGTTTTTTTTCTTAAAAAAATTTGAAGTTGTTTTTTATTTAGATTTTGTATTATTTTTTCCCGAAATGTGTCTGAATGCTATCTTATATATAGTATACAAACACTTGTTTACGCACTAACTAAATTGTATTGTACTGCTTCGCATGTGTTTGAGTGATACAATTGAAACTTAAAATGTGATGATGATAAATTAAGTTTTTATTTATTTTCCCTCTGTACTAATTTAGGATCTGTATCGCATCTGTTATGAATGTATCAAATAAATAAATAAATAAATAAATAAATAAATAAATAAATAAATAAATAAATAAATGATAAACTTGATAAGCCTATGCCTATAAACCCGCTCATGCAATTGCCACATTGGAAATGTACTAAACCATCCCCCCTCTCTTCCATTCTCACCTCCACATCCCGATCCCCGCCTTTTTTAGGCCCCTTTCTTTTGGCCAAAAAGCCCCTTGGGATGTGAACCTTTTGTTTGTCTTTTGAATGAAATAATATAATAGGACAAACTACCAATACTAGCTTTAGTTTCCATGCAGCCAGAGAAAGAATGGTGTGTTCGTGTGTCTGAGAGAGACTGAAAGAGAGAGTGAGAGAATTTCTTGATCAGCAGATCGGCAGATAAACCCCAGATTGCTGACCCTTGGGTTAAAATTTGTTGGATTTGAGCATTAAAAAGCTTAAAAAAGACTTAGCAAAAATTTACCAAGTGACCAGAGCAAGTTCATGATGGCTGAAACGCCTTTTTTTACTCGTTCGGCTGGATCTCTAAAAGTATAAGAAAAATGTTAGTAGCATGAGAGACATTAAAATCCCTAGATATTTGTACCTGTTAACAACTGTCAAAACTCGTCCATCAGAACACATCTATTCTCTCTCGCACAAAAAAGCCTCAATTGCGGAACACAACAATGTTGGATTTTTTCAACTTAACAACAAGACCCAGTCGTTTTGCACTTTCACAAAGGACATCCAGCTGAGTTTGCAGCCCGACTGTTGTGTGTGAAACCAAAACTGCATCATCAGCAGAAAGTGAAATGAACAATTCGGTAAGCTCTGGGGACAGCTGAATCCCGTATTTACCACGATTTTTTTACAATATCTTTCGTCAGTTCATTAATTTAAAAAGAGATAAAAGCACAAGCCAGCACACTTCTCCCTGCTTCAGGCCCTGTGGGAGACACAAAACTCATCAGTCAGGCCAGCACCAGCACGAACACGTGCTTTGGCAACATTATAATGCTCTGTATGGCCTTCACTACTTTACCATTCAAACAGATCTATACAACACTTTCCAAAGATTGTCTCTGCTAGTGGAATCAAAGGCCTGCCGAAAGTCTATAAAAGCGACACAGTTTCCTGTGCCTTGCATTAAAATCGCCCCATGGTATAAAAGGTAAGTCGCCGTGTTTCCTCACATTCTCAAGCATACAATCTTCAAGTTGAGTAACTCCATTGTAAATATCAGTCGCTTCATAATATGAGGAGCTTTCAAGGTTTAAATAACAGACTATTAGAATACAATCTGTTGGGGCAATCAAAGGACGTTGGAATAGCTTTAAGATGACAAAACTCAAATTCAGACTCTATTCTTTCTATATATAAGAATAAGAATGATAAATAAATAAATTAATTAATTAATTAACGGTAAATATTTTTCACAAGAAACCCCATTCCATCGTAGAGACGATCCAGGATGTTGTCATTTATTTTAAGGCCAGCAGAATCGAACACCTTTTGTGATTAAACTAATGACTGAGAAATTGTCTTAGTAAAGGTTTCACAAATGAAAACAATGTCGTACTGATTAGGAACACACACAAAATCACACTCATCTGTAAGCGTACATAAAATCTTAAATATAAAAAAATATCAAAGACAAAGAATAAGTGACAAGATCATTAGTACTGTTACGGCAGATTAAAGAACCATTCACAATGTTGTCATCATCATTGTCACACTCACTTTCATTATTCAAAATGTAGCTATCATCATCATAGCCATTATCATTAATGAAATCACTATCATCTTCATAAAAATTGACATTATAATAATTATTATCATTATTATGAGTTTAGTGGCCACATTTGGCTTACGTTTTACGGCATATGCATTCGGTGAGTTGGTGTCGCCATGTTTATCTCGGACCGATTCGAATTTATAAACCTGTGTAGCTGTGTAATTTCACTACAACAGGGCACTTTTTCAAGACGATGTAATGTAATCTTTCACAATTTAATTATAATATGAACAACTTTACTAAGATCGAAACGCAACAAGTGAATTCAACTGCCTTTAGCTCGCCAAGTCGTGTGTAGCAGACAACATGTGTGTAAGAGGAGATTAGGTTGACTTCTAAACTTGTGACGTCACACTGTCGCATCTGATTGGTCCTCGTAAGCCCGGTTTATGTATTTTTGCTGAAGAAATCAAACATGCGCTATCCTTGAGAAATTTTAAGTTAGCCTGTACGCAGGTAAATACAACAGGAATTCATAAGCGTCTCATTGTATTAGACAATGGGTCCCGACAGGAAGTCCTCTCCAGGATTGCACAAACAACTGCTGCCCTGACAAGGTTGAAACCCATTTGAAAAGACAGGACCATCAGTCTACATTCCAAGGTAAGGCTGCTGCGCTTCCTTGTCATCTCCATCTTCCTATTGGCTTGCGAAACATGGACCCTCTCAGCAGATCTCCAACGAAGAATACAAAGTATGGAGATGATAAGCTACAGAAGACTTCTGGGCATTTCCTATACCTAGCACATGACCAACAACGAAGTCCGACAGACCATCACACAAGCCTTTGGACAACATGATGACATGCTCACAGTAATGAAGAAACGGAAACTCCAATGGTATGGCCACGCCACTAGAGCATCTGGCCTTGCTTGCAAAAACCATCCTGCAAGGCACGGTGGAAGGAGGCAGAAGAAGATGTAGATAGAAAAAGAGGTGAAAGGACAACATTCGAGAATGGATTGGTTTGACACTGAACATGAATGTTGCTGAGAACACGAGAAAGATGGGTACGCTGGTTAAACGATCATCTGTGGTGCCCAAACGACCTTTGAGTTACGGGATAGGATAGGATAGGGAGGATGATAAATTCAGGACAGATGCGCCACAGATTCTAAATTATTACAGAAGGAATCCTATCCTATCATATCCTGTCCCGTAACCCGGAGGTCGTAGGGGCACCACAGATGATCGTTTAACCAGCATACTCCATCTTTCTCTGTCCTCAGCAGCCCTGATGGCTTCGCTCAGTGTCAAACCAGTCCATTATCGAATGTTGTCCTCTCACCTCTTTTTCGGTCTTCATCTTCTTCTACCTCCCTGCACTGTGCCTTGCAGAATGGTCTTTGCAAGGCCTGATGATCTGGTGACGTGGCCATACCATCGGAGTTTCTGTTTCTTCACCACTGTGAGCAGGTCATCGTGGTATCCAATGGCTTGTGTGATGGTCTGTCGGACTTCGTCGTTGGTGATGTGTTGGGTATAGGAAATGCCCAGAAGTCTTCTGTAGCACCTCATCTCCATGCTTTGTATTCTTCGTTGGAGATCTGCTGTGAGGGTCCATGCTTCGTAAGCATATAAGAAGATGGAGATGACAAGGGAGCGCAGCAGTCTTACTTTGGAATGTAGACTGATGGTCCTGTCTTTCCAAATGGGCTTCAACCTTGTCAGGGCAGCAGTTGTTTGTGCGATCCTGGAGAGGACTTCTTGTCGGGACATAATTATTGTCTGATACAATGGCTCATAAATATTTGAAGCTATGCACTGTGTTGAGGGATTGGCCTTGGACTTTGATGTCCGTGTTGATGCCATTGGTGTTGTTGGTCATCATTTTGGTTTTCTCTGCACTTATTTCCATTCCATAAGCTCTGGAGGTGGTGTCAAGCCTCTGTACCAGCTGTTCAAGTTCTTGTTCCTCACCAGCTGCTGCATGGTAGCGATAGATGACGGATGAAACATAACATGAGTTAAATAATCTACGAATAAATTTGATAACAGGTTCATTATCGTCGTCATCATCATTGCCTACATTAGTTGTCATTGTTTGTTTGCTTTTCGCTGTTGAAACAGTCTTAACTCTTTGTAACACACTGGCAGTATACACATGTGTAAATAAAATCATCACTTAAACTTGTCGCAATAGATAGCCTATAAAATTTAACTGTTTTGTTTCATCCGTCACCGATCGCCAACATGCAGCAGTTGTCGCAATAAAACAATATATTGTTTTATAAAGTCTGGTCGCTTTGTAGTGCTTGTGGAAAAAGGGATTTATTAGGCTTTCATCACAAAGAGATCGACAGTATTAGGGTATGTGCGGTCTATTTCTAGTCAACAATGTCTATTATATACTACTCAAAATAATTGAAGGGCCACTCTCATATTTAATTTAATTTAATTATTTTTTGCTGCTATCAATAATATCGCTTATATTGCTTATTTCAAAACTTATCCTGTACAGTAACATTCAAGACAATCGTATTCTGAAAAGTAATCACATGTGTGAGTTTTGAACTTTCTGCACTGAGTTGAAAAACATACCCAATTTTTACAAAAAAATGACCCTAATTTACTGTTGTCTTGCTAATAAAGCAAAATTTTCAACATTAAAAAGTGATTTGCATGCGAAAGGTTTGCATTTTCTGAGTTCAGTTCAACAATCAGGCGCTTTTTTCTGGGTATAAATGGCAGCGCTTTTGCTGCTTTTCTAACCATGCATCTGATTTAAAGAGAGACCACTTTGTCCAAGTGGCCCTTGTATTATTTTGAGTAGTATATTATACACTTTGAGCAGACATGTGAGCTTCACAAAATATAATGTAATATCACAATTTTCTATTATATTACCGAGCTCATCCTTTGAGCCTACTCCTTCGGATGAGAGTATAAACCGAGGTCTAGTCTGTGTCGCATACATTCCACCATAACGGACTTTAAAGATCCTGACGCTCATATCCTAGACGGGTGAGTGCCAGTGACAAGAACACACCCAGCATGCACCTAGGTCCTTCTCCCCCATCCCTGGCTGCCCAGGATTGTGCTCAGTTGCCTGGAGCGTTATTACGATGCGCCCAAAGGCTGCAAGGTGGCGCCTCGGAAGGCTTGAGTTAAATCCTGTATCGGGCATGGCCTTGAGCAGCTCTTGAGCTGGAAAAGCGCTATATAAAAACGATTACATAATAATAATAATAATAATAATAATAATAATAATAATAATAATAATAATAATAATAATAATAATAATAATAATAATAAATGTGACGTCGCCCGAGTGGGTTCCGCGACGTTCAGCTCATACAACGAGTGAGGGGGTAAAAAACTCAAACAAAAGAAACTAACACAAAAGCCAGATGTACAATCACACTCTTTTATTCAACAACAAACGCACACACTCACAGGATAATGGGAATCTAAACCATCTTCAACCCCTATCTAGAACCACAACCCAGTATTCACTGAACAATTACCCCCCCCCCCTCCACCCCCTTTACTAACCTGAAAACCCCAGAACTGTACACAAACAAAATGCCCACAACAATATGCAACAATAGCAACAATCAATTACACTTCATACAAATACGATAAATCAGCAAATCTTAGAAATCAATTGTACTGCAGAAACTAACTTATAATTTAGTCTCACTGTTTGTAACTTAATTGTTTTTAACTGAGCTCAGAATAAACTATAGAAGATGATCACACAGATAGTTGAAGTAATTCACACGCAGTGCCGAAGATAGAGGTATATTTTGTGTGCGTGAAATGCAAATCTGTGTGTGTGTCGGTGTGTGCGGCTGATATCCTGCAAACCCTGATGTA
This sequence comes from Oncomelania hupensis, assembly GCA_036898135.1. Lineage (NCBI taxonomy): Eukaryota > Metazoa > Mollusca > Gastropoda > Littorinimorpha > Pomatiopsidae > Oncomelania > Oncomelania hupensis. The sequence continues at coordinate 19,474,843 of CM072525.1, forward strand.
AAGCTCCAGGTCGTCCGATGTCCCAGCGGCGATGGAGGACCACACCCAGCGGCGGCGCCCACGACAGAGAAAAGACGTAGCGGTGGTGGTGACGAGGCCTGGAACCGTCCACACCTCGCAGTGGCAAAGGCAGAGGCCTCAGAGGCTGCAGTACGCGTGGAGCAGTAGTACAGTAGTGCAACCGTAGAAATGCCATAGAATTATGACAACAGTGATATCCAGATATTAGCAGCAGTTGCAGCTAGAGTATCTTTTTTAAATCCCTCACAGTTTGTTCTCTATATTTGACACCATCCATAAATGTAAACAAAAATGACCTTGAGAATTTGATTCAACAGTTACCTCCCCCTTTTTTGTTGTTGGGAGATTTTAATGGACGCTCTCCCCTGTGGGGTAGTGATCGTACCGATTCTCAGGGTAAAATAATTGAAGATATTTTAGACTCGTTAAACCTAGTAACTTTGAACGAGGGTGCTCCAACTTTTTCCTGTTCTAGAACTGCTTCTTTGTCCCACATTGATATATCAATCTGTGATCCCTCGTTACTTTTGGATTTTAAATGGACAGTTTTAGAAGATCTCCATGGCAGCGACCATTTCCCGGTTTTATTAAAACATGATTCAGATAACCTTGAGCAAACTCATGGCAGGTGGAAACTGAAACAAGCTAACTGGAGTCTGTTTTCTAACCTGTCTGAGGCCCAGCTACGTGCTAAGAACCAGGAATTTTCAAACGCCATAGATCCAATACAGCTTTATACTGACATAGTTATAAACAGTGCCAAGGAGTCCATTCCGCAAACGTCGTCAAACCCTCACACACTTAAAAAACCCTGGTTTGACGATGAATGTCGAAAACTTCAGCAAGCTCGTAAAAAAGCTTTAAGAACTATGTTTTTACACCCAAGCACTGAAAATAAACAAAACCACCAACGTTTGCGAGCGCAATGCCGACAGCTCTTCAAACGAAAGAGAAAGGAATCGTGGAGAGGTTTCTGCTCCACGCTTAATTCAAAAGCGAAACTGTCGAAGGTGTGGAAAGTAGTCCGCAAACTCAAAAATAGAAGTAACAAACAGGTGAGCCCATGCCTTACTGTGCAGGGTGACGTAATCGGAGATAAAAAATTAGTAGCTGATCTTTTGGCTTCTTCTTTTGCTGCAAATTCTTCCTCTGAAAATTATTCTGTCCCTTTTCAAACAGTTAAAACCCGTAAAGAAAAACAACAGTTAAATTTTACCTCCGATAATTCTGAAGATTACAACATTCCGTTTTCATTAGTCGAACTTGATGATGCAATTAACAAAAGTGCAGATTCAGCAGTTGGACCGGATGATGTACATTATCAATTTCTCAGACATTTAACAAGGTACTCACGGTCTCAACTGCTGGACATCTTCAATCAGCTCTGGATCACTGGCACCTTTCCTCCCTCCTGGAGAAAGGCCATTATTGTACCCATCCCTAAACCTGGCAAAGACCATACTAACCCGACAAACTATAGACCAATAGCCTTAACGTCTTGCTTATGCAAGACGCTGGAAAGAATGGTTTATTCTCGTTTACTGTGGTATCTAGAAACCAATAATGTGTTATCCAACACTCAGTGTGGCTTTCGAAGTGGTCGAAGTACTGTTGACCACCTGGTGCGACTGGAAACTTTTATCCGTAATGCGTTCGTCCAGGGTGAACATGTCGTTGCCATCATGTTTGATTTGGAAAAAGCCTATGATACCACATGGAAATATGGCATTCTTTCAGATTTACAAGAAATGGGTTTGAAGGGACATTTACCTCTGTTTATATCCAATTTTCTAACAGACAGAATTTTTCAGGTTAAGGTTGGGGGATCCTTGTCAGATACGAGAGAACAGGAGATGGGAGTGCCTCAGGGTAGCATCTTGTCTCCCTTGCTGTTTAATATTAAAATAAATAACATTGTTCGTTCCGTTAAACGGGGAATTGACAATTCTTTATTTGTCGACGATTTTGCATTGGTAGCCAAAGGTAAAACTTTGGCATCTGCAGAACGTCAGCTACAGTTATGTGTCAAGGCCGTTGAAGACTGGGTTTTACAAAATGGTTTTAAATTTTCTGAAGCAAAAACTGAATGTATTCACTTTTCCCAGCACCGGGGAATTATTCAAGACCCTACTATTCTCCTCAATAAAACTCCAATAAAGGCGGTCAAACAAGTCAAATTTTTGGGTGTTATTTTTGATCAAAAGCTATCTTTCATTCCTCATCTGAAAATTTTGAAAACTAAATGTCAACAGGCCTGCAATTTGCTCAAGGTTATCAGTGGTACAGACTGGGGTGCTGACAAGAAAACTTTATTGCTGTTATATCGTTCTTTAATTAGATCCAAGTTAGACTATGGTTGCATTGTCTATGGTTCTGCTAGAAAATCTTATCTTAAGATGCTAGATCCAGTTGCCCATCAGGCACTACGCATTGTTTTGGGTGCGTTTCGCACTTCCCCTTGTGAAAGCCTTTACGTGGAAGCTAACGAACCTCCGCTGGAGCTGAGACGTACAAAATTGTCAATGAATTACTATTTAAAATTAAAAACTGATCTTATGAACCCTGCTTATGACTGTGTTTTCAACCCAGATTTTGTTCAGAAATTTGAAGCCAAACCTAACACAATTCCTCCGTTTGGCATCAGAATGCAAGCTCATTTGGTAAAAGCAGGCATTGATGTTGCTTCCATCAACGATGATGAACTTCGGACTGAAGCTCCCCCATGGAAATTATGTATCCCAAACATTAATTGGCAGTTGTCCGCTTTCCTTAAAAACAATACATCCGAAACCGTATATAACCAACTTTATTTAGAACAGTGTGCTTTATACCCAGGATATGAACAACTTTTTACAGACGGGTCAAAGAAAGGAGATTCAGTTGCTGCTGCGTCAGTCTCCGGGAGACACTTAGACCAGCCTTTGCAACAGCGTTTACCTGATTTTTGTTCTGTTTATACAGCTGAGCTCAAGGCAATTCATTTAGCTCTGAAACAAGTTTATCAATCCAAAAGAACCTCATTTTTAATCATGTCCGATTCATTGTCAGCACTTCAGGCTCTTTCCACGAGAAAGATATCACACCCTTTTCTGGCAGAGATCCATGACCTCCATACACAACTTGTTTCTGAGGGTAAAAAGATAGTTTTTATGTGGGTCCCTGGTCACATGGGCATCCGCGGCAATATTGAAGTCGACAGGGCGGCTAAAGATGCTCTGCATCTCGATTTCCCTCCAGAGATTTTCCAGTTTGTGCTCTACTCTGACCTACGTTGTATGACTGGTTCTTATTGTAAACGACTGTGGCAGACTGACTGGTCTAACCATGTCAACAACAAATTATTTCAAATTCTTCCCGATTTGTCCACTTCTTTGCCTAACTTTGCGTCCACTCGCAGAGAGGAAACAGTGTTATCTCGCCTTCATATTGGGCATACTTATGTCACTCACAGTTTCCTTTTAAAAGGAGAAGAACCACCATGGTGCTTTGCATGTGATCAATCTTTTTCTGTTCGCCATTTTATGTCTGAATGTGCTGATTTGATTGAGGAAAGGGAAACATATTTTGGTTCCATACCTTTCAAAGAGATTTTTAAAGTATGTAATGGTCAACATCTGTTTCAATTTTTACATGATGTTGGTTTGTTCTATCGCATATAAATTGTATCGACATGTTTTGTTTAGTTTGGATTTTATTAGGACTGAATTTAGTGATTTGATTGAAGAAAGAGAATATATTTTTAATACATCAGTTTTAAAGAAGTCTCTTAAAGAGGTGTCATGTGAAAGTTTGTTTGTGTATTTAAGAGTAACAGGCTTGTTTTTTAAGACTTGAATCATTTGATAATATTTTAAGATAACGTCTCTCTGGTCCTGATTTGGCTCGGAAGAGTCCGCTGGACCTAAAGCAATAACCTTGTATTTTTGTTGTAGCAGTAGTAGTAGCAGAAATAACGATAGTAGATATAGCAGCAATAGTAGCAGCAGGCCCAATCTGTCAACAAATAAATTGTCTCGCGAGTTCATCCTCAAAATGTAAACGCTAAATAACTAATACTCCTTCCGCCGTCCGCCATCTTGACCTGTTTGTACATGCATCTCAATAATTCAATGCAATGCTGAATTCTAATAATTTATATTCCTTTCATAAAACATAGTTTATATAAATATACATAATCATTACAATTGCCCTTCCAGTCACACAATCCCGATTCATCTCATCCTTACTTCCATCTTCATCACCCCTCTCCATGTTATAGCACATTATCTCCCTTCATTCACAATTATCTCTATTACGCTATAATGCATCATCACCCTTCCCTCATATTCATCACCTTCATCACCCCTCTCCAACATAGTACATTGTCTCCCTTCCTTCACATTCATCACCCCTCTCTCTCTCTCTTTAACTTGCATACTTCCTCATCACCCCTTAACCCCATTTTGGCAACAACATCAACAACATTTTCCATTTACATATTTAAACAAGAAAATCATAAGAAAATCATATAAAAATCAATACACTACTATTTATTAAAATACATCCCTTTCCCCCTCATTCACCATCATTCATTCACGTACGCAAGCTCGGAATGCATAGCCACTAAGGAAATGAATTGCAGGGTTCACACTCACCTTTTAAGTTCTCGGCCTGTGACAACGGATACACGTACCGTACACAACACAACACAATACCACACAAAACAGTACAGCACCACACTGGTTATTAGTTGAGAGTACCAAGTTCGTTATTGTGCTAATGCTGTGCTAACACTGGAGCATCTTAATACCGACAAGGTAATTGAGCCTTGGAAGATGCCTAAACGAAGGCCATACAACCTTAGGAAACAACCCTACACTTATTACTCCCTGAACAAATGGTGGTTAGAATCCTTCCACTACAATCTTTTGGCCATTCTTGTCCCGACGAGGGCACAAGAGCTTGGGTGGTTCAAAACAATGAGACTCTACCCTTCCAGAAGCACTTTACTCTAACCTGACAACACACTGTCACAAAGTCACTTCTGTCCAAAAAACCGACTGCTCGCAAAAGCTTCCAAAATGACTCTGCTAGCTAAATCTCCTACCAGTTCACAGGACCAGGCATCGAGTCCAGCTCAGTAACCCAATTCCCCCACTATGCATTATGCTCTATGCGTTAAACACGTGAAACCCACACATACTTATCTTTCATACACAGTAGAAAAAACTGCCGATCCAACTTTGTACACTGTATCAATAGAGATGTGCAATTCGGCACGATATGTAACTACCTCTAGTGTATGCTGAAAACTCGTGTCGTCACAATAATAAATAATAAGGAAGCATGAGAGTGTACAACATCAGCCCTAAAATTATTGAAGTCATCAAAAGCCTGTATGACAAGGCTTCCAGTGCAGTCCTCCACAACAGCACCATCGGAAACTGGTTCAGAACAACAATCAGTGTGCGTCAGGGATACCTACTCTCTCCAACACTCTTCAAGATCTTCCTAGATCTAAAGCGTATCATGTCAGATGCCCTTGCAGATCACGAAGGCACAGTCAGCATAGGGGGAAGAGCAATCTCCAACCTTCGTTTTGCGGATGACATTGATGGATTGGCTGGAGAGGAACAAGAACTTGAACAGCTGGTACAGAGGCTTGACACCACCTCCAGAGTTTATGGAATGGAAATAGGTGCAGAGAAGACCTAAATGATGACCAACAACACCAATGGCATCAACACGGACATCAAAGTCCAAGGCCAATCCCTCAACACAGTGCATAGCGTTAAATATTTAGGAGCCATTGTATCAGACAATGGGTCCCGACAGGAAGTCCTCTCCAGGATCGCACAAACAACTGCTGCCCTCGTGAGGTTGAAGCCAATTTGGAAAGACAGGACCATCAGTCTACATTCCAAGGTAAGGTTGCTGCGATCCCTTGTCATCTCCATCTTCCTATATGCTTGCGAGACATGGACACTCACAGCAGATCTACAACGAAGAATACAAAGCATGGAGATGAGGTGCTAGAGAAGACTTCTGGGTATTTCCTCCACCCAACACATCAACAACGACGAAGTCCGACCGACCATCACACAAGCCATTGGACAACACGAGGACCTGCTCACAGTGGTGAAAAAACGGAAACTCCTATGGTATGGCCACGTCACCAGATCATCAGGTCTTGCAAAGACCATCCTGCAAGGCACAGTGCAAGGAGGTAGAAGAAGAGGGAGACCGAAAAAGAGGTGGGAGGACAACATTCGAGAATGGACTGGTTTGACACTGAGCGAAACAATCAGGGTTGCTGAGGACAGGGAAAGATGGAGTATGCTGGTTAAACGATCATCTGTGGTGCCCCTACGACCACCGAGTTCAGGGATAGGATAGGATATGATAGGAAGGAAGCATCACCAACATTCAATACGTCTGATCTAGTTCATTGTGTTGGTAGAAAACTATTATTTATGTTATGTTGTCAGTAGTTGCATTCTACATTTTGTGGTTTCTCTAATGCGACGAAACCTAAATCCTTCCTGCGTCAACAAGATTAAGTACTTTTTTTCTGCCATTTCATACATTGTTCTGCCTCTATCATTCATCCTGCAAATAAATAAATTAAAACTACGCTAAAATACTTCAAACGTTTTCCTACGCTCACATATCGGTAATGTTACACGCACTTTGATGGGATAACACAAGCTGTCAGTCAGTTTCGTCGGCTCCCATTTGCAGTATAAAAGCTACAGACTCCCCCATCGTCCGAGTGGTCTTCTCTGCTCCGAAAAAAAGGACATCACGAAACTTTGGGTGGCGTCTTAACTCCCTGTCTCTGCACTTATCTCGTACATGTAAGACATCCTTTTGGTTCTGTAGTGTAGACATTTGAACTTAATAATTCAAAGTATTTGCTTTGCGTATTGTTTTTTTTTTAAGTTTTAAACCATTCGTCAGCGAACGTTTTATTTGACAACATCTCACAGACCATTGGGAGATTTTTCTCTTCCGAAGACCAGTCGCGAGTTCAACAGACCAAGGCGCTTGGGACAGCTTCCAAGCATAGTGAAAAGCGGAACGTTCTGGAGTCGTCACTGAGAATAAGCATCCTCAGAAGACCCGCTTAATCGTTTCTAGCCATCCTCCGAAGTGTCTCGCAGATTTTCCACAACACTGTTCTCGGATTTTACAATCTGATTTGTAGGTATTCACAACAAAAAATAAACGAATAAAGACAATGTCATCATTAACACTGGTTTATCATTTGTGTTTATGGAATGCTAGGTCTAAGCTGTTTTTTTTTTTATAACGATGATACACAGGCCTGTTGCAATTTTTTCCTTACTTTAGTAACGTTTTTCGGTTTTCCGGAGCCGGACTATCTGTTCTTAATTGGAAGATTCGTGAAGGTTCGTGGAGCTTCACGAACCTTTATTTTTTTCGAGGTCCTTTTGGATGGAAAAAGTTCAGAAACCTAAGTTCGAGATCTGAGAAAATCCGTAACCTTCCAGTTAAGACAGACCTTAAAGCATTTTTTTTAAAAGCAGGACGACCATGTCGCCGGCTTTGCTAGTGTGTTTGGCCATCATGGCCAGTGGCGTCTTCAGCGACTCCCCCAGACTGACCGAAAACCCCAACATGTACCTGTGTGAAGCTGAAAAAACGCCCAGCATTCCTATCAAGCCGGTGGAGCCGTTCAGGTTGAAAGGTGAGTAAGAGAAAAACAGAAGGAGAAATAACACTGTGTTGTTCTCTTTTCACACTGCGTATCTGAGACTAGCCGAGGCTTAACGTTGACCGCTAACAAGTGAGGGGTCCTCCGCCAGTCCCTTCTACGCTGTGTGATGTCTGTTATGTTGACTACGTGTTATAATAAAAGACGTGGTGCTTGAGTGACAATACAGATGACATGACTGGCCTGCAATCTATTATGTGTGGAATTTAGTGCCAGTTGTTTGTGTGTGTGTGTGTGCGTGCGTGTGTGTGTGTGTGTGTGTGTGTGTGTGTGTGTGTGTGTGTGTGTGTGTAGAAACAACGTTCTTTTTACACACTCTTTTCACCTACGTTCTTTTGACGGCCCCGTTATTTTGACATTAAAACAACGTTCCGTTAGGGTTAGTACTGTGTTAGCCTTAGGGTTAAGTTAAGGGTTAGGGTTTGGGTTAGAGTTAGGGTTAGCTTCAAAAAGGAAGAATTTTCAAATAAATGTCAATACAACGTATATGGCGTTTCATGAAAGTCATAACAACGGCGTTTTTACAAACGTGTGTGTGCGTGTGGCTAGGTAGAAACGCCTTTATTCTGACATACACTTGAACCTCTACTTTTGACGGACCCCGTTATTTTGACGTCAAAACAGTGTTCCGTTAGGGTTAGGGCTGTGTTAGGGTTAGGTTTAGGGTTTGGGTTAGAGTTGGAGTTAGGGATAGCTTCAAAAATTCGAAAATGTCAAAATAATGTCAAAGAAATGGAAAGTGTGTCAAAATAATCCCTGGGTTTTTTTTTCACAACAGTCATCAGAACGTCGCTTCTACAAAAATGCGTGTTATTGTTTAACGTGTTTTGTTGTAATAAAGTTATGGAAATTTCAGATTGTTCACCGACGTCGGAGCAATTTTCCTTGAGCGATGATACTCACTGTTGTCACTTGCCAAAATGACATTGTGTAGTTTATATAGTTATTAATTTATTAATTTAGAATAATCATTAATTTATTTCAGGTTGTTCGTTGTTTTAGTAATAATAAAAATAATAATAATAATAATAATAATAATAATAATAATAATAATAATAAAATTTGTAAAGCGCGATTCCAAACTAAGAGGTCGACTCAAAGCGCACAAACGCTTACTGTCACACAAGCACTGGCGTAATTAAGAGACTGCACTGTACATTACAACATGGAACAATAAGGATACAGATACAAAGCACATAACACAATAATGCCAAAGACAGTTATAGCAAGTTGAAAAACATCAAAATGTACATGCAGATATAGGCAGTCCATTTATACACAATAGTACACCTTCAAATATAAAGATGTTGTATCATTTGGGATAGAAAATGATTTTTATTTTGTGTGTGTGTGTCAATGTTTGAGCGGGAGGAGGGGGAGAGGGGGCGGCGTGGGGATGAGGTGGGTGTGTGTGTGTGTCTAATAACAGTATAGTGAAGGCAATGGTATTTGAAGAAATAATACTTAATAAGTGACAGTTTTATGCCACGCTGTTTGTTTTGTCGTCATCTTCATGTGTTGTCTTTCCTCTCTGATCTGTATTGTAGCTTCTCTTGTTTTGTTTTTTGTTACCCCCGTTGGGGTGCCGGGGGTTTCAGTATAAATAGTATCCCCACTTTCTGGAAATTTAGTGCTTTAAATTCCCACTGTCGCTGTCTTTCTCCTTTGTTCTTTCTCATTCCTACTCTGTTCTATCAATCTACTATACTATCTTCTTCTTCTCTAGACAAGTCACCTACCTTTTTTCTTTAAAACTCTTCCGTGACAAAACTCCTCATTTGTGTGTGAGGTCTGTTGGATCAGCTTGGAAATATTGGACGCTTTCTGCCATGCAGCTGACCACTGGGGCTTTCTATGATGTTATTATCTGGCAATGTAGGCATTTTTATATGTATGTGTTTTGTTGATATTTTATAATCATATTTATATTGTATTTTGTTTTTGTAAACGGGGGTCCGATAAATTAGAGTATAGCCTCAGCGTCCCCTGCGTGGGATGTCTTTATTGTAAAGTGACTGGCTGGTGGAGTGCCTTCAGTGTTACCACTAGGGTTGTTTCGGCAGATCTTTTATGCGGATCAGGGGCGAGTCCTCTTTCAGCGAAGTTGTGGTCTTGATTTTGTGGTCCTGATTCGGCTATACTGGTCCTGATTTGGCTCGGAAGAGTCCGCTGGACCTAAAGCAATAATCATGTAATTGTTTTTTGTTTGCTTTTTTTCTCTCTTCTATTGCTTGTTGTTTGTTTGTTCGTGTAATTGAATTTGACATCACTACATTAGAGTGATGAACGGGTGGAAAATACCTTCTACACCCATCAAGTTCAAGTTGACGTTCAAGGTGTAAGTTTCTTCATCTTTAGTGCAGGGTGTCCATGATTCCTTTTATTTCAATATCTGCGTGATGGATGAACTACATGTTAACTTTAGCTGTAGCACAAGGGGCATTAACCGCGTGAAGTAGATCCTCAATAGCACATCGGTAGGGGATCTTAGATATCATCGCGGTAGCAGTCCTATGTATCTTACTATGTTATGGAGATATGTCTGTAATTGCAACACAACAACAACAACAACAACAACAACAGCATCACCACCACCTTCACCACCACCACCAACAAACAAACAAACAAAAACAGTACTCTGTTGTCTGGCATCGGTGTAATCTGTAATAAGTGTTGTCTGTTATCTCGTGTCTGCGTTAGGTGCTATCTGGACCCTATACCCAATGACTAACTAACTAAAGTGCTATCTGTGTATCTGCAGGTCGTTGGTACACGTGGTACGCCTCGTGGAATGAAGTTAGCCACTATACGCAAAATTACCTGGGGCAAGCTATCGATATACAATGGAATGTACTCCGCGTCGACAAGACAAATGTGAGTTATTCATCGTCATCATCATCATCATCATCATCATCATCATCATCATCATCATCATCTGGAAGATGTCTTCCGCGCAGTTGTAACGCTCACTTAATTCACAACTTTCCGGCACCTCTCATAAAAACTCGTGGGTATCGCCATTATAAATTAAAACGAGGTTAGAATGAAACCAAGTTCCGGTCTAGCTTGTTTTGCTTTTATCAAAGCTTGATGCGTGACTTTTAAATATGGCAAATTGCCGAAAACGACGATTGTTAGAGCCAGAAAACGAGTGGGATAAGTATAAAAACGGTGGAGGAAGTACATGCTCAGTGAAAGGATGCAAAAAACAATCGTAGAGGCCTGTATTTGTGGCGACTTCGGAGGTGCGTCGATCATCGACAGAAAGTGAAATAGGACCTGAAAACTCTTGTAGTTTTCCATAGCTTCGCCGTCGCAACCTTCACAAAACACGAAGTAGTTGACTATGTTAGGCGAGCGTTGTGGCCAAGTGGGCTAAGGCGGGACTAACTTGCCTTGTCCACAAGCTAGAAACCAATGGCGCCTGACAGGTGTGGGTTCGAGCCAGCATCTGGGCGTTATGTTTTTCCGAATATTTTTCAAAAATTCACAAATAATGTTAGGTAGGTAGGGTTTAGGCGCGCCACTGGCGATAGAAAGGGATAATAAACTGCAGCAAAAAAATAAAAAATATGTGAGGGTACGATACTGGTGGCCAGTGACACATGTTATTATTCTTGAATATTTGGAAATAACTCACTAAAACACGCGGTGAAAGAAACCGGAAGTATGTTTCATTGAGGGGATTCCCGTTGGTGCATAGGATAGCAGAAAAGTGTGAATACTCTGGGAGACGCCTTATTCTGACAGTGGTAACGGTCTGTAGTCATCGATATGGAAGTCAAAATTTCCGGAAATAGCGCCGATGTTTACGGGATGAAGACGATTTAGAGAAGATTTAGTGAATCGAGATTCGTATTGACAAATTGAACGAAGAATACAAATCCGACAAAATTCTTTAATTTTTGGAATTATCATAATGGTATTGTTTTGTAAACAGTATTTTGCTTTGTCGATTAATTGATCAAATATAGACTAGGCTTTCCTTTACTCTAAAAAATCTTGAAGCCACAGTGACCTCCATTCATTTAAAGTCAATGCCGTACGCGATCCATTGCAAGGGCTTTCTCTTTGGTCAAACACTGACTACAGCCGTGAGGGCTGACAGAAATCGTCTCCCAGAATAATTATACCAGTCAGCCTCACGGCTGCGTTATAGATACCTTTTAGATAGCCGTCGCTGCATTAGAAAACATCTACAACAAGTGATGAACTCTTTTCATCATCATCATCATCATCATCATCATCATCATCATCATCATCATCATCATCATCATCATCATCAACATCATCATCATCATCCTCATTATCATTGTCATCATCATCATCGTCATCATCGCCGTCGCCTTGGTTGTGGTCGTTATCATCATGAACAGCAGCAGCAACTATTTGCATTATCAGAATCATAATGATCAACATAATCATCATCATTATCATTGTCATCGTCATCGTCATTAACATTGTCATCGTCATCGTCATCGTCGTCATCATCAATGAATATTAGTTGTTAACTCAACCCGCAATTATCTATTTCAGCGCTTTAACACGATTTTCCTGGTCATAAAAGAAACGTTGGCCAAAAGCTCAGGGTGCGATTCCAATATCTATGTCTGTGAAATCGTCGAGGGTTCCACCTGTCGTCCGCCCTACGGGGCCCAGTTGAACTCTACGACAGAACAGTACGAAGTCCAGTGGCAAAATTTCAAGTTCTTCGCCACGGACTTTGATAGGTAAGCGTTTCACAGAGGGAGAAATCAACTGCGGCCCAAAGGCACAGCCAGGCATAGAAAAGCATGCGCGGTGCACTTTGTTGACCTTTTATATAGGTTGTGGGATAGCCCGGTCGATGCGCAACCAATCAGTAGGATCGGGCGATGACCCGTGTGGTGAACCGCTGGCTAAACTGTTTGGCTCCAAGTGAGCAAGATGGCGTCGAGGAAGAGCAAAAACCTATCAGCAGCAGTCTGAAGGTGACTTGCCTCTTCGTAGAAAGAACAAGTCATTCACTTTGACGACCTGCTTCGCACTTGATTTTGTATACGGCCTGTTAACGTGGAGACGTATCCCAGTCACCCGGCGGTTTAGCCCGCAGAAACAAACAACAAAGCATACCCATAGACATGTACGCACCATTTATCTCATTATACATGTCGACTCTACATGTAGCAATGGAAGCGCCGTTGGTTAAAGGGCCGGTTGCTATGTGGAAGGTCTCGGTTTGGAATCCGTTTAGGCAGTGAGCTTATGCGACTGAGGTGCGAGATTTTTCAGGTCACCGAGAGATTTCCACATACTCTTTCCGACGAGACTATAAGCCGAGGGTTGGACTAGCCTGTGCACGACTATCTTGCCCCCATTCTTTTCTCCCCATTAATCCCTTCTCCCTTCCCCCTACCTCTCCTCACTCCCCTTCATCTTCCCACGCCGTTCAGAATCGCTCATTTGTCTGAGGCGTTGGTTAGACAAAAGCGTATCATGTCAAGCAGCAAGTGGACGTTTAGGCCGGCGTCGTGGGCAGCTCTTTGAGCCGAAGAGACGCTGAATAAGGTCAAATGACCAGTTGCCCTTGAACAAGGCAACCCTGACGCTAGCCGAGCGTCAGAGATCTACCAAGAATAGGCTGTGTGTTGGCGTATACGTCCTCAAAAGCCTCTGACATTCACATTCGGGTCATCGTCGCTTTCGGGCTGACAGGTTCTATGACCTTAGTAACAGCTCGATAGCAGCAAAAGGTCTGTTGATTCTTCTCCTTCTTCACTGTTTGAAACTTTCTATTTTTCTTTCAGCTATTTGTTGGTAAAGCTGGAGTTTGTGATCAACGGAGACGTACAGGTCCCGTACAGTGAATTCTATGTGCTTATGCGAGATCCCAACAACCCACCCGACAGGAAGACTGTTAACCGAATTCTCTCCAGGGTCTGCACAGGAGATATGGCCGACGTCCAGAGCAGCATGTATCTCGAGGTAAGCGGCAATTCTTCCGCAATTAGCTAAAGTCTAAAGCATAATAGAAGTAAATCGGTGCAGCGACACGTTTGCTAATGATGATGATGATGATAAAGAGAAGGGAAGTGGAGGGGAGGAAAGAAAAGAGAGGAAAGAGAAGAAGAAGAAGAAGAAGAAGAAGAAGAAGAAGAAGAAGAAGAAGAAGAAGAAGAAGAAGAACAAGAAGAAGAAGAAGAACAAGAAGAAGAAGAAGAAGAAGAAGAAGAACAACAACAACAACAACAACAACAACAACAACAACAACAACAACAACAACAACAAAAGAAATAAGAAGATGATAAGGAAATTCAGAAAGAAGAGTAGTTTATGCAAAAAGAGAACTCCACGTTCCCAAAAAATGATGAAACAAAACAGACAGACAGACAGACAGACATATAGTTTAATTGGAGTAACATTCTGATTTGGGACTGCCCCCTGAGCAACTCTTGGAGCCTGCACATACGATAAGCAAGGACAATTACTGTATACTTTTCACTTGAATTAATTGGATGTTTGATTAATTTTACTGGTTTGATTAAAACAAATCTTTGTAATTTTTGTTTGTTTAATTTGTTTTATTATTATCTTTTCCTAAAGAATGATTGCTTGATTGATTGCAGGTTCCCAACTCCAGTCAAGAAACGTGCTTTCGCACTCCATCCACAGGCTTCGCCTAATAATAATAGGTTGCTACACCCGAAACAATGGGATCGGAGCGATGAAAATAAATTGTCCAGAGCGCAGATAGCCACAAGCACTCACGCGCGTGGCGGCTTGACACTTTAACCATTAAAAGTCGCCTGTGTCGCTGTCCTCAGATCGATCGAGTGGCCTCTTTTATTTTGTTTGTTTAAATAACAGCAGTTCTTCATTATCTTTGTGTTCTTGACCTTGTTTTCATCATCATCATCATCATCATTATTATTAGCAGCAGCAGCATCGTCGTCGTTGTCGTCGTCGTCGTTATCATGATCATCATGATCATCTTCTTCTTCTTCATCTTCATCATCATCATCATCATCATTATCATCATAGTCATCTTCATCATCAGCAACATCAACATCATCATCATGACACGTGATTTCCGTGCAGTAAACGAATTAATTCCGTGTTGAAGCGAAAGTCCACCATAAGTTTCGCCGTGAGACGATGACAAAATACAGCCAATCCAATTTTGCATACAATTTGGGTGCCTGTACTTATAGGGGGGCATACGCACACACGTGTGTGTGTGTGTGTGTGTGTGGGTGGGTGTGTGTGTGTGTGTAGGTGTGTGTGTGTGTGGGTGTGTGTGTGTTTACCAACATCACGGCAATTTTCAATGGGCAATGTAACTGGGGCAATTGTCATTTGGCTGATATATAATATAAATATATAAATAATTAATTAACACTAGGTGTTGGTTCTGTGGACACAGTTGTTAGTTAATGTCATCAACAAGGACATCAAAGTCCAAGGCCAATCCCGCAACACAGGGCATAGCTTCAAATATTTAGGAGCCATTGTATCAGACAATGGGTCCAGACAAGAAGTCCTCTCCAGGATCTCACAAACAACGGCTGCACTGGCAAGGTTGAAGCCCATTTGGAAAGATAAGACCATCAGTCTACATTCCAAGACAGGTAAGGCTGCTGCGCTGCCTTGTCATCTCCATCTTCCTATCCTATACGCTTGTGAAACATGGACCCTCACAGCAGATCTACAACAAAGAATACAAAGCATGGAAATGAGGTGCTACAGAAGACTTCTTGGCATTTCCTATACCCAGCACATCACCAACGACGAAGTCCGAAAGATCATCACACAAGCCATTGCACAACACGATGACCTGCTCACAGTGGTGAAGAAACGGAAACTCCGATGGTACAGTATGGCCACGTCACCAGATCATCAGGCCTTGCAAAGACCCCCATGCAAGGCACAGTGCAAGGCGGTAGAAGAAGGAGACCGAAAAAGAGGTGGGAGGACAACATTCGAGAATGGACTGGCTTGACATTGAGGGAAGCCATCAGGGTTGCTGAGGACAAAGAAAGATGGAGTACGCTGGTTAAACGATGATCTGTGGTGCCCCAACGACCTCAGAGTTACGGGATAGGATAGGATAGTATACAATAGGATAGGATAGTTGTTAGTGAGTGCACAGTGACTGAATATTGATTTCATTCGGCAGGTGGTCACTAAAACTCGGTGTCTGAATACTAAACTGAAACGTTTTTCATTAATTTTAACTTTGCTGAAAGTGCTTAGGGAGATCTATGAACGCTAATGTACAACAGATGGCGACCGATATTAATATACGACTTTGAAATGTGTTTACCACAATAAGCATGGATGAAAGGGTAGAAATAACAGCAATAATTATCATCGTCAGCAACAGCAATAGCGTCATCAACATCATCGTCATCGTCATTATCAACATCAACGGCAGCAGCAATCATCATCATCAATATCATCATCATCATCCATTATTCATCCGGTCATTATTATCATAATAATCATCATCATCGTCGTCAACAACAACAACAGCAACAACAGAGTAGATGTAACGGCTACAGCAACGCTAAAGGAAAAAGGGGCATGCACGACGACAGCAATCGCCACCTTCAGTACTACTACTACCACCACCACCACCATCATCATCATTAGCAGCAGCATCTCATCCTCCTCACCAACAACAGCAGCAACAACAAATGTAGGGATTTTAGAGATAGGACTATGTATGACAATAAACACTCCTCTCTCCCCATCCCCCAAACTAATCATCATCGTCATCATTTCATAGGAGCAGCAACCTCATCATCATCAATCATCATCAGGAACAGCAACATCATCATCGTCGTCATCATCATCAACAACACAAAATTTTCCCCACTATCACCATCACCAGGTAATGACGGCGATTTTGCAATCAAACGTATGACATTGACAACATATGAGAATGAGATACCTTTGTATCATTTGTATAGTAGCAAGTGCAGGCAATTTTATGCGAGGAAATGTCGTATATTGCTTTTATGTTGGGTCCATCGTCATGCGTTTAATGGAAAAATGTAGGCTAGTATAACGATAAGCTTTATGAGAGGAACTTGGGGTGGGTGAGAATAGAGAGGTGGGGATGCAGGTGGGGGTAAGAAGAGGGAGGGAGAGGGCTGGGGGAGGGGGTCTGGAGGGGAGGGAAGAAATAAATTATACTACTGTCAGGGTCGGAAGGGAATCCTTTTACTGTGTACATTTAGTATCCTGCTTCTGCTGCTGATGATGATATTGAAGAAGAAGAAGAAGAAGAAGAAGAAGAAGAAGAAGAAGAAGAAGAAGAAGAAGAAGAAGAAGAAGAAGAAGAAGAAGAAGAAGAAGATGACGACGATGATGATGATGATAATGATGATGTTGGTGGTGGTGATGGTGAGGTGGTGGTGGTGGTGGTGGATGGACCTGGCGCTACTGCTGCTGATGATGATCGAAATTTGACAATAATGTGTACGGGTATACCTGTATGATGCAGTTATTTTACCGGGAAAGTTTGAAAGCAAAAAGCACGAAGCTCGAATCACCATATGTAGCGAACTACACTCTGGCCAAGTAACTTTCACACACAGGTGCTACATTACATTACTATTGCTTTAGGTCCAGCGGACTCTTCCGAGCCAAATCAGGACCGGACAACCCCCGATCCGCATAAAAGATCTGCTGAAACAACCCTAGTGGTAAAACCAAAAGCTCTCCACCAGCCAGTCACTTTACAATAAAGACATCCCACGCAGGGGACGGCTGAGGCTCCACCCCAACTTATCGAACCCCCGTTAACAAAAAACAAAATAGAATACAAACATCATTATAAATTATCAACCAAACACATATATATAAAATGCCTACATTGCTAAATAATACATCATAGGAAGCCCTAGTGACCATCTGGCAGAAAGCGTCTAATATTCCCAAGCTGATCCAACAGACCTCATACACAAACAAGGAGTCTTGTCCCGGAAGAGTTTTCAAGAAAAAAGGTAGGAGACTGGTCTAGCGAAGAAGACGATAGTATAGCAGATTGATAGAAAAGAGCAGGAATGAGAAAGAGCAAATGAGAAAGACAGCGACAGTGGGAATTTAAAGCACTAAATTTCCAGAAAGTGGGGATACTATTTAAACTGAAACCCCCGGCACCCCAACGGGGGTTTCACCTGTCATAGGCTTATTATATCGTTTCGATTGAAGTGAAGATGACATGTTTGTTCTTATGCGGTTATATATATATATATATATATATATATATATATATATATATATATATATATATATATATATATATATATATATATATATATATATATATATATATATATATATATATATATATATATATATATATATATACACATAGAAAAAGAAAAGGAATTAAAAAAAGAATGTAGAAAATAATAATAATAATAATAATAATAATAATAATAATAATAATAATAATAATAATAATAATAATAATAATAATAATAATGATAATGATGATAATAATAATAATAATAATAATAATAATAATAATAATAATAATAATAATAATAATAATAATAATAATAATAATAATAATAATAATAATAATAATAATAATAATAATTTTAAAAAACAAACAAAAAAACCACAACTTTTTCTTTTCTTTATTTTTTATTATCAAAACGAATTTTTATTGTGCATTCAAAATCATTTTAAGTACCACAATTGATATTTTAAATTCCGCTGCGTGTATTAATAAACTTTCCCTAATATTAAAAAGGATTGTGCATGAATACTTACATAGAAACAAACAATTCTTGGGTGATATATTCTTAATAAATAATTACTTAAAGACCAAGCGAGCAGTAACAAAACAATTATTTTTATCATCATTATCATTAGCGTTCATAGTTTTAACAAATATGCCATACAATACCATCTGTTAATAATCACCCTGACAACGACAATGATGATAAAAACAGAGTGAAGAAACAAAACCTAATGACAAATTACAAAACGCATGTTATTTGGTTCCCTTTTTTTTTTATATTACAATTGTACTGAGCAGCACCCAAAATGTAATGCCCTCACAAAACTAAGTAAGATTTACATTCAAAATAAAATCAACAAGTAAATTCACATAATCATCTCATTCTCTCTGCCTCTCTCTCTCATTCATCAGTCAATCAAACAAGACCTGTACATTCATCCTAAAACTTCCACACACACAAAAATCTGACAAAACGCTTTGACTATATTCAGGCATATGTTGCTAACATTCAGCAATGACACTGTGCTTATTGTGATGGCAGAATCAATCTACCTCTCTATCATATCGTATCTTATCTCACCTTAACCTTTTCTTAACCTTATCTTAATCTTATGTTATCTTATCTTAAACTGACCATAACATTAAGAAACAAAATGTAACCTGTTCTTATTGTAATGACTGAATTTATTTTATAATAATATATATTATATAAACAATATCCGACTATTGCTGTATTTTAAAATAGACCACAAATAAAGCCAGCAATGTCAAAAAGACCATTAGACCGTTAGGCAAAAAATATAACGGAACCTTCAAGTTCAAGGGCTGGGATTGGATGATGAGGGCAAGGGAGCACTTTTTCTCCTCCTCCACTGAACCCCTCCATTTTTTTTAAATAATAAAAAAATCATGCTACCTTCGTTCATCCTGACGTAGGTACATATTGACCCAAAAACACACTTTCAGAGGGTCCATCTCATTCAAGGACAGATTTGATACAAAAATCAAAATAATTACCGCGAGAAGATGGAAACATAGATCATAATAGCAAGCCATGGCGTGTTGCTCATAAATAAGACAATAATTATAACTGAAACTGGGTATTACCACTCGATATCAATGTTACATTTTCTGCTAAATGTTGGTGTTTGTGGTCTCCCGAAACATCACATTGGTGTTTCAACTTCGGCCTTATTCATTATGACTAACACATCTTAACGTGATTGACCTATTTTTGCTCCAATCTTCTTGTGTGAAATTTATTTTCCTTCATTGTCGCAGCCTTTGTTTTCATATAACACGGATTTTCACCATTGCGTTGGCCAGGCACTCGTGCTGGCAATACAATTTCTACTTATCAAGGTCAAGTCATTTTTTTTCCTTGTAATCAGAAAACATTGGTCTTTTGTTTTCTTTCATGAAAAATCTAGTCTGAAGGATTTCGTCAAGTTTACTTCGTCATACTCTGGAACTAAATCATAACTGCCTGATTTACTGTCATGACATATCACAAGGCGGGTCTATCTGCCTACTTGTCGGCGACGATGGGGCGAGCGATCAGCTCCTTCATGATCTCGTTGGCACCGCCGTAGATGGGTTGCACGCGAGCATCGAGGAAGGCCTTAGAGATGGGGTACTCTAGCATGTAGCCCCAACCGCCATGCAGCTGTACGCACTGTGTGGCAATCTTGTTCTGCAGCTCACTCACCCTGCAAACACACAAAATAAGAAAACTAGGACTAGAAAAAAAAGGTTACTTATAACTTATCAGCACTAAATTTCTCCTTCAGGTGAGAGTATAAACCGAGGTCTAGTCTGCGCACACATTCCACTGCCCATCTCCTCTCCCCTGCTGCTTCGCTTTAAGCCCCCAACACACCAGCTCAATGCCTATGAGAGCAGCACTCTTGGGTTATCCCACATTTTGCTGGCTGCGGACTATTTATAGCTTGCCTACACCCTCCCTTTCAGTGAGAGGAAAGGAAAGAAGAGCACCGGGCTGTCACGAATATAGGGGGTTGTGGGGATGTGGGTTAGCAATTATTCCCCCGCGCTGTATCGCCTCCCTTGTGCTAGGCCGATGTGCGGTGACGTTCAGGGAAATA
The DNA here is from genome assembly GCA_036898135.1 of Oncomelania hupensis. Lineage (NCBI taxonomy): Eukaryota > Metazoa > Mollusca > Gastropoda > Littorinimorpha > Pomatiopsidae > Oncomelania > Oncomelania hupensis. The sequence continues at coordinate 19,495,424 of CM072525.1, forward strand.
ATGCTTGGGAGTGCTAAAGAATTATAAAGGACAGACGAGAGGTGTACAGAATAAACTAGTGGAAAACTTGAACAAGGGAAGTAGGGTAGTATAGTACAATATAAACAATTTATTATCTGGGTGTAGGTCAAATATAGTAAGTCGGTATACAACTGAATCACGAGTGCTGGGCAAAATAGGTACAGAGTATCTTGGCGTTATTCTGGTTTATATATATATAGTCAATAGGGGCGAATATGGACTGCTTTCATCATGTGGCACGGGATAGCTGGTTGGCTTAGCGTGGGTAGCCAGGTAGCTACAGAGTTTCTGCAGAGTTGTGGTATGCGCAAAGGACAAACTTAACTGGAGTTAAGTCGGCAGTGGTAGTCTCTGGAGTCTGGATGGCGGTAATGCAATGGTCAGCGTGGCTTCAGTTGACCAGTCTGGGTCACTGAGTCGAGTCGTTAGGCAATAGTTAGCGTGGGGTGGAATCGGTCATCTGCCTCGGCAGGGGGGTGGCTGGGTCTGTCTTCACGCTTCTCAGTGGCAGCCAGAGTGTATGGATGGCACGCAGCGTGGCTGAGTCTCGCAGAGGCCCGTATAAGGACCCGTTCTGCAAATGAGTATTTCTCTGCATCAGAGGGGCACCCACACTCTGGATGCCACGCCGTTCAGCGCGCATGCCAGTCAGATTTGAGTTTGGAAGCCCTGGCTAGGACTGACCGGTGCTTTCCAATTGTCCATCTATAACAACAATGGCTGCTAGGGGTTGGGAGAATTTAACGGCGGCCGATAAAGTATTAGAGTTTCGGCGCCCAAGAGGGGTTATTAACAACAGGGGTGGATATTTATACATTCGGATCAGGGGTGAAGCAAAAAGGAGTAAATACTGGGCAAGGGGATTATATGCAATGGGGATTTACTGGGGTACTTTATTCTAAGCAACAGGGCAATCATGGCATGGGGGATTTATACAGGAATCTAGATAGGGGGATATACATGTATAAATATAAGCATGTCATGGTTATTTACAACAATCGAGCTTCAGATAGAGAGTACATAAAGCAAAATGGTATATCACAAGCTAGTCATCACAACGATACACAGACACGGACGTAAATATCTACAAGACATACGAACATGTGGGGAAATCGACGGGTGATGGTGAGCTAGATGATATGAAATAAATCTCCACTCTTACCTGGACCAGAGAACGGGGTTGAACACAAGAGTACTAGCTGAGCTCAGAGGTCGCAACGTGGATGCGGACGTGTCTACAGCAGGAGGTGTGCAGTCTTGGGCGTGCAGAAAGAGACTGACGAGACTATATCCTAATTTCTCCAAGGTCCAGTCCCCGGGTCACGTGGGACGGTACTAGCGGGGTGGGGCTTGGATCGTGTGGTCAGCCGGCAAGTGGGGGAATTGCCGCGAGCAGAGCCAGAGCTGAAAATTCCGCCTGTGACAGAGGCCCCCCCAAGGAAAAGGCGAGGTCCTCGGCCTCGACTTAGAAGCGGCCGATTAGCTCTGGGGTCTGCTGCGGTGCGGGATGATGGTGGAGGTGGTCCAGGGGATGTTGGGGCTATACAGGGTTCCGGGTGGTAGGTGGCGGATGCCCAAGGCTGGGGTCCGCGGGGCTGCCGGGTTCCGGCGACGGCTAGTGGGTGGTGGCTGGGACGAACTCTGGGGCGTCGGCCCTCAGTGGGGACTCGGTGGAGTCGGATGCGGGATGGCGGCTGAGGAAGTCCGCTCCGTGATTGTCCCTCCCTGGGATGTACTCAAGCTGGAACGAATACGCCTGGAGCAACAGAGCCCATCTCATCAGCCGGGCGTTGAGAGATTTTGAAGTGGCTAGGAAGGATAGCGGCTGGTGGTAGACTTGCACGGTGAAGTGGGTGCCGTATAGATAAAGTTTAAACTTTTGCACGGCCCAGACGAGTGCGAGGCACTCCTTCTCGGACGTGGCATAGTTCTGCTCCGCTGGTTTCAGCTTCCTGCTGGCGTAGGCGACGGGGAAGAGCGTGGTAGTGTCCGCGGAGTCCCGTTGTAGAAGTACGGCTCCGAGGCCTACGTCGCTGGCGTCGGTACGCAGGACGAAGGGTTGCGTGTGGTTGGGGAGTCGCAAAACTGGCTGCGACGTTAGCTTCTGCTTCAGTTCTTGGAATGCGGCTTCGCACTGCGGGGTCCAAAAAACTCGGTCCGGCGCTGACTTTCTGGTCAGGCTCGATAGGGGTGCGGCGATTCCATTGTACCCTGGCACAAATTTCTGATAAAATCCGCTCAATCCCAGGAAGGATTGGACGTCCTTCTTAGTCTTGGGGCGGGGCGCGTCTCGTAGGCGCTGGATGGTCTTCTCCAGAGGTCGGAGCTGTCCATGGCTGATGGTGTGGCCTAGGAACTCTAGTTCCTGGTAGCCGAACTGGCACTTGGTCGGTCGAGCGGTGAGACCAGCTTCTCTGAGGCGGCGTAGTAACTGGCGTACCACTCGCAGGTGCTCCTCCCAGGTTTCCGTGGCGACAAGGATGTCGTCCATGAAGGAGTGCAGGGACGAGCAGTGGAGGGGGTCCAGTAGTTTCCTCATCATAGTGCTGAAAATGCTCGGCGCGTTGTGGAGGCCAAACGGCAGGACGTTGAATTCATAATGGCCGTCCATGGTACTGAATGCCAGGTACTGTCGGGAAGATGGGTGCACCGGGATCTGATAGAATCCTTTGCTCAAGTCCACTCGGGAGAAGTATCTCGCTGACTGCAGCTTCGCGAACAGGTCCGTTGGGTCGGACATGGGTCCGGGTACGAACTGCGTCACGAGGTTGAGCTGTCGGAAATCGATGCAGAGGCGGTGCTCTCCACTGGGCTTACGTGAGAGTACTATGCCGGCGCTGTAGGGGGAACGAGATGGAGCGATGACTCCGGCTTGAAGCAGAGCCTCGACCTCTTTCCTCACTACCTTCTGCTGGGATAGCGGGACGGGGTATGGTTTCTGGCGGACGGGTGTGGTGTCCGTCAGAGTTAGGTGAACTTCTTCGAGGTCCGTTCTCCCGGGCACGTCGGTGAGTACCTCCTTGTAGTCGGCTATTATGGAGCGTAGTTGGCGTTGCTGGCTGGCGGGGAGCGATGGGTCGAGAGATACGTCCCGGAAGGATTCCTTCCCATGTAGCGGATATTCGGCGACGCCGGTCTCTGTCCCATCCACCTCGACGGCCAGCGCGACCGTAAGCAGCGAGTGGGTATCCGGGGCGACTGCGGGCTGTTCCAGGTATCGCTTGAGTAGGTTGATGTGGTGGGTCCTGCTACCTCGATGCGGTAGGTTGTTCTGGAGAGTTTCTCCAGCACCTTGTAGGGTCCTTGCCAGGCGATGTCGAGCTTGGTCGTGCCGCTGGGGAGTAGTAGCAGGACCTGTTCTCCTACTTGAAGTTCCCGGTCTCGGGCGCGGCGGTTGTGATACCTGGCCTGTCTCTCTCTCGCCTTCTTCAGGTTGGCGGAGGCGGCCTTCCACGTGGCCTTAAGGGTCTCCTGGAGTTTGGTGACATACTTGGTAGCGTCGACCGGTGTTTCGTCGAGCTTGGCGTCTGTCCAGCTGCGTCGCAAGGCAGCTAGGGGTCCAGAGAGGGGTCTCCCAAAGAGCAACGTGGACGGGGTGTATCCGGTGGAGGTGTGTGGTGTTTCTCGGTACGCGAAGAGCGCTGACGTGACATAGCTGTCCCACGCGGTGGGTTGGTCGTCGGCGATCTTCCGTATGATGGAGATGAGCGTCCCGTTCAGGCGCTCGACCTGTCCGTTGCTAGCGGGGTGGTAGGGTGGAGTGCGGATGTGCCGGATGCGGAGTAGGTTGAAGACTTCCTGCATCAGTCTTCCCGTGAACTGCGACCCGTTGTCGGTCATGATACTTTCCGGGAATCCGACTCGCGTGAAGATGGCGACGAGCGCGTCGGCGACTCGGGCGGCGTCGTTCTTCGGCAGGGGCAAGGCCTCACACCACATGGAGCATGCGTCGACTAAGGTGAGCAGGTACTGGTTCCGCTTCTTGGTTCGCGGTAGGGGCCCAACTATGTCGACGGCTACTCGTTGGAAAGGCGTTCCTACGACGACGGTGGGGCTGATGGTTACTGGGACGGTATGATGGCGGGGTGAGAAACGTTGGCACTGGCGGCAAGATTTGACGTACCGTTTTACGTCCTCTGACATCCCGGGCCAGTGGTACTGCGCGCTGATACGCAGGGCGGTGGCTCCTATCCCCATGTGACCGCTCAGGGGCATGCTGTGGCCAAGTTCCAGGACTTGGGGGCGAAGGGTCGCGGGTACGACTAGCTGAGAGTGGTCGTCCTTCTGGCGGTACAAAAGTCCGTCTTCGACGTAGAAGTCCCCGGTCTTGGGTGGCGTGCGCGCGGCGGGTAGCTTCCCGAAGCATTTGCGCAGGGTGGCGTCCTCTTCCTGGGCCTTCCGGATTTGCTCCGGCATTTGGTTGGGTATCGGTGGTGGGGTCGCGGCTAGTTTCGTTTGGGCGCGCGTCTGGACGGCGGCCATCGACTCCACAGGCTGGGGCGGCATTCCTAGGAAGACGTATCGACACCCAAGGATCAGGTCGTAGAGAGGCTGGTCCATCACGGCGGCTTGGATGGATCCAGTGACGTAGCGGCTGGCGACGTTGATCCGGGCGATAGGTAGCGTGGTGCTTGGCTGTGATGCGTCGGCCAGCTTCAGGGTGATCGTTTCGCCGGTCAGATCGCAGTCCCTGATCAGCGAGCGGCGGACGACGGCATCGAATGTTAGGCCGGTGTCGTAGAGGCAGTGTGCGGTGTGGTCGTTCACGGTTACCTGCTCTGTGACGGCCGGGCGATCGGTGGGCGTGGCGACGGGGGTCACCGAGTTCCCGTCGGGCGTGACTTGGCGCAGGGCCAACACGTTTCCTTGTTTACGACGCTGGTCGCTGAGGCGGCGGAAACACTTTTCCCGTGTGTGGCCTCGGCGCTGGCAGTAGCCGCAGTAGAGCTCTCCGCTCCGCTTCCCAGGCTCTGTTCCGGTGTTTTGGCGTCCTTTAGGCGGGGGTGGTCGGTTGTTCGCTGGCGGGCCGGGCCGGCGAGGTTGCTGGCGGGTTTCTGGTGGCGAGGGTGCTAGGGGTTCCCGGCGAGGCTGTCGGTCGTCGGGGTGGGCGGTCAAGTAGCGGTCCGCGACTAGTATGAGGTCCTCCAAGCGGGCGGCTCCCTGTTCGGCGGCGAAGGTCCGAAGTTCGCCCGGCATGGTTCCCTTCAGTTGTTCGGCCAGCATCAGCTCGAGCAACCCATCGTAAGTCTTGGGCTCCTGGGTCTGCTCAATCCACTTGTCCCTCATAGTGGCTAGCCGGTCGGCGAACTGGGTGAATTTCTCTCCCTTCTCTCTCCGGGAGTTACGGAAGCTCTTCCGGTAGTGTTCGCCGGACAGTTCGAATCCGTGGAGCAGCGCTTTCTTTAGGGCGGGGTAGTCGCCCTCCTCGGCTGTCGGAGTCTTAGCGAGGATCTCGTACGCTTTGTCTTTCAGGCCGTGGCTCAGTTTCCGATACCAGTATTGCGGGTCGAGCTGGTTCTCTCCCGCGACTCGCTCGAATCGGGCGAGGTAGACTTCGATGGATTCGTCGCGCTCGACGAAGGGGTCCAAAGTGAAGCTCATCCCCGGGATCGGCGGGATGACTGTAGATGTTCCGGAGCTGGCGGTAGAGCTGGAGGTGCTGAGGGTGAAATCGTCGCTCGCGGGCGATCCAAGGCCTAAGTCGCGGCGCTCGCGCTCGATCTGGAGCAGTTGTCGGCGCCTCTCGATCTCCCAATCCTTCGCCTTCTCTTCGCGCGCTGCGGCTCTCTCTTCCTCCTCTATCCTCTCCTTCGCCTCCTCTCTCTTCCGTGCGGCGGCTCTCTCTTCCTCCTCTCTCTTCCGCGCGGCTTCTCTCTCTTCCTCGCGATCCTCTCTTTCTCCTCCTCTCGCTTCCGTGCGGCTGCTCTCTCTTCCTCGGCGGTCCTCTCTTTCTCCTCCTCTCGCTTCCGTGCTGCGGCTCTCTCTTCTTCCTCTCTCTTCGCCTCCCGTTCCTTGGCCCTCTCCTCCCTCTTCAATTTCTCCTCCGCTACGTCCGCTTCCACGTTCGTGAGGACATAGTCCTTTAACTCAGTGCCGGCGAGCCCCTATGCTCTCGCCAATACCCTTGTACTTGAGGGCGAGTTCTCCCCGGTCGGCCATGGTAAGAGAAGCGACTTACCTCAAAGGTCCTAACCGTGTCGAAGGGGCGCTCACAGGGGGGTACACTGACAGCAAACAAGGGGCGGGCTGGAATGAAGCTAAGGTGAAATGACACTGGGCGATTACAGCACAACACGGACACACAGACAACAAGGCAATCAATCAAAACATAGAAAATGAAAGCAAAAAAAAAACTCTTTGTTCCACAACAACTCTGAAGTGCAAGCAGGGGACCTATGGGGCTAGGCTATACACTGACTAGGCTAGTGGGCTACGTCCTATCTCTAGTGGGGCAGGGGTAGAAAGCTAAGGGGTGGACTGGGCAGGGGCTAGAAATCTAAGTCTTTGTCTCGTCGGGGTCGCCAAAATCAATGTCACGAATATAGGGGGTTGTGGGGATGTGGGTTAGCAATTATTCCCCCGCGCTGTATCGCCTCCCTTGTGCTAGGCCAATGTGCGGTGACGTTCAGGGAAATAATGCTTGGGAGTGCTAAAGAATTATAAAGGACAGACGAGAGGTGTACAGAATAAACTAGTGGAAAACTTGACCAAGGGAAGTAGGGTAGTATAGTACAATATAAACAATTTATTATCTGGGTGTAGGTCAAATATAGTAAGTCGGTTTACAACTGAATCATGAGTGCTGGGCAAAATAGGTACAGAGTATCTTGGCGTTATTCTGGTTTATATATATATAGTCAATAGGGGCGAATATGGACTGCTTTCATCATGTGGCACGGGATAGCTGATTGGCTTAGCGTGGGTAGCCAGGTAGCTACAGAGTTTCTGCAGAGTTGTGGTATGGGCAGAGGACAAACTTAACTGGAGTTAAGTCGGCAGTGGTAGTCTCTGGAGTCTGAATGGCGGTGATGCAATGGTCAGCGTGGCTTCAGTTGACCAGTCTGGGTCACTGGGTCGAGTCGTTAGGCAATAGTTAGCGTGGGGTGGAATCGGTCATCTGCCTCGGCAGGGGGGTGGCTGGGTCTGTCTTCACGCTTCTCAGTGGCAGCCAGAGTGTATGGATGGCACGCAGCGTGGCTGAGTCTCGCAGAGGCCCGTATAAGGACCCGTTCTGCAAATGAGTATTTCTCTGCATCAGAGGGGCACCCACACTCTGGATGCCGCGCCGTTCAGCGCGCATGCCAGTCAGATTTGAGTTTGGAAGCCCTGGCCAGGACTGACCGGTGCTTTCCAATTGTCCATCTATAACAACAATGGCTGCTAGGGGTTGGGAGAATTTAACGGCGGCCGATAAAGTATTAGAGTTTCGGCGCCCAAGAGGGGTTATTAACAACAGGGGTGGATATTTATACATTCGGATCAGGGGTGAAGCAAAAAGGAGTAAATACTGGGCAAGGGGATTATATGCAATGGGGATTTACTGGGGTACTTTATTCTAAGCAACAGGGCAATCATGGCATGGGGGATTTATACAGGAATCTAGATAGGGGGATATACATGTATAAATATAAGCATGTCATGGTTATGTACAACAATCGAGCTTCAGATAGAGAGTACATAAAGCAAAATGGTATATCACAAGCTAGTCATCACAACGATACACAGACACGGACGTAAATATCTACAAGACATACGAACATGTGGGGAAATTGACGGGTGATGGGGAGCTAGATGATATGAAATAAATCTTTACTCTTACCTGGACCAGAGAACGGGGTTGAACACAAGAGTACTAGCTGAGCTCAGAGGTCGCAACGTGGATGCGGACGTGTCTACAGCAGGAGGTGTGCAGTCTTGGGCGTGCAGAAAGAGACTGACGAGACTATATCCTAATTTCTCCAAGGTCCAGTCTCCGGGTCACGTGGGACGGTACTAGCGGGGCGGGGCTTGGATCGTGTGGTCAGCCGGCAAGTGGGGGAATTGCCGCGAGCAGGGCCAGAGCTGAAAAGTCCGCCTGTGACACCGGCGAAGCTATTTATAGCTAGCCTGGCTGAACTAGCTTCAAAACCTAAAAGCTTTGGTTGAGTCGGTGTGCCAAGCTCACTGCTGCTTAACAAAACATGTCCCGCATGTACCCAACCACTACGCTGCTGCACCACTCAGTGGAACATCAGGCCAACGAACTTACGAGACTGCCTGACTAACAAATAATAAACACCTTTTTTGAAACCATTTTGCACAATAGATTCAGAGTCGCTATTTTATTACCAGAAGAAAATGATTTTAGCATTCATTTATATTCAGTGGTAAGAATATTGAATTCCATAGTAGGAATACTGAATTCAATAGTAATTTAGTTAGTTATTCATTGCTTACAGGGTCCAGCTGACTGCAAAAAGCTGAATCAGGAACACAAAATCAAGACCACAACTTGGCTTAAAGAGGACTCAACCCTGATCCGCCTAAAAGATCTGCAGAAACAAACCCAGGCACTGAAGGCACTCCAACAACCGGTCACTGTACAATAAAGGCATGCCACGCAGGGGACGCTGAGGCTATACTCTAATTTACTGAACTTCCGGTTACAAAAACAAAACAGAATACAAACATCATTATAAATTATCAAAAATACACATGTATACATATAAAATGCCTACATTGCTAATATCACAGGAAGCCCTAGTGACCATTTGGCAGAAAGCGTCCAATATTCCTAAGCTGATTAAACAGCACTCACGCACAAATGAGGAGTTTTGTACCAGAAGAGTTTTCAAGAAAAAATGTAGGTGACTGGTCTCGCGAAGAAGAAGATATATAGTAGATTGACAGAGCAGAGTAGTAATGAGAAAGAACCAATGAGAAAAACAGCGACAGTGGGAATTAAAAACACTAAATTTCCCGAAAGTGGGGATACTATTTATACAGAAACCCCCTGCACCCCCCATGAGGGCAAGGGAAGGAGGGTGGGCGTGGGGTGGGGAGGAGGGGGGGGAGAGAATTCAATAGTAACAATACTGAATTCAATAATAAGAGAGCATCACTCTTGCATGTTGTGGTTTTGAATGATGAGGTGTACTGTTGCGGAGAACATTCACCTATATTTCCTTACATGCATTGTTCTGCTATATACTTTGTTATAGACAGGCATCCACTGATTAACTAAACTCATCAGTAGTTTTCCTCTGCCTTATTTTCCCTTCTGAAACAAGGAAAGTAAAGGTTTGACAGCACTAACCAGCATTTGGCCATGGAGGCAGTGTAGGAGTCAAGGCCGCGAGCGTTGTGGATCTCCAGGCACTGGTCCACAAAGGCTCGACCCACACAGATCTCCGTCTTCATCTCCGCCAGCTTGTGCTGAACCGTCTGCACACCCAGCAACAAAACACGTCAAGCGAAGAACAAGGTTTAATGTCCTATTACAGAGCATTAAGGACGAAGTGCACCACCAACCCTGCATATAACTTACAAGCACAGCAGGAGTAAGTCTGAAGTTAAAAGTCAAAGCATTTTAGATTCCAAACAAGGAAAATTCATTATCCATTGGTTACTACTACTACTACTACTACTACTACTACTACTACTCCTACTCCTACTACTAATTTATCGAACACCCATTTACTATAAAAACAAAATAGAATATAAACATTATTATAAAATATCAACAAAACACATACATATAAACTGTCTACATTGCCAAATAATAACATCATAGGAAGCCCCAGTGACCACCTAGCAGAAAGCGTCTAATATTCCCAAGCTGATCCAACAGACCTCACTCACAAATGAGGAGTTTTGGAAGAGTTTTGAAGAAAAAGGGTAATAATAATAATAATAACCTACATTTATATAGCGCAGTTTCCTGAAAAATGCCCAGGCTCACTGTGCTTCACAATTAAAAACTTAATTTAAGAATATGTAATAAACACATTTTATGTAAAAACTTCAAACTTAAAAAGGAAGTCATAAACAATAATACAAGAGCAGTGACAAAGCCATGCATAGCACAACAAAACAATCAGGACATATCTGCGACACACACTAAAATCGTTGACAATGACAATACATGTATACAAAACAATAAGTTAAGAATCAGGCATGGATAGCGCATATCGAACCTCAGTCAAGACAGTCATAATCTCAGAGAGCAGCACAGGATCAGAAAATAAAATATGATCAGTCAGATCAGAGTAGTATTGTCTGAACAGGTGTGTTTTAAGTGCTCGCTTGAAGGCTTGAGTGGTAGGAATAAGTCGAATATGTGCTGGTAAAGTGTTCCATTGTTTCGGGGCAGAATAAGCTAATGCTCTCGCTCCGTAGGATTTCGTGCGAATTCTAGGGATGCACAGGGTGCGCGAGTCAGCAGAGGAGCGCAACTGGCGGGAAGGAGTATAGACCGAGAGTAGTTGAGATAAATATGAAGGACAGGAATCAGAAAAGAAATTGTGGCAAAGAACAGATAATTTATAGTCAATTCTGGCTTGTACAGGGAGCCCGTGTAGTTTATGGAGTAATGGCGTGATATGATCTCGCTTTTTAGCCTTAAGGACCAGTCTTGCAGCGGAGTTTTGAACTTTCTGTAATTTACTAACAATCTGATTTGGGCTTCCTGACAGAAGAAATTACAGTAGTCTAGTCTGGAAAGCACAAGAGCGCAGACTAAGGTTTTGGTGGCTTCAACCGTCAAATAACAACGGATGGAACTGATCTGGCGTATAGCGGCGTAGGCTGACCGACAGACTTGAGTAACGTGAGCATCTAGCGACATGTCATCGGACATAAAGTATCCAA
>CM072525.1:19506792-19519292 GCA_036898135.1 Oncomelania hupensis
TATTCCCTGTCGCCTTCGCCAGCAGAAAATTGAGACCCTCCGAGACCCACTACGCCACGTCGGAGAAAGAATGTCTTGGACTAGTCTGGGCCATACAGAAATTCCAACTCTACCTGTATGGGACCCACTTCACAGTTCAGGTGGACCACCAACCACTATCGTTCCTGGCAGCCTCCAAGTCTTTGAACTCTCGCCTGATGAGATGGGCACTCACCCTTCAGGCATACTCATTCCAAATCGAGTACATCCCCGGCAAAGGAAAACCACGGAGCCGACTACCTCAGTCGCCATCTCGTGGAGGACACAGCAGCTGTCGCCCACCCAACACAACTAAGGGCCACAGCACCAGAATTCGTCCCCGCCCAGTAATACCCTGTCACTAGTGTCCATAGCTACCTGGCACAGCATTGCAGCTCAGGTAGAGCAACTTAATTAGTTTGTAAATAGGACCCTAGGATAGTGCAGTGTTAAACTAGGCTCTGTAGTAGAAAAAGGTCGAATCCAGTAGTCATCGCCTTTTTTCAGTTGAGGGAGCCTGTCATGAATTGGCTAGTTTTAACTCTGCCCAGTGACTATTTAGCCATGTGTAGTCTTTGTAACAGTAGAGAAGTTAGACTATTACACAGCAGCAATTAAATTACACAGCAGACCACACACGGCGAGCGAGCCACCCACATCGCAGTGAGTCAGCACTTGAGCTTTGAATCGGACCGTTTTAACCAATCAGAGCAGGCTCAGTGGGTAGAGCAGTTTTGACTGTGTCAGAGCCTAACACAGATTGAATCAGACGTGTGTGAGACGAGGTAGAGTCAACATCTCCACAGCTAGAGAAATCTCTACACTCATAGACCAGGAAGCAGGACTTTGAAATCTTAGAATTCTCTCTCAAGTCATCACGGGCCTGAACTTGTCAAACAGGTAAATGAACACCCTTCTGTTTCATCGTGATATATTTTATATTATTGTTGAAATTATGTTTGAAGAATTTGCTATGCATAAATGTGAATTGTTAATCCGAATTTGCCGTACCACGTGGAAGAGCCGACCACGAGGCGAAACACGACCGGTTGCGCCGCCATGTTGTATCCCGTACGGAACCACTGTTGTTTAACTTATATGTATGTTTGCAGACCAGTGGCTGTACCACTGAATGTTTATATTATTATTAATTCTGTATGTGTATAGTTAGACACGATTGATATTTATGTATGTATAGGAATTTAGAGTTGAGATTCCAGTGGAACCCGGAAGTAGCAGAATGTTCGTCGCTTATGTATAGAGATGTGGAGCTATCACTGAGGGCTACTTGGCTTTCAGTGAGACGCTCTGCACAAACCGATTATTCAGGGTTGTGCAGAATTTCGTCTCTTATATTACAGACGAGCAGGCGAGCTATCCCGAGCTATCCCGAGCTATCCTGTGCACCCCACTCCACAGAAACGACTAGTTGGTTGAGGAACCTCTACCGCACAAGTCGGAAAGAGCTGCCTTGAAAGACACCCTGTCAGACCCCACAGCGTGGCAAGGGAACCCAACTACACAACTAACTACAAAGGTGTACCAGAAGCTACCTCACAGAAGGACTTCGACCGCACCATAAGAAAGTTAAGTGTACACCCAGAAGTGCACTTAAACTGATCATAACAGGACCACAGTAGTCCAACTCTTCAGAAACTGTAAAACGGACCACAGTAGTCCAAATCTACATGAAATATTATAGCAAGTGCCCGAGGAAGAAAAACAGCTGCCTATACTAGACTATCAGCGATCGAACTATTAGCAGTGACTGAGACATTTTAAGTTAGATTAGTACTTAGAGAATCTTGTATAGAGTAGAAGAAATAAATGTGTGATTTTAACTGTTATCAAGTGGCTGGACTACATATGATTCATAGCCGTGTGAAAGCTAGTGTGACAGTATCTTTTACCATTTTTCTATCTATTTCTGTACCCCAACCTTAACACAGAACGAGCTAAACAAATAAATTTATTAAAGTAATTCATAGGGTGACTTACTAGCAGTTCCCACCGAATAAACGTGAGGGTCCATAATTCCATTGTGCAAAGCCCATAAAACCCCCGTGACAATGATGATGATGATGATGATGATGATGATGATGATGATGATGATGATGAGAAGGAGGAGGAGGAGGAAGAGGAAAGAGCAACATTGGAACGATCTCAAGGTCATCATCATCATCATCATCATCATCATCATCATCATCATCATCATCATCATTCATCATCATCATTATCATCATGATGTTTTGTTTGTTTATTATTATTATTATAATTTTTATTATTATTATTATTATTATTATTATTATTATTATTATTATTATTATTATTATTATTATTATTATTATTTTGTTTCGTTTATTATTTACTGAGACCCGTGATATAAAAAGAATTTCATCCACTGTTAACTCTTATCCGTACATCTATTTTGAAATGTTGCTCAATTTTGTAGTCCACCTATCTGTCTATCTCTACCTAATCCCCCAGCCTCAGGTCGTTGGGGAGACTGAAGGATGCTGTAGCGGACAGTTTTCGCTGCTTCAGTCTGTCTGTTGCTGTTGTCAGGAGGCGTGACATGTCCAGTCTAGTCCATCTGTCCAGTTCCTTCTTTGCCTTCCTCTGCGCCTGCCTCCTTCCACCGTTCCTAGCTTAACGGTTTTTGCAAGGGTGTCGTGCTGCGTGATGTGACCAAACCACGGCAATGTTATATCCTCTTCACGATGGCGGAGAGTGCTTCCTGAGGGCCCACTTGTGACGTGACCACGTTACTGAGGGCCCACTTGTGACGTGACCAGGTTCCTGAGGGCCCACTTGTGACGTGACCAGGTTCCTGAGGGCCCACTTGTGACGTGACCAGGTTTCTGAGGGCCCACTTGTGACCTGACCAGGTTCCTGAGGGCCCACTTGTGACGTGACCAGGTTCCTGAGGGCCCACTTGTGACCTGACCAGGTTCCTGAGGGCCCACTTGTGACGTGACCAGGTTCCTGAGGGCCCACTTGTGACGTGACCAGGTTCCTGAGGGCCCACTCGTGACGTGACCAGGTTCCGGAGGGCCCACTTGAGACGAGACCAGGTTCCTGAGGGCCCACTTGTGACGTGACCAGGTTCCTGAGGGCCCACTTGTGACGTGACCAGGTTCCTGAGGGCCCACTTGTGACGTGACCAGGTTCCTGAGGGCCCACTTGTGACGTGACCAGGTTCCTGAGGGCCCACTTGTGACGTGACCAGGTCCCTGAGGGCCCACTTGTGACGTGACCAGGTTCCCGAGGGCCCACTTGTGACGTGACAAGGTTCCCGAGGGCCCACTTGTGACGTGACCAGGTTCCTGAGGGCCCACTTGTGACGTGACCAGGTTCCTGAGGGCCCACTTGTGACGTGACCAGGTTCCTGAGGGCCCACTTGTGACGTGACCAGGTTCCTGAGGGCCCACTTGTGACGTGACCAGGTTCCTGAGGGCCCACGTGTGACGTGACCAGGTTCCTGAGGCACTCGTTAGTCTTGTGTTCGTACAAAAGCGATTCTCAGCATTCTGCGGTAACACATCATTTCAAAGGCCTGAATTTGTTTTTCCTACTCTGCTGTCGAGGTCCAGCTCTCGCCGCCGTACAGCAGAGCACTGACAACGCCAAAGCCCTGAAGAGATTTACCTTTGTGTAGAAACCTATTTCATCGCTCTTGTTCAATCCTGCAATTGTGGACATAGCCACTGCCAGCCCGGTCGTGACCTCTGTAGACGACCTGAAAACGGGTTATAATGGAGCAAAAATATTTAAAGGACTCCGTTTTTTTCCAGCTTCTGTCCATTCATGGTGATGTTGGCGGTAATGTCCGTGTGGTTGTTCACCAACTCCTTTCTCTTTTCTGAGCTTATCTCTTCGGCCTGCTGCTGTAAACGGTTCAATATGATTTTCAGCATGGTCTTACTTGGATGACTAATGAAGCTGATTGTCCTGTAGTTCTTGTACTGTTTCAGATTACCTTTCTTAGGGAGAGGGATTTTTAAAGACCGAGCCCAATCTTGTGGCCATTCCTTAGTTTTCCAGATTTTCTGACAGATGGCTTGTCAAGACTCTCGTCGTTTCTTCTCCTCCATGCTTCAGCAGTACTGCTGGGATGTTGTCAGGACCTGGCGCTTTACTTACTTTATGCCGTGAACTGTTTGTTTACCTTCTCTTTCAGTATTGTCAAAGACTCTGGTGTTGTTGCCTGTCCTCCATTGTCCATCAGGCTCATATTAGGCTTTATGTGGTGTTGAAAAGTTCCTTGCAGTGTTCGGTCCACCTCTTTAAGACCGCCGTGCTCTCTGTTAGGAGTTCCCCATAATGGTTGTCAATGACTGAAGTCCTGTTCTGCTGGGTCATTGTCAGCTGCTTGAGGGTGTTACTCACTTCTTTGCTGTTTCCTCTCTAAATGCTTTGCTGAATGGACTCGCACTGCTTGTCGTTGAACCAATCTCTTTTGCTTCTGTCATCTTCTTGCGAACCAAGCTGTTGGCTTTGCGGCACTCCTCAGCTGCCTGTGGGTTGGAGTGTTTAGGTCCCTTCAACGTTCTGCGCTTATCGCAGAGGTCGAGCACCTCGTCAGTGACTCGGGGCTGAATCTTCTTCTTTGACGACCCAAGATCTTCTCTGCTGTCTCTCGGACTGCTTAAAGTTGTCTGTCAGCTGATTTACATCGCTATCTACCAAGTTTAGTGTTGCAAATCTTCCACCAAACTGCGCTTGGAAAACTGCTTCCACTTCATGGTCTGCAAGCTTGTCCAAGTTGAACTTGATTCTGGGGGCGACTGCCTAGAAACTCTTCCATAGCTTCAGTTTCAAGACCAACAGCAGCAGGTCACGGTCTCTCCCAAAGCCAGCCCCTGTATAAGCCCGGGTCTTCGCCTTGTATCGGGAAAGTATTAACAAATTCATATTTGTATAGTTCGTGTTATTAGACAGTGCGTGTAATCAATGGAACTTGTTGTGTGTTCGTGTTTAATTTTTAGACTGTATGATTTTATACTGTGTTGTGTAAATCCACACGGCAGGTTGCTCAAGGGAATCATCTTTTACGTATCAAATGGAAAATGGAAAATATGTCTGTATGTTTGCTTGTCTGTCTGTCCTAAGTAGAAATCCACAGTTTCTCATCATTGTGCCCAACCTGTAACTTTGAACTCACACTTAATACTGTCATCTGCTGTGATCAGGTGTATGGAATGAGGGAGTGTTAGGGCAGTATGGATGAGGGGATTTAGCACGGGTAGCCGAGGTAGCTAGTTTTAAAATACTACTACTACTACTACTACTACTACTACTAACTACTACTACTACTACTACTACTACTACTACTACTACTACTACTACTACTACTACTACTACTACTAATAATAATAGTGTAATAGTGTAATACCAATAATCATAATTAAAAAAAAAATAATAATGAATTACATTTATATAGCGCAAATCTCACAAAAACCTCAATGCGCATATTAACACATTCAGTCATTATCCAATTTAGAAAACCAGAACTATGTATACATTGAAGAACAGATCTGTAAATACTTTGAAACTTTATTTTTTTTTTTTTTTTTTTTTTTTTTTTATAGGGTGATAAAAATTCTCTGTGTGTCCGACATCTCTCCAATCTTCCAATCTGTCCCTTAACCAAAAACAAACCACGACAAAACATGCATACTATTGTCGAAAAAACACTTAAAACATCCCAAAAAGACTCTCGATAAGAAATACATTGTCGCAGAACCACTTATAACATCCAAAAGAGACTCTCGATCTATAAGAAAAATATTGTCGCAGAAACACTTAAAACATCCAAAACAGACTCTCTATTAGAAAAACATTGTCGCACAAACACTTAAAACATCCAAAACAGACTCTTTATGAGAAATAAAAAGCTAATGAAAGTCCAAACAAAATCTAGTGGGTTTTCAGCTGTGCCTTACATTCCTCAGACTGTGAGGAAGTGCGCTCCAGAGAGATGGCGCAAAGAAACTGGAACCGCGCCCGCCAACAAACCCAATTTCAAACCTTTTTAACTCCAATAGAAATACCATAATTTAAAAGTAACCTCAAACCACTTCTTAATTTTCTTAGGAAACACATTATTGTGTATTTATGTACAAATATGTAAATGTACATTTTTAAAGGAAATCTAATTATGTAATTATTGACGAATATTTAAATATCATTATGTATTAAAAATGTGTTTGAATATTTTTTATGAACGGATTTGCGTAATTTTTATATTTTTGTGTGAGGGGGTGTGTGTGTATGTGTGTGCGCACATGTGTGTGTGTGTGTGTGTGTGTGTGTGTGTGTGTGTATTTGCAGGACACGAGTCTGGGAATACTTTGAAACAGGTTAAGAGAAAAATGACCTTGCCGTTTCAGTTTCACTTTCATTTTATTTTATTTTAAATTTAAAGTCTTTTCATAAATAAAATGATTTTAAACTTTCACAAACATACACACAACACATATACATTAACACGCACATGCACACACACATACACACACACACACACACACGCATATTCGCCGTCGGTTGGACCGTTATACGCGACGTCTCAGGACGTTAATGCGTTTACTAACAACACAAGTGCAGCTCACGTGTAATCGATTTCCAAACAGGTCAGAAGGGAAGTGGAGAGGAGGAAGCAAAAGACGAAGAAGAAGAAGAAGAAGAAGACGAAGAAGAAAAAAGAAAAAAAAGAAGAAGACGAAGAAGAAAGAAGAAGAACAACAACAACAACAACACCAGAAAGAAGAAGGTGATAAGAAAAATAAGAGAGGAGAGTAGTTTATGCAAAAAAGAACTCCACATTCCCAAAAAAGATGAAAAAGATAGGTTGGAGTTAAATTCTGAGTGGGTGCCGTGGACGTTCAGCTCAACAGCGAGTGAGGGGATAAAACTCAAACAAAAGAACTAACACAAAAACCAGATGTACAATCACACTCTTTTATTCAACAACAAACGCACACACTCACAGGATAATGGGAATCTAAACCACCCTCCACCCCTATCTAGACCACAACCCAGTATTTACTGAACAATTACCCCCCCCTACCCCCCCCCCCCCCTTTGTCTAACCTGAAAACCCCAGAACTGTACACAAACAAAATGCCCACAACAATATGCAACAATAGCAACAATCAATTAAATTTCATATAGCTACAATTCCAAGCTGAGTAAACAAATCACCAAATCTTAGAAATTCAATTGTGTTGAATAAGCTGGCTTATAATTCAGTGTCACCGTTCGTAACTTAACTGTTCTTAACTGAGCTCAGAATAAACTATAGCAGTTGATCACACAGATAACTGAAGTAATTCACACGAAATGCTGAAGATGAAGATATGTTTTATGTGCGTGAAATGCAAATCTGTGCGTGTGTGTGTCGGTGCGATGTGGCTGGTATCCTGTAAACCCCGATGGAAAGCTCCCGGTCGTCCGAAGTACCAGGGCAAGTCCCGGCTGTGATGAAGGACCACACCCAGCAGGGGCGCCCACGACAAAGGTGGTGGTGGCGAGGCCTGGCAACGTCCGCACCTCACAGTGGCAAAGGCAGAGGCCTCAGAGGCTGAAGTACACGTGGAACAGTAGTAGGCTACAGCAGTAAAACCGTAGAAATACCTTAGAATTATAACAACAGTGATAGGCCCAATCTGTCAACAAATAAATTGTCTCACTAGTTCATCCTCAAAACGTAAACACTACATTACAAATACTCCTTCCACCGTCCGCCATCTTGACCTGTTTATACATGCATCTCAATAACGAATAACGAATAACGAATCTTTATTGTCCCCATTTGCACAAGGATATTTGTGTGTGATGCACAGTAACTGTTAACATATTAAGAAGACAACACAAAGGTTAGCGTACATGTATACAATACAGAAACGGTAGCGGATATTAGAACACCTTAATGCATAACAATACTAAAAAAATAAAAAATAAAATAAAAAAAATCTCAAGACTATAACTGCCATTTTCTCAATCATTCACGCTTTCTCATGACCATGGTAATCCTTGCACATTCATTCTTATCCACGCACCGACTCATCCCACACACACCCTTAATACATTTAAGGGGCTCACTGTAGTTAAGCTAGTCATTCTAGGGTTACACATTACGCACTTCCACTGTCAACGCTATGTCAACATTGTTGTTTCCCTTCACTAACTACAGGGGAGTGGAGGTTTTACATACATTATAAGAAAATAAGTAACAACCAATAGGCTACTGAGCAAATTAAATGGTGTTACATGGACACTATACACTTGACTAGTTACAACTTGAGACATTCCGCAACGAATACATCAGTAAATTGTTGTTACTTCAAAAACATGTGACTAGATTTAACATTGCTAATAAAATCATGGTACTAATAATACTAATACTAATAACTATAATTCAATGCAATTCTTAATTCTAATAATTTTATATTTCTTTCATGAAACATAGTTGTTTATATAAATATACATAATTATTACAAATGCACTTGCAGTCACACAATCCCGATTCATCTCATCCTCACCTCCGTCTTCATCACCCCTCTCCACCATAGTACATTGTCTCCCTTCCTTCACATACATCACCCCCCCCCCTCTCTCTCTCTCTCTTTAACATGCATACTTCATCATCACCCCTTGACCCCATTTTGGCAACAACAATGTCAACAACATTTTCCTATTTACATATTTAAACAAGAAAATCATATAAAATCATATAAAAATCAATAAACTACTATTTATCAAAATACATCCCTATCCCCCTCATTCACCATCATTCATTCACGTACGCAAGCTCGGAGTGCATAGCCACTAAGGAAATTAATTACAGGGTTCACACTCACCTTTTAGTTCTCGGCCTTTGACACACGGATACACGTACACAACACAACACAAGACAGTACAGCACCACACTGGTTATCCGTTGAGAGTATCAAGTTCGTTTCTGAGCTATTGCTATGCTTTGCACTGGAGCATCTCAATACCAATGAGGTAATTGAGCCTTGGAAGGTGCCTAAACGAAGGCCACACAACCTTAAGAAAAAAACCTACACTTATTACTTCCTGAATAAATGGCGGTTATAATCTTTCCACTAAAGTCTTTTAGTCATTCTTGTCCCGATGAGGGCGCAAGACCTTGGGTGGTTAGAAACAACGAGACTCTACCCTTACAGAAGCACCTTACTCTAACCTGACACAACGCTGTCACAAAGTTACTTCTGTCCAAAAAACTGACCGCTCGCAAAAGCTTCCAACGTGACTCTGCTGGCTAAATCTTCTACCAGTTCACAGTACAAGGTATCGAGTCCAGCTCAGTAACCCATTCTCCCACTATGCATCATCCGCTATGCGTTAAACACGTGGAAATCATACATACTTATCTTACATACGCAGTAGAAAAAACTGCCGATACAACTTTGTAAACTGTATCACTAGAGATGTGCAACTCTGCACGATTTGTAACTACTTCTAGCGTGCGTGAAAACTCGTGTCGTCACAAGCATATTCAGAATATTGGATTTTTTAAAATTTAAAAAATACATCTAGTCTATTATATTATGTCATCCATCCTTTCAGAAATAAAGGGAGAAAAATTGGCTCTCGCTTTCTAAAGCCTGACCTCCCTTTAGCTGATCACCTGAACTCCTGCAGTGAGCAAACACAAGGAGAAGCAATGTTGGCTTTCAAGCATTCTCTCACTGCAGTACGAAGCTCTGGAATTCCTTTCCACAAACAAAACTGAAGGACATATGACTGCCTGGATGTTATGTACACATCTCTATAGAGGCACACATGTTGAACAATAATTGCTGCCTTTCACCACTGATCATTTCATCTGGAATAATTTATAATCCCGTTTTATTATTTTTTTCTTCCTATAATTTATTGCTTTAATCTAGGCATATTGCACCATACCGTGCAAATGGTTCATTGGAACATGTCAAGACGTCCGAACACTGGCACAAAACAATTGGGCGAGCGAGGACGATCGAGACTAAAGTAAAACTAAAAGAAAAAAAGTACAACTGATTAATACTTTATTGTGAAGACTTTACTTTAGGCTGGTTTATTAAGGAAGGACTTCGATGAAGACTTACGTCCTTAGCTCGCTCGGTTGATTTGCGGCAGAGTAGAAAGATCGCGCTTAATAAGTTACTCGGACCATGATAACAAAATTAAAAAAAAAACAAGCAGGATCGAACCCAAGCAGCCAAATTCTACGATGCCTGCACGTTGTGGCATATCCACTGGTTAATAATAATAATAATAATAATAATAATAATAATAATAATAATAATAATAATAATAATAATAATAATAATAATAATAATAATAATAATAATAATAATAATAAATCAGAGAAAGATGGAGTACGCTGGTTAAACGATCATCTGTGGTGCCCCTACGACCTCCGAGTTACGGGATAGGATATGATAGGAATAATAAATAAATAAATAAATAAATAAATAAATCTAAGGCTCTTGCATAGCACCATTCCCCACAGAGCGAGCCCAAAACGCTGTATCGAGGTGGCTCAGCGGTTATGGCGCCAGACAGAGCACTTAATGTGATTATAAATCCTGATCTCGATCAGCCCTTTGAGCAACCCTATGAGCTTATCTACATTCTTCGTGTCGGAGCAATTACTTCTTTAAAAGAAAAGGATCTTGATGGATGTTTCAATAAAAGTAAACGCTTGAAATGGATGCTGTTTTTACCCAACTGTTCATTTGTAATTTGGAGTTTGGTCTGTTTGAATGACATTCGAGTTGTTATTTTCAGCGAAAATAATGCTCAACAGGTTGAAACACCAAGCTGAACAAATCATAGCTGAAGAACAAGCAGGATTCAGGGCAGGGCGAAGTACCACTGAACAGATTTTCAACCTCAGAATAATCTGTGAAAAATACTTACAGCACCAACAACATCTATATCATGTGTTCATAGGCTTCAAGAAGGCGTTTGACCGAGTCTGGCATGCAGCTCTATGGGCAACAATGAAAGTGTACAACATCAGCCCTAAAATTATTGAAGTCATCAAAAGCCTGTACGGCAAGGCTTACAGTGCAGTCCTCCATAACAGCGTCATCGAGAACTGGTTCGGAACAACAATCGGTGTGCGTCAAGGATGCCTACTCTCTCTTCAACATCTTCCTAGAGCACATCATGTGTGCCCTTGCAGATCACGAAGGCACAGTCAGCATAGGGGGTAGAGCAATCTCCAATCTTCGTTTTGCGGATGACATTGATGGATTGGCTGGAGAGGAACAAGAACTTGAACAGCTGGTCCAGAGGCTTGACACCACCTCCAGAGCTTATGGAATGGAAATAAGTGCAGAGAAGACCAAAATGATGACCAACCACACCTATGGCATCAACACGGACATCAAAGTCCAAGGCCAATCCCTCAAAACAGTGCATAGCTTCAAATATTTAGGAGCCATTGTATCAGACAATGGGTCCCGACAGGAAGTCCTCTCCAGGATCGCACAAACAACTGCTGCCCTGACAAGGTTGAAGCCCATTTGGAAAGACAGGACCATCAGTCTACATTCCAAAGTAAGACTGCTGCACTCCCTTGTCATCTCCATCTTCCTATATGCTTGCGAAGCATGGACCCTCACAGCAGATCTCCAACGAAGAATACAAAGCATGGAGATGAGGTGCTACAGACCATCACACAAGCCCATTGGACAACACGATGACCTGCTCACAGTGGTGAAAAAAAAACCGGTAACTGCGATGGTATGGCCACGTCACCAGATCATCAGGCCTTGCAAAGACCATTCTGCAAGGCACAGTGCAAGGAGGTAGAAGAAGAGGAGACCGAAAATTGGTGGGAGGACAACATTCGAGAATGGACTGGTTTGACACTGAGCGAAGCCATCAGGGCTGTTGGGACAGAGAAAGATGGAGTATGCTGGTTAAACGATCATCTGTGGTGCCCCTACGACCTCCGAGTTACGGGACAGGATAGGATAGGATAGGATTTTCAGCGAAGGCACGAAAGCCGATGCGCAACGCCGCAGAATGAAAGGGGGAATGATATGATCCTGAAACCTCATCTCACTCCAATTTCCACTCAACCCCTCCCAAGATGCTCTATAACAATCCCCAAGCTAATAGCAGCTGCAGTCAGATGGCCAACTTTGGGAACACGAGCTCGAATAATGATACTAGGCCTACTACTACTACAACTACTGCTGCTCCTCCTTCTCCCCCTCTTACTACTACTCCTACAACTAAGAATAATAATAGTACCATTTATATAGGGAGTACATCTCACGGTGCATTTCGCCTTTCACACACTGTTAAAGCACGGGGCTAGCCCAGGACGTTCTGTAGAGAGAACAGTGGGAAGCTCGATTACCAAAATTATCTCAGCTCATTGTACCCGCTAAATTCTGGGGCGAATAAAAATGTCAGCGATTAAAGTGCATAACCTACATTGTAATTCCTATAGG
>CM072525.1:19521792-19529292 GCA_036898135.1 Oncomelania hupensis
GGGGGGAAGCGGGGGAGAAGGGGGAGTGCAGGGGGGGGAAGCGGGGGAGAAGGGGGAGTGCAGGGGGGCCGGGGCAACATTACACTCATTGCATGTAGAAGTTAGCTGGACTCTCTTGGCTTCGTTTCCTTTCCTATCTCTACGTTTCCTATCTCAATGTTTCCTATCTCTACATTTCATTGCGTTCCGTTTTCTTTAGTTGTTTTTTTTAAACAGCTGCGTGGTGAGGTTTTTTTTTAACCACTGGTTAGCATTTTCTTCTTAAAGAAAAGAAAAGAAACAAAACATCTGATTTTTGTAGCACGATTGTAAACTATATCTTGCAGAACAAAATCAAAATGGCCTTTTGGAAATCGGAATCATGCACCGCCCAGTTCTTCCTACTCTTGTTGCTCACTGCTCCTGTTGCCACAGCGACATCATCAGAGCCGCTGACAGGAACCTCGTCATCTTCAGAACGCCCGACAACAGCAGCTGCTGCAGCAACGATAGTCCCGCAACCAACGTCTACCCCCAAGCCGACCGTCTATCACCCACCCACCTCTCTAGCGGTAAACAACAGACCGCCAACCACGGCCACGCCCAGCCTTTCCAACGCCCTCGTCAATATGCTAATGCCCCTCCTCGCCTCCATGCTGCAAGGCGGAAGCGGAAATGACGTCACGGACCTGGATGTAGATCGGCAATGTGCGGAAGATCTTGCGGTGTTCAACGCGGGGCTGAGCGAGGGGCAGGAATGGGCGATGAAAAGTAAGTCGCACTGATTATTAAAGCGACCAAACAGACAAACGTCTCTAGACCTTAGGGTGATGCTGGAAGCCCAATGCTGGTGACCTACTCTTTTATATATATTTTTTATTTATTTATTTAATTTTTTTTTTTTGGGGGGGGGGGGGAGGCTAGGCAACTCCTACTCTAACAATAACCCCATTCTGTCCCTTCCCTTCCTCACCCTTCACCACACCCAACAAGTTATTGTTCTATTTCTGACTTCGGTTTATATCATTATCCGACACAGTATTCTTGAGCAGATAAGGCCCTATGCACAACAATGCATTTCCTAGTAGAGGTAAACATGGTATTCCAAACTTTTATTATTATTATTATTATTATTATTATTATTATTATTATTATTATTATTATTATATTATTATTATTATTATTATATTGCAGTGCTCGACGCTATGGGTAAACTTCCGGCAGGACTGTTCACTGGAGAGAACATGATGGTGGGCGATTATGACACATGTTTGTCCTTGTCCCATCAAAATGGAACGCACACCATCACAGGCCAGTATTGCATCGCGGCCATCAAGATACCCATTTCGGTAAGCATGCTGTTGGTTGATTGTTTGATTATTGATTGATTGATTGACTGATCTTACATATAGGATGGGGCTGGAGGAAGAGAGAGGGGTGGGGGTGGGGAAGGGGGTATTGAAAGAGGATTGTCTTCTCCTGTATGTATTTTGGCAAGTGGGATTTACCCAAGTTGATTTCCTGTAGACGACCCTCAATAGCACAGCGGTTAAGGGTACACAGCTCTATGTATGATTTGTATATATTTAATCTTTCTTATATAGCGCTTTTCCACCTCAAGAGCTGCTCAAGGCGCTGTCCGATACAGGACCTAACTCAAGCCGCCCGCGACACCCACCGTGCTCCCGGCCTTAGGCGCAACACCTGACGCTCCAGACCAGTGAGTTTAATCCTTGGCCAGCGGGGATGAGGGTAAGTGGCAGATAAAGACCTAGTGCTTGCTGGGTGCATTTGCATAGCTGACTCTTACCCGGCTAGGACATGAGCGTCAGGATCTTTTTAAGTCCCTGCGATGGAATGCATCCGTGCACAAACTAGACCTCGGTGTATACTCTCATCCGGTGGGATCACCAGGTCAGTATAAGGTTTCTTACAAAGTCGGGTGTCCACTTCCTTTTCTCTAGGCATTTACCCACAACTGCTGCCATTCGTGTTGCAGCTGCTTGGGACTGGCGGAAGCAGTGACTTCAACTTTCATGTGTGCATGCCCCGATCCTGTAACAACTCGGACGTCTTGACTGTTCTGCACAATACACTAAGTAAGTAAGCAGGCATAAACGTGTTGTGTTTGTTTAAAAACCAATATTATAATGGCTGAAGTACATTTATTAAAGATCTGGCAGGTGGAGATCATCGGTGAATAGCATCTACATCGTAGACACAGGTCGAATTTGGCTGCAGGGTACCTATAGAGTCGGACTGACAGGATAAAATTATTTTCCTTCTAAATGAATAGGTCTCGTGTTTGAGTTAAAGATGTGTGTGTGTGTGTGTGTGTGTGTGTGTGCGTGTATGTGTGTGTGTGTGTTTGTGTGCGTGTCTTTGTTGCGTTTATGTGTGAAACATGTGAGCGTGTATGTTGGTACCGATCGCCGCGTTTTGAGCCTGATTGGTAAATTGTGGAAAAGTGCTTACCATTATCATTATTATTATTATTATTATTATTATTATTATTATTATTATTATTATTATTATTATTATTATTATTGCTCAATTGAAATCGACTTCTAGCAGCATTATTTTATGGAGAGAGAGAGAGAGAGAGAGAGAGAGAGAGAGAGAGAGAAAGAAAGAAAGATAGAAAGAAAGAGGGAGACAGAGAGAAAAAGAAAAAGAGAGAGAGAGAGTTTGGGAACACAGGATGATTATGTAGAAAAGGAAGTAATACTAACTCATTGTTCCCAGTGAAGGTTTTCCGTCCAAGTTCACAACATCGATCACACTGCCTTATACCTTGAAGGACAGGGGGGAGGGGGGGGGGGGGAGTCTTTCTGGAGTACAGAATAACTTTCCTCCACTGTTGGAGAGCAAAGAGTGTGACCGCTGTTTCGACCTTTGAAGGTCATCCATCATCAGACACACGCTGTCAACTCCGCTGAAGTGGCGTATGGCTGGAATCCAACTTGAATGAATATAAAGGTTTAACGTCTACACCCACCATTGGCGAAAAGGGGCAGGGACCTGAATCAATCATACTGCTAAAATGGACAGTGAACATGGCCACTTTTTTTTTATATCGCCCACCACGGGATTCGAACCTGGGTCATCGGTTTGGCAGGCGAACGCTCTACCATCTGAGCTACGACGGTGGGGCAAGAGTCCGACATCAAATAAAAATACTACGCAGACGATTAGTAGTTGAAGGGAATCAGCATACAGAGAAATAGCTGTATTAGCTCCTGTATAGAGGAAAGTATTCACCAACAATTGTCACATTACCTTGAACATTGAGGTTTAACGTCTACACCCACCATTGGCAATATGGCAGACGGGGATAACCATCCCAGGGAAAGAGGGGTAGGGACCTGAATCAACACTGAACCACCAAAGCAATCATACTGCTAAAATGGACAGTGAAAACGGCCACATTTTATATCGCCCACCACGGGATTCGAACCTGGGTCATCGGTGTGCCAGGCGAACGCTCTACCAATTGAACTACGGCGGTGGGCCACACATTACCTTCAAAGTATAAGATATTGTCAACGTTGACGGCAATTCTTCATTGAGGACACTGAGTCATTAGATCCTATTTTACAGCTGCAGTTATGTCCCGTAGCAGCCATTGTACACATCCGAACCCTACACGTTGGAGTCGTACGCTGACAGAGTTATCTCCTGTCCGCGCGTGGCTCATTCCTTTAACGTCCTTTCGCAATGTTTGAATGCATCGTCCATCGGTGCTTTGATCGTTGGTATGAATAAGAATTATTAGGTATAACTGATCTCTGTAAGCTTATATACACACGTAACTCGTTCCTTTTTTATGTAGCATCTCTTCTGTGTACATTAATATTATATTATATTTATTAAACATTCCACACTATTATATTTATGGTACAGTTGTTTTAATCATTTCGTACATGATGTGAATGTCTCTGTCATTCAAATTGGCTTGCAGGTGTGTGTTCGATAATAATGAGAGAGGTGGAAGAGGCTGATGTGTGCGTGTGTGTTTGGAGAGAGAGAGAGAGAGAGAGAGAGAGAGAGAGAGAGAGAGAGAGAGAGAGAGAGAGAGAGAGAGAGAGAAAGAGAGAGAGCGCAAAAAGTTTAAGATTATAGTTCAAAGTATTATATAATTTGTTGTGGAAAAATGAAGTTTTAGTACTGTTTACCTAGTGATTATTGTTTTTGTAATTATTGTTATGATAATTTTTTTAAAATCAATATTAAATGTATATACTTTCTTTTTTGGGGTACATTCTCGTATTTGCTGAAACTCAATATGCTGTGGATAATACAGATTTGTTGACATGACTTAACTTGTTCATTTCATAACCATTTAAAGACTTTCAAAGCTCAGCTGTTGACATGTGCGCAGACGGCTTTCGGCGAACGAATACGAAAGATTTACCCCTGCATTTGTGCGCTAGGCTCAATTCAAGACAATACATCCTTAAAGATGGATGCGCTGTTACACATTGCGTGTTTAAATGGACGTGCTGTCATACATTGCATGGTTTAAATAAATCACAGGCCTACATCGGCTTTTTGTGCGCGAAGGTAATGCCTGGTTCTTTAATTGTAGTGAACCTGTTCCCTTTTTTTTTTTCTCTAAATCAGCAGAATATTTTCAGCCTTTGATTTTTAGGTTACTAGCAGCTTTTCCATATACAGCCTTACTGCTGGTAAATGTCACTTTCGCTGCTCACTTGCTTTGCATGCTGTATGCTAGCAAATGATCTGTAGCTACTGGCCTTGCTTTTGCTATAGCTCTTACACTACTCAAAATAAACCAATGAAAGTAAATTTCCGTGAAAAGGAAATGGAATGCATTTCATTTGTACTGCAGATAGAGGAATAAATAAGAAAATAAAGATTTGTGAGCCTGTAAGAAAGTGTGAAATTCAGTTTTTGCTAAACTTTTTTGTTCTTTCAATATTGTTCCTGAATGACAAAATAATATACATTATCACAATCATGCATGTTTAGTTCATATACAAATTCAACAGTATTACAACAGAGTTAGAAATTCACTTTTCTTTACAAAGGTGCCTTTTGGGTGCTATACTTGAAACTTTTGGGTGCCCCCCAAAATGTGTAAGTGCCCAAAGACAAATAACTTGAAATACACGAGTGACTTTCTAGAAGACTCTTTTCAATTAAAGCTAACCAAACAGTTACAAAATGACAAAAATACAAAACCAAACCAATAATGTGTTTTTGGTTGTACCAAAGAGCTTAATGATAGAAAGAGGGGGAACTTGGAACAGAACCGCGAGACGAAAGGTACGAGTTATGCGCCCTTGTCAGCATGCTGAAAATGGCTCGTGGCAGAAAGTCAAAAGGCGACCGAGTGAAACAGGGCGGTGACTTTTGCACAGCCATCAATTGCCATAATGCCAGATACAAGAAAAGTTGTGTTGGCAAGTCCTTTTTCAAATTTCCAAGAGACAAAGAAAGGTAAATTGGAATTGAAAAACTTCTTTTTTTGTGTGTTTATGTAGGCCTAAATTAAGACCGCTGCAGTGCTGTTAGTGTTAAAACAGAGTGGCTTGAATGATTCATGTTATACCTATGTGCTAAATCCAAAAACAGTTTGCTTGCTGACAGTTTACGTTCAACAGGTCGCTCACTGTTTACGTTATTGCTAGGTTGTTTGACTATATTTGTGCTTATATTTCAAAGTAGATGCCAGATTGGCAGTTTGGCTTCGTCAAACTGCTTATGTTAACAAGTTAAATTAGACTAAGTCTATTTTCTCCTCGTGATCAAATACTGTGCAAGATAACCCCTTACCTAGACACAAAAATGGTCCTTGATCCGTTGTAATCCCTTTTCGTTTGAGTGTAAACGGAAAAAAACATGTAATGTAGAAACTCAGTCCTTGTTCTGATCTATATTGCGTGGAATGTTGTAGTCTAGGTTCTGATTGTTCTGTCTGGTTAATTAATTATTTTCCATGAAGTGACTGATGTTATTAAGGCAGTAATGTGGGAGGTGAGAGGGTTGGGGGGTAGGGGGACACCTGATATAAATTAAATTCACACTATTAGTGAAACATTTTGTTATTGTGCTTTATTGTGATTAATTGATTGAATGACAGAGCTCTCTCTTCCCCCAACCCCCCCCCCCTCTCTCTCTCTCTCTCTCTCTCTCTCACGATTACGGATTTACACAGTTTCGGATAAATGAAACAGTCTGTCATGCATATTTTAATTTTAAAATATCTGTCGTTGATTAAAAAATAATAAATTCCAGGGCAGAAAACGACACATAAGCAGCATAAAAGCACCTAATAAATGTCAATAAGTAAACATAAACAAACAAAAAAAAACAATAAAAAGACAGCAGTAGCGGAATGTTAATAATAATGATGGTTAAAAGTTTGGTTTTTGCAAACGTTGCCATAAAAATGTTCTTTTGCAATGGCATAGGCTCAATAAGTTACCATGCACAGATCATTCATATAGCAGATGATAAAATATAGCCAGCCCGAGCAAAGGGAAATAATCCGTGAGAGCGTCTCGCATTTTTGTATAGGACATAATGGAAGTTCCTCCTCTTTCCGTAATAAGCTCTTTGGCTGTACTAAAAAAACCTTTTTTTTTATTTTTGACATTTGAAACAGAAAACAGTGTTTCAAATATCAGAGGAACAGAACAATACAAAGGCTCAATGCTCAATACCTGAGAAGAACTCACATTTTTGGTTGAAAGAACATGGACATCTATAAAATGAAAAAAAAAACAATGCCAAATGAAGCCAGACCGAGCCAGACACATTTTTCAGCTCATTGCTTGAATGTTATCATGCATAATATATTTTAAATTTTATTTTAATAAGTTGCTGTAATTCATTGGTCTGACTGGTCTTTTAATAAGATACTGGCCAATCAGAAAGCTCATCTTTCATGCGTAAAGGGAGACTATTCCCGATTCATCGCAACTAAAAGTGAATGCGATGTGCAACGGAATATTTCTGTTGCTGTCACTCTGAAGTTTTTCTCCGATCTTTAATTACGATATTGACTATGAGTTAACTTTCTTTTAGGATTTTACACGCGCCCGTTGGGCGCACTGTCAACTAAGCTCTGGCTGCCCAAACAGGAATTAAGGCACCCAGGGCGCTCGGGCGCATGCCAAATTCTAAAGCAAACCAATGTTTTAACACTCCATGGAATACTTAATTGGACATCAAAGAAAACAAAACAAAAAGAAAAGAAAGACACCCACTGTACTAAGAATTCTACCAAAAGTATCTCTTGGTAAGTGATCAAATCACTGCCACTGTCACTAGATCTAGAGGTAGAGTCAAAATTTACGGGTTCAACGTCAAAATCAAAGTTTCCATCTTCATCAAAATCTTCTTCACCACTATCACTGTCTCACAATATTTCAACAAGAACATCTTCGAGAGGCACAGGGTGTCGAACAGCCATGTTTTGTCGGAAAGCACGATCAAACATGATTTTTGCAACCATAAAACCAGGTCTGTGTCAGTCGGAAACATAGGCTAGGC
>CM072525.1:19534292-19559292 GCA_036898135.1 Oncomelania hupensis
TCCTAGAGACTGAAACGATGAGAAATCTGAATTGCGATGTTTCATCTGATGATTTATTTATTGACTTAGATATTTAGGGGGTGGCGCAGTGGATAAGTCGCCGGTTTCCTATGCCGAAGGTAGCGGGTTCGATTCCCGCAAGGGGCGAACGTATGTGACTTAGGTACGAGACTATTGAGGTCACCGAGGGTTTTCTCCGGGCACTCCGGTTTCCTCCCTCCCTTCAATAATGGTACAGGACGCAGTCAATATAAAAATTTCAAAGATAAATATTCGAGTTTCTTTCCGTCTTCTAATAGCGATCTCCCTGCCTTTACACCACCTGTTTGAGTGATGGATGTGTATTTGGTGTGTGTGTGTGTGTGAGGGTGGATGAGAAGGTGAGCGTGTATGTTGGTATAGATCGCCGCGCTTTGAGCCTGATTGATTTGGGGAAAGGCGCGTATATAGCATCCTGTATTATTATTATTATTATTATTATTATTATTATTATTATTATTATTATTATTATTATTATTATTATATTGTCCTTGTCATGTTTCATGTTTATGTCATGTTTCATGTTTATATCATGTTGCCCCACACCTCCCTTGTGTCAAAATGGGGACAATTGATTGATTGATTTATTGTTGCTTTAGGTCCAGCGGACTCTTCCGAGCCAAATCAGGACCGGACAACCCCCGATCCGCATAGAAGATCTGCTGAAACAACCCCAGTGGGAAAATTGAATGCCCTCCACCGGCCAGTCACTTTACAATAAAGACATCCCACGCGGGGGACGGCTGAGGGTTGACCTCAACTACGCGAACCCCCGGTTACAAAAACAAAATAGAATACAAACATCATTATAAATCATCAACAAAACACATACATATAAAATGCCTATAGTGCTAAATAGTACAATCATAGGAAGCCCTAGTGACCACCCGGCAGAAAGCGTCCAACACTCCCAAGCTGATCCAACAGACCTCATACACAAACAAGGAGTCTTGTCCAGGAAGAGTTTTCAAGAAAAAAAGGTAGGTCATTGAGCTAGCGAAGAAGAAGATAGTATAGCAGAGTGAAGGACAGAGCAGGAATAGGAAAGAGTAAATGAGGAAGACAGCGACAGTGGGAATTTAAAGCACTAAATTTCCATAAAGTGGGGATACTATTTATACTGAAAACCCCCGGCACTCCAACGGGGGTACTGTTGCCGCAGTGAATCTGTCTTGCCTATAAAGGAAAGACAGGTTTTCAACTGTGGCTTTCACTTTTCCCTTTATAGGTTTGAACAATCTACAGTGGCAAGATTGCTCATGACCCCAAGGGGTAATGGGGACAATAAATAATAATAATAATAATAATAATAATAATAATAATAATAATAATAATAACAATAACAATAACTATAATAACTATAATAATAATAATAATAATAATAATAATAATAATAATAATAATAATAATAATAATAATAATAATAATAATAACAAGAAGAAGAAGAAGAAGAAAAAGAAGCAGCAGCAGAAGAATCATTCTATTTTCTAAAGCGCAAAACCAGACTCAGAGCTTGCACCCACACATACACTCGCAAAGATAAATATTTAAACAATGACAATAAATCATTTTGTATCTTGTATCTTGAGAAGTCTGGGTTAAACCCTAGCGCTTTCAACGCGTTTTGAACGTTGACAACATGCAGTAGAGGTCAGGTAGGGAAGGCTATAGCTTCTAATCACTGAAAACTGACAAGTAGGCCTACATTAACTGACTTTCTACATAACTAACTATTTAACTAACGGCCTGGTTGACTGACTGACTGACAAAATAAAAATGATACCAATTGGCTTATGTATTCATACCTTGTTATTTTTAAATGTTTAGTATTCGCGAACATTGAATCTAACCTTCGTGTCCGACCAGTCAAAAGGGCGAATGTGCGCCCTTACCGCCCTTAGAATGCAATACAGGCGCAGAAAACCTGGAATTATAATGATTACACTAGTAACGGCTTTGCTTCACCAGTTTCTGTGCGGTTTTGTTCTCGACCTGTTGTAGCGTGTGACTCGTAATGACGACATAGTAGGGAACTCGCGAGGTGAGGTTATAATAGGGACAGGAATGTCTTTGTTCAAGCTGCGTTCACGTCTATTTGACAGCTTTCACCTTCCTCGTGTGGTGTTATAAACTTCTCTTATAATCGTGCTATCCAGAGTAAAAGTGTGAAAATATGACGTCAGATTCACTTGTAATAAATAACTACGTAAATAAATAATGTGGCCTGGTCCTTACTTGCAGGCTGACGCCGTTGTACGCCTTGGTGTTGATGTTCTGGATCGGTTTCTATCCGTACATGAAGGTTGGACCTTTTGCCGACCAGGTCAGCGAGATTGATGAACGAGTCTGCCGCAAGTACTGGCACTACAATCTTCTCTACATCAATAACCTTTTCGACAATTATAAAATGGTATGTTGTTGGTGGTATTTTTGTTGTTGTTGTTGTTGTTGTTGGTTGTTGTTGTTGTTGGTGGTGGTGGTGGTGATTTAGTAGTGGTTGTTGTTGATGATGTTGGTGGTGTTGTTGCTTATGTTGATGATGATGATGAGGAGGAGGAGTAGGAGGATGATGATGATGACGACGAGGACGACGACGAGGACGACGATGATGATGATGAGCGAGCGTTGTGGCCAAGTGGGCTAAGGCGGGACTAACTTGCCTTGTCCACAAACCAGAAACCAATGGCGCCTGACAGGTGTGGGTTCGAGCCAGCATCTGGGCGTTATGTTTCTCCGAATTTTATTTACTTTCGACTCGGGCAACGTCTCGGGGGTTTTCTCCGGGTACTCCGGTTTGCTCCCCCAGCAAAAATTTCAAAAATTCACAAATAATGTTAGGTAGGTAGGGTTTGGGCGCGCAACTGGCTGCGACTACGCCTTCCACGGGGGAGGCGGCCCAGAGTTTCCAGATAGAAAGGGATAATAAACTGGAGCAAAAAAACAAAACAAAAAATGATGATGATGATGATGATGATGATGATGATGATGACGACGATGATGATGATGATGATGATGATGATGATGATGATGATGATGATGATGATGATGATGATGATGATGACGACGATGATGATGATGATGATGATGATGATGATGATGATGATGATGATGATGATGATGATGATGATGATGATGATGATGATGATTACAGTGTTTAGGTTGGAGCTGGTACCTATCCAACGATATGCAGTTTCACGTCATCGCTCCTGTTGTTCTCATTCCGTGGGTTTTCAGGTAAGAATCCTATTGGTCCATTTCAGACTTGCATTAGGAATTCCAACGTTTGTGTAAAACAAAATGAAAGTAGTAAGTGATAAGCGTTAGTAACAGTGAAATTAATTGAAAACATTTGTGTCTTTGAATTGAAGAAGAAGAAGAGTAGGAAGAAGAAGAAGAAGAAGAAGAAGAAGAAGAAGAAGAAGAAGAAGAAGAAAGAAGAAGAAGAAGAAGAAGAAGATGAAGAGGAAATGACGAATCTTAAGCGATAAAAATTGCACCTCCCTGCTGCCTCCCACCTCCTCCTCTCCGTTGCCCCCCCCCCCCCTCCCCACACCTTCCAGGATTGTGCTCAGTTATCTGATCTGTGCGTCAGTCGCTGCACCCAAAGGCTGCAGGTGGGCGCCTCTCATTTGGCTTGAGTTAGAGCCTGTATTGGGCTACGCCTTGAGCAGCTCTTGAGCTGGAAAAGCGCGCTATATAACAATGATTAAATTTTAAAAAAATCGAAGATGATAAATTAGGAGGAGGAGGTGGAGGAGAAGAAGAGCGAACGAACGAAAGAAAGAGAGGGAGAGAGAGAGAGAGAGAGAAACTTTGAAACTTTTTGAAACTTTGAAACTTTTTTATTAGGGATAAAGATTTTAGACTAATGATACAGTCTAATCTTCCAATCTGTCCCTTAAGAAATTAACATAATAATAATTAACCTTTAACTTTAACTTGGAAATCACATCACTCACACACACACATGCACACACAATCACACCAACATCTTCATCATTATCTTTAAACAATTTTAGGCAACCATCCTTCCTCCCCATATCCTTCACCCTTAGAATAATAATAATAATAATAATAATAATAATAATAATAATAATAATAATAATAATAATAATAATAATAATAAAGTAAATAAATAAATAAATAAGTTAATAATTACATGAATGACTGTGTTGTCATATATGTTATTATACATCACTTTTATAATTAATTTCGCAGATGCCTACATATTTTACATTTGAAAGAAAACAGTGTGTCGCAATGTTTACACTCCAGAGGGAGAGAGTTCCATACACTAGCTCCATTAAACGATAGGCTATTTTTGTATAAATCAATGCGAGGGAGGGGTAGTTTATAATTATACAGTCTATGCCCATCAACTGGTTTAATAAAAAATGTATCAAGATATGCAGGTGTTTCTCCATGTGTGATTTTGAACATAAGGATAGCTGTATTAAATATAAATTGTTTTTGAAGTGGTAATATTCGGAGTTCTTGATATTTCTCAATAGTTGTAACATCTGTATTTATATTATAAGATTTATAAAGTATCTTGATTGCTCTTTTATGAAGACTATTTAGATGTTTAATTTGAGCATCACTGGCATTACACCAAATAATCGATGCATAATTAAAATGAGACATACAGTGGGCATAGAAAAAAGATTTTAATGCATCAGCCGTAACAAAATGTCTAAGTTTATTTAGGAGGAAAAGGTTTTTAGAATTTTTTTTACAGATATGGTTAACGTGTGACCGCCAGCTAAAATCATCATCGATGATTATGCCTAGCATTTTATGTTCATGAACTTGCTCAATACTGTACGACCCTAAGTTTAGATTAAGGGGAAAAGATCCATTTTGGCGTTTTTGTCGTGTAGTGAGAAGCATACTTTTGCTTTTATTAGGATTTAATTTCATTCTATTGATGCAACACCAGTTATCAATTTCATTTATGCTTATTTGAAGACTGTGCTCTGTCATAAATTGGCTAGTTTTAACTCTGCTTGTTGACTATTTAGCCATGTGTAGTCTTTGTAACAGTAGAGAAGTTAGACTATTACACAGCAGCAATTAAATTACGCAGCAGACCACACACCGCGAGCCCGACCCACGCTACGCCGTGAGTCAGCACTTGAGCTTTGAATCGGACCGTTTTAACCAATCAGCAGCAGGCTAAGTGGGTAGAGCAGTTTTGACTGTGTCAAAACCTAACACAGCGTTGGTCAGTCGTGTGTGAGACGAGGTAGAGGCAACATCTCCACAGCTAGAGAAATCTCTACACTCATAGACCAGGAAGCAGGACTTTGAAATCTTAGAATTCTCTCAAGTCATCACGGGCCTGAACTTGTCAAACAGGTAAATGAACACCCTTCTGTTTCATCGTGATATATTTATATTATTGTTGAAATTATGTTTGTGGAATTTGCTATGCATAAATGTGAATTGTTAATCCGAATTTGCGGGACCACGTGGAAGAGCCTACCACGAGGCGAAACACGACCGGTTGCGCCGCCATGTTGTATCCCGTACGGAACCACTGTTGTTTAACTTATATGTATGTTTGCAGACCAGTGGCTGTACCACTGAATGTTTATATTATTATTAATTCTGTATGTGTATAGTTAGACACGATTGATATTTATGTATGTATAGGAATTTAGAGTTGAGATTCCAGTGGAACCCGGAAGTAGCAGAATGTTCGTCGCTTATGTATAGAGATGTGGAGCTATCACTGAGGGCTACTTGGCTTTCAGTGAGACGCTCTGCACAAACCGATTATTCAGGGTTGTGCAGAATTTCGTCTCTTATATTACAGACGAGCAGGCGAGCTATCCCGAGCTATCCCGAGCTATCCCGAGCTATCCTGTGCACCCCACTCCACAGAAACGACTAGTTGGTTGAGGAGACTCTGCCGCACAAGCCGGAAGGAGCTACCTTGAAAAACCCCCTACAAGACCCCACAGCGTGGCAAGGGAACCCAACTACACAACTACCCAGGTGGACCAGAAGCTACCTCACAGAAGGACTTCGCACGCTCCATCTAGCAGTTAAGTGAACACGCCAAGGTGCACTTAAACTGATCATAGCAGGACCACAGTAGTCCAACTCTTCAGAAACTGTAAAACGGACCACAGTAGTCCAAATCTACATGAAATATACTAGCAAAGTGCCCGAGGAAGATATAACAGCTGCCTAGACTATCAGCGATCGAACTATTAGCAGTGACTGAGACTTTTTAAGTTAGATTAGTACTTAGAGAATCTTGTATAGAGTAGAAGAAATAAATGTGTGATCTTAACTGTTATCAAGTGGCTGGACTACATATGATTCATAGCCGTGTGAAAGCTAGTGTGACAGTATTCTTTTACCATTTTTCTATCTATTTCTGTACCCCAACCTTAACACAGAACGAACTAAACAAATAAATTTATTAAAGTAATTCATAGGGTGACTTACTAGCAGTTCCCACCGAATAAACGTGAGGGTCCATAATTCCATTGTGCAGAGCCCATAAACCCCACGTGACACTTTAATTGGCGAGCCTAGCTAGGATCTGTGGATAATAGGAATTGGGTATAACCGGACCTAAGTACAATAAAATTAGATAACAATAGAAGTAGAATAACTTAGAATAGTGTAAGGGTATAACACTGATCAGTTGTGGTGCACTATTCTTTAGTTAAAAACTTTTTTGCTTCAAATATTTTTGTGCCTGTATGTTGCATTGTTCTTTTGCAGGTTTTGCTTAAATAACTGTTGTATGCCATTTGACTCTTGTTTTATTCTATTATTGATTACGAATTTTATTGTCTTTGCATTGTTGTGATTGACTTGCAATATTGCTAGTGTTTTGGTATTCCACGTGATTCAGAGGTTGTTCATAGACACGTTTGGCAATGTCGGACCCAGTGGCCTTGAGATTGCGTTTCAAGGAATTGGGAGAAGCTTTACACTTAGCAGGGGGAGACCTAATTGCGTATATCAATGCAGAGGTAGAGAAACAGGAGGCTAAGGCAGAGAGAGCAGCAGAGAGAGAGGCAAAGAAGTTAGAAGCGGAGAGAGAGGCGAAGAAATTGGAAGCAGAGCAAAAGAAATTAGAACTAGAGCAGAAGAAATTAGAAGCAGAGCAGAAGAAATTAGAGGCAGAGAGAGAAACGAGGAAATTAGAGCTAGAGGCAGAAAGAGAACAGAAGAAGGCAGCATTAGCAGCAGAGAGAGATGCAGAAAGTAGGAGATGGGAGTATGAGAGGGCAGAAAAGGAAAAAGACAGACAGCATGAGTTAGAGCTAAGAAGATTGGGATCAGGAGCTTCAAGTTCTTCCTCAACCCCTCCCCACTCAGATCAGCTAGAGGTAGCATCCAACCCTGTACAAGGAATGTCATTTCCACTGGGAACATTCAATGAGAGAGAAGAAGGTCTAGATCTCTATCTGACTAGGTTTGAGCGTCTAGCAACAGAGTATAAACTAGATCCCACTCATTGGTCTTTTAAGCTTAGTCAAGGGCTTAGAGGAAAGGCTTATGACATCTACAGTAAGCTACCGACTGACCGAGTGACGGACTATCACAAAGTAAAAGAGGCACTCCTAACGGGATTCGAACTAACAGGAGAATGCTACCGGCAAAAATTCCGCACCAATCGGAGAGCGAAAGGAGAGAGCTATGCGCAGTTCGCGGATCGGTTGTCCACAATGCTGGATAAGTGGATTAGCCAGTCAGCCACGGCTAAAACGTATGATGGACTGACAGAACTGTTAGTATGGGAACAGCTACGGGAAACCATGACCCCCGAGCTGAGAACATTCTCAGTAGAGCAGGGCGCGGAAAGACTGGAGGATCTGGTCAAGGTCGCAGATAGGTACGTGGCCGCACACGGAGAAGCCAAGAGCTTCAGGCGAGACCTAAAGCCTAACGGGAAAGAGGCACAGAAACGAAGCCCTAACCGGGAAGAGCGCACCGCGAATAAGCCGAATAACCCCAGACCTGGGCAAAATAAAGGACCCAACACGGAATTCGGGAAAAGAGGTCCCGCAGAACAGAGACGGTATTGTTCGTTCTGCAACAGAAACAATCACTCCACCGCAGAATGTTTCAAGTTGGCCGCACAACGTAGAGAAGAGCGCGAAAGCCGGCCAGCGCACAGAGTTCTAACTCAAAGTAGCGGTAACAAGCCACACACGATCGGAGATCACCCATCGGTGACAGACACGGTCAAGGTCAACGGAAAAGAAGCGAACTGTCTGTATGACACAGGTCTATCATACGACGCGATAGTCAGCGAATCTCTTGTATCGCGCGCGGACTTGACAGACAAGACAGTCGACTTACAAGGAGCAGACTTGACGAAACCGACGACTACTTGCCCAATAGCATGGATCGAAGTAGAGAGTAGGTACGTCACAGGACGAATCCAAGCAGCTGTTTTACAGAAACCCCTGTATGATCTAGTGCTAGGTTGTAGGTATGTGTTCTTAGGCACGCCCCCTAAAACTGTAGAGATAGCTGCAGTGCAAACCAGGGCCCAAGCTAAAACCCAACCACCCCAGCCCGAGTTCGCTCCGAATCCAGGACTCGAAGAGATCAAAACAGCACAGAAAGAAGACACCTCGATAGCGAAGTGCTTCCAGAAGCTACCCAAGGCGCACACACCCCCGCACAAGGGAGACTTCTACATGGAAGAGGGAGTTCTACATCGACAAGGAGATGGAGATCACACCCAACTAGTACTACCAGCCACCCTTCGAGCCCAAGTACTAGAATTAGGCCACAGCATGCCACTCAGCGGACACATGGGAATTGGAGCCACAGTGCAGAGAATCAGCGCACACTACTATTGGCCAGGAATCACGGAGGATGTCAAGCGCTACGTGAAATCTTGCCACCAATGTCAACGATATTCCCCGCGACATCACACCGTACCAGTTACCTTAGGACCATCGGTAGTAGTCGGCGTGCCATTCCAGCAAGTCTCAGTAGACATAGTAGGACCACTACCCATGACCAAGAAGCGGAACAGATTTCTACTCACACTCGTCGACGCATGTACGATGTGGTGCGAAGCAGTCCCGTTGCCAGCGATCGACACCAAGAAGATTGCAGGTGCACTCATCGCCATCTTTACCAGAGTCGGATTCCCGGACAGCATTAGAACGGACAACGGATCTCAGTTCACCGGCCGCCTGATGCAAGACGTGTTCGAGTTGATACAAGTCCATCACATTCGCACACCACCATACCACCCAGCCAGCAACGGACAAGTAGAAAGACTGAATGGAACCCTTCTCACCATACTCAGGAAAGTCGCCGACGACAATCCAGAAGCGTGGGACACCTACGTGAATGCGGCACTGTTCGCATACCGAGAAACGCCCCATGCAGCCACAGGCTACACCCCGTCAACCTTGCTATTCGGCAGACCTCTAGCAGGACCGCTAGAAGCCCTACGCAGAAGTTGGACGGAGGCCAAGATAGACGACACACCAAGAGGTGCCACCAAGTACGTCGCAGACCTGCAGGAAACCCTCAAAGCAACGTGGAAGAAAGCTGGTGAAGCACTGAAGAAGGCAAGAGCCCGTCAGGCGAAGTACTACAACCGCCACGCGAAGGACAGAGAACTGCAAGTCGGCGATCAAGTGCTACTCTTACTTCCAAGTGGAACCAACAAGCTGGACATCGCTTGGAGAGGACCGTACCGGGTGACTGCCAAGAAATCCAAGACAGTCTACCAAGTAGAGGTGAACGGGAGAGCCCGATACCACCACATCAATCTCCTTAAGAAGTACACGGACCGACCAGCGACCCCCGGCACACACACATGGATGGCCATCGCCATCGCGGAAGAAGCTCATCCACAACTACAACAGCATCGCCGTACCACTGACAAATGGAACCCGGAAAATCGCCCCGGACAAAGTAGTTTGGACAGCGGAATGTGAGACAGCATTCCAAACACTCAAGGACAGAATGACATCGGCGCCAGTACTCCACCTACCCGATTTGACTCAGCCATTCGTTCTTCGCACCGACGCAAGCGACTTAGGCCTCGGAGCAGTACTGCTACAGCGCGACCCCAAGAATGCAGAGACGCTATTCCCTGTCGCCTACGCCAGCAGAAAATTGAGACCCGCCGAGACCCACTACGCCACGTCGGAGAAAGAATGTCTTGGACTAGTCTGGGCCATACAGAAGTTTCAACTCTACCTGTATGGGACCCACTTCACAGTTCAGGTGGACCACCAACCACTATCGTTCCTGGCAGCCTCCAAGTCTTTGAACTCTCGCCTGATGCGATGGGCACTCACCCTTCAGGCATACTCATTCCAAATCGAGTACATCCCCGGCAAGGAAAACCACGGAGCCGACTACCTCAGTCGCCATCTCGTGGAGGACACAGCAGCTGTCGCCCACCCAACACAACTAAGGGCCACAGCACCAGAATTCGTCCCCGCCCAATAAAAACCCTGTCACTAGTGTCCATAGCTACCTGGCACAGCATTGCAGCTCAGGTAGAGCAACTTAATTAGTTTGTAAATAGGACCCTAGGATAGTGCAGTGTTAAACTAGGCTCTGTAGTAGAAAAAGGTCGAATCCAGTAGTCATCGCCTTTTTTCAGTTGAGGGAGCCTGTCATAAATTGGCTAGTTTTAACTCTGCTTGTTGACTATTTAGCCATGTGTAGTCTTTGTAACAGTAGAGAAGTTAGACTATTACACAGCAGCAATTAAATTACGCAGCAGACCACACACCGCGAGCCCGACCCACGCTACGCCGTGAGTCAGCACTTGAGCTTTGAATCGGACCGTTTTAACCAATCAGCAGCAGGCTAAGTGGGTAGAGCAGTTTTGACTGTGTCAAAACCTAACACAGCGTTGGTCAGTCGTGTGTGAGACGAGGTAGAGGCAACATCTCCACAGCTAGAGAAATCTCTACACTCATAGACCAGGAAGCAGGACTTTGAAATCTTAGAATTCTCTCAAGTCATCACGGGCCTGAACTTGTCAAACAGGTAAATGAACACCCTTCTGTTTCATCGTGATATATTTATATTATTGTTGAAATTATGTTTGTGGAATTTGCTATGCATAAATGTGAATTGTTAATC
This sequence comes from Oncomelania hupensis, assembly GCA_036898135.1. Lineage (NCBI taxonomy): Eukaryota > Metazoa > Mollusca > Gastropoda > Littorinimorpha > Pomatiopsidae > Oncomelania > Oncomelania hupensis. Next base: position 19,545,435 of record CM072525.1, read on the forward strand.
CGAATTTGCGGGACCACGTGGAAGAGCCTACCACGAGGCGAAACACGACCGGTTGCGCCGCCATGTTGTATCCCGTACGGAACCACTGTTGTTTAACTTATATGTATGTTTGCAGACCAGTGGCTGTACCACTGAATGTTTATATTATATTATTAATTCTGTATGTGTATAGTTAGACACGATTGATATTTATGTATGTATAGGAATTTAGAGTTGAGATTCCAGTGGAACCCGGAAGTAGCAGAATGTTCGTCGCTTATGTATAGAGATGTGGAGCTATCACTGAGGGCTACTTGGCTTTCAGTGAGACGCTCTGCACAAACCGATTATTCAGGGTTGTGCAGAATTTCGTCTCTTATATTACAGACGAGCAGGCGAGCTATCCCGAGCTATCCCGAGCTATCCCGAGCTATCCTGTGCACCCCACTCCACAGAAACGACTAGTTGGTTGAGGAGACTCTGCCGCACAAGCCGGAAGGAGCTACCTTGAAAAACCCCCTACAAGACCCCACAGCGTGGCAAGGGAACCCAACTACACAACTACCCAGGTGGACCAGAAGCTACCTCACAGAAGGACTTCGCACGCTCCATCTAGCAGTTAAGTGAACACGCCAAGGTGCACTTAAACTGATCATAGCAGGACCACAGTCCAACTCTTCAGAAACTGTAAAACGGACCACAGTAGTCCAAATCTACATGAAATATACTAGCAAAGTGCCCGAGGAAGATATAACAGCTGCCTAGACTATCAGCGATCGAACTATTAGCAGTGACTGAGACTTTTTAAGTTAGATTAGTACTTAGAGAATCTTGTATAGAGTAGAAGAAATAAATGTGTGATCTTAACTGTTATCAAGTGGCTGGACTACATATGATTCATAGCCGTGTGAAAGCTAGTGTGACAGTATTCTTTTACCATTTTTCTATCTATTTCTGTACCCCAACCTTAACACAGAACGAACTAAACAAATAAATTTATTAAAGTAATTCATAGGGTGACTTACTAGCAGTTCCCACCGAATAAACGTGAGGGTCCATAATTCCATTGTGCAGAGCCCATAAACCCCACGTGACATGCTCCACCTCCTGTAAATTTGTATTATGAGTATGGAGGGATGAATCATCAGCAAATAGTTCAAGATTAACATTTTGTGTGAGAAAAAGGGGCATGTCATTGATAAAGATACAAAATAAAATAGGACCAAGGATCGATCCTTGAGGAACTCCACAAGTTACATCACCAGAAGACGAAAAGGAACCATTAGTGTATACTGATTGGTGCATGTTTGATAAATATGATTTAAAAAATAATACAGATGCAGAATTTTGGAAATAGAATTTAAACTTATTTATTAAGATGTTATGGTAAACTAGGTCAAATGCCTTTTTAAGGTCAAGAAAAACTGCCCCTACAATGTCTTGCTTGTTTATAGCATCAAGCCAAACATCACAAGAGAGAGAGAGAGAGAGAGAGAGAGAGAGAGGGAGGGAGGGAGGCAGGGAGAGACAGAGACAGAGAGTCAGTCAGATAGATAGATAGATAGATAGATAGATAGATAGATAGATAGATAGATAGATAGATAGATAGATAGTCAGATATATAGATATATAGAGAGATTGAGAGATAGAGAGATAGATAGGGTTCAGAAATACATTTAAAAAGGATATGATTAAGAATAAAACTAAGAAAGAAAGTCCATTCAAGAGAAAGAAAGAGAGAAAAAAAGACCATTCAAGGGAAACTACTGGTCTGAAAACCGGTATTCTATCCTGTCCTATCCTATCCCGTAACTCGGAGGTCGTAGGGGCACCACAGATGATCGTTTAACCAGCGTACTCCATCTTTCCCTGTCCTCGGCAACCCTGGTAGTTTCGCTCAGTGTCAAACCAGTCCATTCTCGAATGTTGTCCTCCCACCTCTTTTTCGGTCTCCCTCTTCTTCTACCTCCTTGCACTGTGCCATGCAGGATGGCCTTTGCAAGACCTGATGATCTGGTGACGTGGCCATACCATCGGGGTTTCCGTTTTTTCACCAGCAGGTCATCGTGTTGTCCAATGACTTGCCTTGTGTGATGGTCTGTCAAGACTTCGTCGTTAGTGATGTGTTGGGTATAGGAAATGCCCAGAAGACTTCTGTAGCACCTCATCTCCATGCTTTGTATTCTTCGTTGTAGATCTGCTGTGAGGGTCCATGTTTTGCAAGCGTATAGGAAGATTAAGATGACAATCGGTAGCTTTATAATTAAAGCCAAGGGGGGATAATACTCTAAAGGTCAGTTTTTTTTTCTCCCGTCACTAATCATTTTCAGTCAAGTGATCCTTGAGACTAGTACTGCTGTTTGTTCTCAGTCGGCGAATCAAGATCGTTGGTTTCATCATGGCTGCCTGTCTGATACTGACACACGTCATAACAACTGCGGTGCTCTCCTACACGGAAGAATCGTCTTTCCTGGTGTAAGTAAAGCAACATTTTTTTTAAATTTATTAGTAGAATAACAGTGCCGGGAAAAAATGTCAAAAGGTGAACTGATGTTTCTTGGAGCGATCCATTTTGGGTTTATCATTGGTTCATGTTATCATGTGTAATGTGTAGGCTATACAGTTTGTTATGTGCTTCGTTGTATGTAAGAGAATGGCTGTAAGGAGGTTATGTTGTGCTTATGGTTTATCATTACAACATTCTTCTAAGAAAGACATTTGAGGCCAAAGCAAAATCTTGTCTTCTATCTTATTTCGTTTGCTGAAGATTTTCTAGAAGATGGCGACGGTGGGAGGAGTGGGGAGGGTGGTGGTGATGACGATGATGTTGAAGAAGAAGAAGAAGATGACGATGTGATGATGGATATTGTTGTTGTATAAATGTTTAATCATCAGATTCATATAAATTGTGCTGATTACAAATTATATTGATGGTGGTAATGATGATGGAGACGACGACGACGAACAAGAAGTTTGATGCTTGTCATGATGATGATGATGATGATGATGATGATGATGATGATGATGATGATGATGATGATGATGATGATGATGATGATTGTGATGCTTCTTTCGTTGCTGCTGCTACTGTTTCTTCTGTTGCTGCTGCTAATGACGGTCTGTATTTGGAATTCAGGAACGCGGATTTCTACATGCCACACATATACGTTGTCCCTTGGTGCAGAGTGGGTCCATATGCAGTCGGTCTCATCCTGGGTTACATTCTACACAAGACGCACTTCCAATACACGATGGAGAAGGTTAGCCTGCAACCAGGGGCATTAATCAAGTAGAATGGATCGTCGATAGCACAGCGATAGTGGATCCCCGATAGCATACTTGGTTAATATCCCTGTGGTTCCTGACTATGTCTAGAAGATTCTAGCTAAAACTTTAAGTGTTATTTACTAGTACATGTATTTGCGCTTTGAATTTGGGGAAAAGCGCGTATATAGCATCCATTTTAATAATAATAATAATAATAATAATAATAATAATAATAATAATAATAATAATAATAATAATAATAATAATAAGTAGTAGTAGTAGTAGTAGTAGTAGTAGTAGTAGTAGTAGTAGTAGTAGTAGTAGTAGTAGTATTGTTATTGAATACTTGTTTCAGTTGTGGGATCTGCAGCTTTATGAAACTCGTTATTGTGTTTAATATAGGCAGCCGACTTCAATGTTTTGCCTTCTGCTTCAGTTTTTAAGTGTACAATTAATCAACGCCTACATGATCAGTTTACTCAAGGCTGGTTCGAGGAAATAAACAATAATGAATTTTACTATAATTATCGAATGTTTAAGCTACATTTTGAATTTGAAAAATATTTACATGTTCTACCAACAAATCTTGCAATATATGTTCTAAAGTTTAGGACACTTAACCACAGAATGCCAGTGCAGAGAGGTCGATATTTTAACATTCCTAGACACGAACGTGTATGTCAAAAATGTAATAGTGGCGATCTTGGTGATGAGTTTCATTATTTATTTTTGTGTTCACATTTTTGTAACTCGAGATGAGAATTATTAAAATCTTATTATTATAGATATCCCAATGCCATCAAATTTCAAGAATTATTGTCATCTAACAAAAAGTCGGTATTATTAAAGCTTGTAAGTCTAATGAAATTAATAATTAAACAAATATAACGTTTTTATCCCATGTCAAAAATTAATATAGTTCTGATGTTGACAGGTTATGTGTAATAAAAACAATTTCAGTAGTTTTTCATTGATATGTTTAGATTGAATTGCATTGTTAGTTATGATTCATAGTTGTTATCCCCAATCAAGTTGGTTTTTTTCTTCTGTTCCCCACTCAATACCTCCCCCTGCCACCTTCCCTCCCACCCCACGCTATCCCGCTGTATAAATAAATAGTTTTCATTTTTTAAAAATCTAAAATGTTATATAAATAATTATTTTGCATGTTTGTGTATATTATTTTAACCATGTCCATGTGCCCTTAATGTTTTTTTTCTGGAATAAAATTTGCCTTGCCTTGCCTTGCCTTGTAACGTTGAGTTGCCTAGTGTGATAACGGTCAATGTGTGCATAGAAAGGCTGGTGACAGCACCCATTATTATCATGCAGCAAGCTATAAGTCCTTCACATTGGCTCAGTTGTCCGTGGCGTTTTCATGCGGCAAGTTGGCTTGTGTACTTACATCCTGGTTTTGGCCAAGCCTTAAGCAATCGCTTCAGCTTGTAAGTGCGCTATTTAACAACAGCTGCACGTGTTCATGTGTGAGCATGAGAGATTGGTCTAAAGAGGTCCAGCCAACAGTCCCACAGAAGGTCGGAGAGATGAGGGATGCTGACGCAGAGAGCTTTCGCCACTGTGGTCTGTCGGCAGCCGTTATGAGGAGGCTTGGCACATCGCATAAGAGAGTAGGATTGACGTAATAAAGCAATTGAACTGAACTGAATCGACGAATTGAAAATACACAGGCTTATGTTGATCTTTGTGTTCAGCGGACAGTGGGCCTGGGTTGGCTGCTGGCCTGGTCAGTGGGACTGACCGTCACCTACGTCCAGTTTGACAAGTACGGCGACATGCTTGACCAGGGATTGCAGTGGGTAGGTTCGTGGTCAGTGGCCGGAGCTGCCGTGTACGAAGCGGTCAGCCGCGTGCTGTGGGCGCTTTCCGTGTCCTGGGTCATCTTCGCCTGCTCTAACGGTTACGGAGGTAAAATTACCGCCATTCATTGTTCACGCCATTGCAGCGCGTACCAGCTCAAAGAGCTGCTCAGGGACTTGTGAAACATAGAATCAGAACTCCAGCCAGCCCTAGACCCGCAACGCGCTGCTTCCTTGCGTATTAATCTCACGCCATAGGCCACTCAGACCAGTACGAGATGTTATAAGATCAAAAGGAGAATTTAGCATCAGACATGATCATGAAGCAGCTGGGTGGCTGAAGTTAGAACCCGTTACGCACAACGCCTTGAGCAACTCTTTTCCTAGTCTAAAAGAGGTCCATTTATTGCTAGAAGGTTAGACTATATGCTGGTTAATACCTCTGCATTTGAGAAAGCGATTCAGTGTGATATTGTGTCAGTATCAATGTCAGATCACAGAGGATGTTCGCTTGTTCTTAAATTTTCAGATATTGCAAAGGGACCGGGGTTCTGGAAATTCAATAACTCCCTGCTTCAGGACATTGAATTTGTTGAACAAATGAATGCACTTATTGATACTTACAAATTAGAAAATACTGACGGACAAGATACTCAGACTTCATGCGAATTGCTTAAACTACGAATTAAAAATTTCTCAATAAATTATAGCAAGCTAATAAGTTATAAAAACAAAAATACATTAAAACAACAGTACAACATGTTGAATAACCTTGAACAAGAGCTGGCTAGATATCCTGATTCTGTAGACATTCAAAATGAAAGAGAAAGGGTAAAACTATCCATCGAACTTGTAGAGCAAACTAAAGCACGAGCAGCACAGATTAGAGCAAGAGCCAAATGGGTTGAAAGTGGGGAGAAAAACACTAAGTATTTTTTAAATCTGGAAAAATCCAGAGCAAACGGGAAAATTATAGATTGTCTAAAAAATGAACATGATGTAATAGTAACTAGTCAAAAAGATATTATGAAATTTCAACATAACTATTTCGCCAACATGTATAAAAAGAAAGTTAACAGTGAAAACATAAGTGAGAAAATAGATAACTTCTTGAATACTACTGCTCTACCGCATTTATCACAAGAACAAAAAGATAGCTGTGAGGGAAAACTTCCTGCAGATGAAATACTAAGTGCACTCAAGCAAATGAAAAATGGATCAGCTCCAGGCAACGATGGTCTAACTATCGAATTCTTAAAATTTTTTGGGACACGTATTCAGCCCCTGGTTATTGCATCTTTTAATGCAGCAATTGATAACGGCTCGCTCTCACTTTCCCAACGTCGTGCAGTGATTACACTCATACATAAAGGTAAAGATCTACCCAGAAATGAACTTACAAATTGGAGGCCTATTTCCTTGACAAACTCAGATTATAAATTATTGGCTAAATGTCTTGCGTTGCGCCTAAACTTTGTAATTGATCATATTATTAGCAAGGATCAAGTTGGGTACATTAAGGGGAGAAATGTTGCTACACTTCTCCAGTAGGATCATTGAATATACAGCGGTTCGGGCTGCTGTAACTAGATTTTTAAAAAGGTTTCCCAATTATAATGATTATGCAGGCACTCGCTTTCTCCCCGCCTTTGGCGGTAAAATATTGACCAAAGCGAAAGACTTTAGGAAAGAGCTTGTTGCAGAAAAAAGAACTTGTCCTTGTGCGGTTGCCTTTTGGAAAGGAAAATTTGACATTAATATTAATGACTACTGGTCAATTGCTGTTAATGCTTCAAAAGAGGTTAGACTCCGGGTCCTTCATTATAAAGTTTTACAAAATATTTACCCTACTAATATTATGTTGTCTAAAATGAAAGTCAGAGACAATAACAAGTGTTCTTATTGTAATGATACTGTAGATTTCATTGAACATTTTTTCTTTTATTGTCCAATCATAAGGCAATTCTGGCTAGAAATTGAAAATTACATTGGATTTCATTATAAGGTAAATATAAAACTTAGTGTTTCAGATTCACCTTTTTTTCATTTTGAATGGGGATAAAATAAACAAAAATGTACTTGGAAAAATTAATTATATAATTCTAATAGCAAAAATGTGTATTAGTATATTCAAAAAGACTCAGTCTTTTTTCTTACCTAAGGTTATTTTTGAAAAGCAAATGTTGGTAAGAGTTTTGTAACATGGTTTAATCACATTGCTGTATCTTTTAAAAAATTTTGTTTGTTTTAATTGTTTTAATTTTTTTGCTTTGTTTTTAATTTTACTTTATCTAATTTACAGACATAACATGTATTAACATAAAGAAACATTCCAAAAAAGAAAAAGAAAAAAAAAGAACCTATAAAGAAGACCTAAAATAACCTGATTGAAAAAAAGGTGGTATTTGGTCTGCATGCAACTGAGGTTCAAACCCCCCCCCCCCCTCCCCCCCCCAAAAAAAAAAAAAAACTCTTTTCCTAGTAAAGCACTATATAACAACAATTGTCTTCTTTATTTTTTTAAACACACAACTTCGGCTATCATAATGCCCAACGATCCGACAGCTTCAAGGGATATAGATAGCTCACAGGCGTTCGTATATGAATATGAGAGTTGTCGAAGACTATACATACTAGGTTGGTATAATAATAGTACAGAGAGAGAGGGGGAGAGAAAGAGGAAGGAAGAGAGAGGGAGAGAGAGAAAGAAACAGGAAGAGAGAAGGAGAGAGAGGGAGAAAGGGAGAGGGAAAGAGAAAGAGGGAGGAAGAGAGAGGGAGAGAGAAAGAGGGAGAGAGAAAGGGGGAGAGAAAGAGGGGGAGATACTCTTACGGCGCCTACGAGAAAGATTGAAAGCTGGTATTCCTATTCAAAGCCTTTTAAATCAAGCCACTAGTTTTGTTCTTCTGGTCCTGATAGCTTCCTTTCTTTCGTGTTCAGGGTTTGTCAACACGCTGTTATCATGGAAAGCGTGGATACCGCTATCAAGGCTGTCCTATGGCGCCTACCTCCTTCACATCGTCATTATGAGCCTGATCACCGGCAACATGAAAAGAGCCATCTACTATGACGGCTGGTATGGGGTAAGGCCACAACATTTCTTATTTATTATTTTGTTTGTTTGTCAGTTGGAAAGACTTATATTTGTTTGTTGGTTGGTTTGGAATTTGTTATTTAGTTTGTTTGGTATTTGTTATTTAATTTGTTTAATTCAACTGGGGCAAAATTTCGAAACAATGTTGCATACAAGTAAGAGAGCGGTACACTGAACGTTAGTGTTTTCAAAGCTGCAGCAGAGAATCTTCCACTTGACGCTACAGTTGCACTGCCCAAAACCCTTATTAAAAAGGCTGCAATCTATCGGGTCTAATCCTGTCTTTATCTGATGTATTCATTTTAAATAGATACATTATTCCTCCATTATTTGAGCGTGAATAGGAGAATCTATATATAATTAATAGATTATTTTAATTTTACGATTCGTTATTTTGGTATTTTAAAAAAAAGTTTATTATTCAGGCGAAATTTGGGCCGCCTTCTCAACGAAAGCGCGTCTGCCGCAAAAGCACATGCGCCACCAAGGACAAGAGGAGGGGGGTGGGTGGGAAGAGGGGACGGGGGAAGGTGGGAGACATAGGACCTACAGTGTATGCAGCGTGTATTTGGTGTTTCTGTCACATCCGGCTAGGATACGAGCATCAAATTCTTTAAACCCCGTGCAATGGAGTGCATGCCTTTTACAGACTAGATCTCGGTCTATACTCCCATCCGAAGGAGTATTTAGTTAGTACATTAATTGTATTTACATTATAAAAGTTCTGTGAACATTCTGTAACAGAAGGACAATTTTTTTTTTAAGGGAGAAATTTATGTAGGTTATGCTGCTGCACGTTTGACAACTCTTGTTATGTTTCAGACTCAAATGGTCTGCGCCTGTACGTTGTTGTCGTTCTTGGCAGCCTTCGTCTTTGCCATGCTGATAGAATCACCGTGTGTCGGCTTGGAGAAAGCGGTTCTTGGAAAGATCTTCAAGCGACCTTGATCTCATTTTGACCTGGACCTTTGAACTAAACTGTGTTGATTTTGTCTGTTCTCTGCGTCTCCTTTCCTACGCTATCAATCAGTCCCTGTCAACGAAAAGAAAAAAGGAAAACAGTCTTTGATGTTATTATCTGTATTATTATGTGTTATAGGCAATGAAATAAAGACAGACCGAGAGAGCGACAGAGAACGAGTGATGTTGGGAGAGAGAGAGAGAGAGAGAGAGAGAGAGAGAGAGAGAGAGAGAGAGAGAGAGAGAGAGAGAGAGAGAGAGAGAGAGAGAGACTAATTATAATGGTCAAGTACATGTACGAGTTACATTGCATCTCTCTCTCTCTCTCTCTTTCTCTCTCTCTCTCTCTCTCTCTGTCTCTCTCTCTCTTTCTCTCTCTCTCTCTGTCTCTCTCTCTCTCTCTGTTTCTCTCTCTCCCATCCTCTGTCTGTCTCTACTCTCTCTCTGTCTGTCTCTTTCTGTCTGTCTCTCTCTTTAACCAAACAAATACACACACTCACACACACACAAACACACACCCATACACACACACACACACACACAACTGCACCTCCTTAATATTGAAGAGCTGATAAAAGGTCATGTTCGCTCGATTGCCAACATTACTCTTATAGGGCATTATTAACATGAAGGCAACCCCTGACTTCCCCCTTCCCCAGTATAATCTATTCACGGAACCATTTGGCAAGATGTGTGGCTCTTTTACAGACCAGGATGATTTATTTCCATATTTATACTGCTAGAGCCTAACATTAATTATGTGTTCTACGGCTATTTAGGCAGTGATTATAGACGTTGGCATTGGAAGTAGATCATAACATAGGCCGTATTGTATTGTATTGTATTGTGTTGCGGTGTATTGTATTGTGTTGCTTTGTATTGCCTTGTGTTGTATTATATTGTCATGTCTTGTTTTGCGTTGTATTGTGTAAGAACAAGTCCAATAAAAAATAATGTCCAGTTTATGTGTACTCTACTACAGTTGATAAACGACCTTTCTCGCAGAAGGTCGCTGACCCACACCAGCTTGTAACTCCAACACAATGGCCAATGTAGCCAGAGTTGTGGCTCAATTACTGTACAATCAAAGGAAGACGGGCCCGGATGCCCACCCTACTTCTTTAGTATCCATTGATTAGCAGGGTGAGTCGTTGATATGGAGAGACATGGACTGACACTCTCTCTCTTTCTCTCTATTTCACTCTCTCTCTTTCTCTCCACCATCCTCCCCCCTCTCTCTCTCATTCGCATAAACTCATCTCCTTGCACCTAACCCCCACACTCTCATCTTGCCAAACCTCTCATCCACTCGCCACATACACACCAAATCATTGACAAAATGAGAGAGAGAGAGAGAGAGAGAGAGAGAGAGAGAGAGAGAGAGGAAAGGAGGCGGGAGGGAGGGATGGAGACAGACTGTGCAGACAGAGGTTCCCTCCATGCATTTATAAATCAATGCCTTTTTTTTTTTAACCGTTGATCAACTCTTTTCGTTATTTTCCATATAATATTTGGAAATACTTTGAATTAATCGGGAATGCGTACGAGCCAAATGTCGATTTCTCTGTCAGTTGGTCTGTAGGCCTTTCCGTGGCATGCTGAACCACGGAACGGATTTTGACCAAATTTGGTATAAAAACATTACTTTGTTAGTGGCCAGCCTCCCGTCCTCTCTCATCCTATGTACTCTTCCGCAGAGATCAAGACCACTGCTATACGGATTACTTTCTTGGTAAACACGTTTGGCTTCATATCTTTCAAACGGGCTGAACCAATTGGGTTCGGGTGGCAGTTTGGTATTTGGTAAGTTACTTCAACTAACTCATGGCCAATCATTCAATGGCAGCCCGGTTATCAGTCAGTCGGAAGTTAGGTCGGTTCGTCGCACCTGAGTTTCGTTATTTTTATTTTATCAAACTACGTCTTTTGCCTTTTCTCAAGAATGGCTGGGTCGCAACGATTATTTTTGTACTATAGAGATACTATATCCTTTACCTATTGCTAAGCTTTTCTGTAATCTATATTAGCACTTTTTCAAATTTAGAAAACCTTCCATTAGTAGACGTGGTTTTTGTATTGTCGTCTATATTGGATTATGGGTCTGTCGCGAGAGACTAGATTTACCAAGCACAACTTATACTCGCATTAAGTCAGCCTACTACTAGCCTATGTAAATTAACGTTGGCGTGCAGCAGACGACGAAAGTCAATGGGGGACTAAGCGTGTGTATGCTGACGCTGGCTCAGTTAGACAATGACTTCATTCAGCTGATGTATACACCCCCTGGACAGAGGGCGCTCAGGTATACTAGTTCTACCCGGTTTAGGCGGACCACGGACTAGGTAGATTCAGTCTGAGTTCAAACTGCATCGAGGAAGGAGCTAGGCTCTAATAGATCTCTCTGCTGGAAAGACTAAAAGCAGGAACTGGTGAAATTCTATTCAACCTAGTTAGCCACAGCCTGACATTGTCAAAAAGACGAGCAGGCACCGTTGGCCCGAAGCTGAAGGACGACCATTGCGCGTCACCTCTGACATTCGGCCTGCAGTTGATTCGAGCACTGAGCTACTATCACACACCCCAACACAGCTTTTCAACTGAACAAAGTTAAGTGCTAACGAAATCGTGCACCGAAACTGTTCTAGACGGAATTGCGATAGTCCTCCATAAACCGGAATAGGAGGACAGGCAGATCGAGTAGCCCGATGATGAAACAATAGCTGCAGATACATATCAAGGACCGATCTATTCGAAATGATATTTGGACATTTAAGTTAGTATATAGATTAGAAGATTTTGTATAGAGTAGAGGAAATAAATGTGTGATATTTACTGTTAACAAGTGGCTGGACTACCTATGTTTCATAGCCGTGTGAGAGCTAGTGTGTCAGTGAATCTCTTACCATTTTCTCTCTATCTCTGTAACCCCAGCCTAAACACAGACCGAGCTAAACTTATAAATGTATTAAGATTAGTCACCGGAAGATCAACTAGCGATCCCCATCGACGAAAGACGAGTGGGTAATAGCATTCCATTGTGTAGAGCCCAGCAACAATAGACCCACCGTCACAGGGTCTAATTAATACATGTATTTTAGCAAATGCGTTGCCGGAACTTAATTTAAAGCTTTCTGTGTATTTCTTGCTCGGACGTGATTCATTGAGGTGAAAGATCTGTAAGTGAGTGCGCGCGTGTATATATAAAGAAATATAATTATCCTGCTCTCGAAGGTGGATAGAAAGTGCCACGTAGTGGCTTTCAATTCGATGTCGAACTTTTTGTCCACCTTTGAGAGCAGGATTATTATATGTCTTGTTGATTAAATCAACTTGACTCCCTATGCTTGTTTTATCCTTTGCTCATTAATGGTTGCTGTATGGTGCTAGCCATTTTGAGAGAATTTATTATAAATTGTGTGTGTTTGTGTATATTATATGGGTGTGTGTGTGTGCGTGTGTATATATGTGTATGTATTTGTGTGAGAAAGCGAGAAAGAGAGAGAGTTTGAGTGTGGGTGTGTCCGTGTGTGTGTGTGTGTGTGTGTGTGTGTGTGTGTGTGTGTGAATGTTTGTGTGTGGGTGTGCAGGTGTATTCATGTCAAAGTGGTATCCCGACATTGTTTTTTTAGTCATAAATGGGGTCTTTTGCTCGGACCCCACTTTTTTCCAGGGCCCCACTTTTTTCAAAGTGCGCGGGAGTGCTCTTTTAGTGCATGGGAGTGCAGTTGTAGTGCATGAGTGTTTTAAGTACAAGGGAGTGCACTATCCGAGACGGAGAAAATCCAGTCCCTTTTCGGAAAAATTTTGAAGAAAGTTCGACCTATTTCGTCGCCTATAGGAGACGAACTAGGTCAACTTTTTAGACGGAAAGAGCCAATTTTGCATCAGATTCTTACATTTTTAGATGAAGTTTGCGTTCTTTCCGTCAAAAAATCACTTTTCGATTCCTACAATCTAAAGAAACCCTGGTTTTGATCGTATTCACGTTTGTGTGAATGTGTGTGTGTGGGTGGGTGTGTGTGAATGTTAGTGTGTGTATGTATGTATTGGCGTTAGACATGAGTGTGTATATGTGTATGTCTATAGGTGTGTGCGTTTGCATGTATGTATGAGTGTTAGTGTACACGTACCTCTATGTTCGTGTGTCTGTGTATGTGCAAACAAATTACAGGTGTGTCTGCGTGCGGGCATGCGTGTGTGATGGAAGGAAAGAGTGGGGATGGGGGAGGGGTGGAAAGAGGGGAAGGAATGGATTATTGGGATAAAAAATACAGCAACCATCGGATATGGAAGCAGATTTGGGTGTGGTCTAGCATTAGGTACACAAATGTCTGTATAAAATCGCAGGCAATTGGACTTTTCTTTTGAGATTTTTGCTCTTTTGAGAAGTTGGTTTTTTAGTGTTAGTTATACAGAAGAAGAAGAAGAAGAAGAAGAAGAAGAAGAAGAAGAAGAAGAAGAAGAAGAAGAAGAAGAAGAAGAAGAAGAGAAAAGAAAGGAACAAACACCAAAGAGCGAGGGAAAAAATCCAACTATACCTAAACTGGCCAGAATAAAAGAAAGAGAAAAACAAAAGTTAAAAAGCTGAACAGCGAAAATGAAAACAGAGAAAGTCATGAGACAACAGACCTGATACAAAGACAGACAAGCGGGCAGCGAACTGACGAACAGAAAAGATTGACAGATTACAGTCTAGTCTAAGAGACAGAGAAACAGAGCTACTGACGGATGGACAAACACT
>CM072525.1:19564292-19566792 GCA_036898135.1 Oncomelania hupensis
TTCTCTAGACAATCGCTCTCGTAGGCAGATAGGGGCGACTGTGGCATAAAACGGCGCAATCAGGCTCTCTCTTCAAATCTTGATGAAGTCAAAGTTAACAAGATGGCAAGCCATTCAAAGGTATCTCCAGACACTCACACATATAGCTGGAAAAAAAGCGTTTTTAAGCGTGTTAATGTTCTTGCCGGAGTTGTTGCGGCTCGGCTTTATCATAAACGAAGTGAAAGCAAAACATGAAATGATAGGCCACCCACTTTCGGAACTATGATCTAAAAATAAAATAAATAAATAAATAAGAGCGTTGTGGCCAAGTGGGCTAAGGCGGGACTAACTTGCCTTGTCCACAGGCCAGAAACCAATGGCGCCTGACAGGTGTGGGTTCGATCCTGCATCGAGGCGTTATGTTTCTCCGAATATTATTTACTTTCGACTCGGGCAACGTCTCGGGGGTTTTCTCCGGGTACTCCGGTTTGCTCCCCCAGCAAAATTTCAAAATATTTCAAAAATTTAAAGAATTTCTAAATTTCAAAAATCACAACTAATGTTAGGTAGGTTGGGTTTGGGCGCGCCACAGGCTGCGACTACGCCTTCCACATGGGGAGGCGGCCCAGAATTTCCCGATAAAAAGGGACAATAAAGCATTAAAATCTAAACATAAACACACACACACAAAAGGAAAAGAAAAAAAAAACAAAGGTTAAATTCTGAGCGACGGATCGGCCTGACCCACCACTGATGGATAGCCGATGAATTGAAGAACCTGTATTCCAAAATTCAACAAAATCGCTTCAGCCGTTTTTGAGATATATGAGCAAAACGCGTTTAGCAACCAAATGACTCAAGGACGAATGGACCTAGTGGTTGGTGGGTGTATATGTTTAGCTGACACTCATCCGTCTAGGACATAAGCGTCAGGATCTTTTAAAGTCCGTGTGGTGGAATGAGAGTGTTGACAGACTAGAGCTCGGTTTCTACCCTCATTTGAAGACGTAGGCCAAGGGACGTTTGCTTGTGCATTAGGGTTCTGTCATTTATTATTATTTGATTTTTGTTATTACTGTTCGGCATTCCAAGACGTCAACGAGTTCCCAACCACTGTTAGGTTTTCCTCCGTCTTAGAAGTGTGGTATGTGAATTACAACGAAAAGCTCTAATGAAAATAATAATAATAATAATAATAATAATAATAATAATAATAATAATAATAATAATAATAATAATAATAATAATAATAATAACAATAAGAAGAAGAAGAAGAAGAAGAAGAAGAAGAAGAAGAAGAAGAAGAAGAAGAAGAAGAAGAAGAAGAACAAAAACAATACATTACATTACATGGTTATTGCTTTAGGTCCAGCAAACTCTTCCGAGCCAAATCAGGACCAGACAACCCCTGATCCGCATAAAAGATCTGCTGAAACAACCCTAGTGGTAAAACTGAATACTCTCCACCAGCCAGTCACTTTACAATAAAGACATCCCATGCAGGGGACGCTGAGGCTATTCTCTAATTTATCGAACCCCCGTTTACAAAAACAAAATAGAATACAAACATCATTATAAATTATCAACAAAACACATACATATAAAATGCCTACATTGCTAAATAATAACATCATAGGAAGCCTATAGTGACCACCTGGCAAAAAGCGTCCAATATTCCCAAGCTGATCCAACAGACCTCACACACAAATAAGGAGCCTTGTCCCGGAAGAGTTTTCAAGAAAAAAGACAGGTGACTGGTATAGCGAAGAAGAAGATAGTATAGCATAGAACAGAGCAGGAATGAGAAAGACAGCGACAGTGGGAATTTAAAGCACAAAATTTCCAGAGAGTGGGGATACTATTTATACTGAAACCGCCGGCACCCCAACGGGGGTAACAAAAACAATAATAATACTAATAATAACAATAATGATAGTAATAGTATGAAGAAGACGAAGAAGAAGAAGAAGTAGAAGAAGAAGAAGAAGAAGAAGAAGAAGAAGAAGAAGAAGAAGAAGAAGAAGAAGAATGCAGGAAGCGATGACGCGCTTTTTCTTCAATGGCACTCAAACTTGCGACGATCTAAACAGATCACTATTACAGAAGTCGGAATAAAAATCGATACTTTTATTTTTGAAAATTTACATCGACTGCATCCAATACAATTACTGAAGAGAGGAAAAAACCGGAGTACCAGAAGAAAACCCTCGGTGTCCTGAAAAGTCTCGTACCTATAAGTCACCAAAGTTCGTCCCACGCAACAGGCAACAGCATTTTGAAGAAACGTCTCGGACAAATCGTGCAAACATTCCATTGAATTTTTCCCCACTGAGCATATAAGCTTTCAACAGCAACAACAAAAAACTAAACAACAACTAAATAACAAGTTGTGTTTTTTTTTATAAAAAGTATAGTTATTTTCTAAAATCAATAAATTCCGTATCTTTGGGGCCTATGACGAGCAAACCCTTAGCTAGCGCTGTAGCGCCAAAAAATATAATCTAGTAGATCGTAGAGT
>CM072525.1:19574292-19579292 GCA_036898135.1 Oncomelania hupensis
CATCCTTCATGTCTCCCCCAACGACCTTATCGGCTGCGGGACTAATATTGATGATGATGATGATGATGATTTTATTTCATATGCATTCGAAACTAGTGGGGTTAGGGCGTGGGTGGTGGGTGGGGTGAATTGCATATGACATCCAGGATCTGAGCGGAATGTGATCACAGTGATAACAACCATTTAGAAACAACATTTGGGAAAGAAAGTACAGCAGGAACTGCAGTTGTTTATGATCATTGTGGTTTGGCGTGAATTTGTGCGCTGTGCAAGTGGGTATCTGCCTACATTAGGTTGCGTTCACGGGATGATATATATGTCTTAAGTGAGACTGTATTTGTACTATGTATATTGCATCGTACAGCCATCGGGAGATATGATAAAAGTATCGGACCTTATTGTATCGTATCATTCACGTATCGTATGGTTTCGAATCGTATCGTATTGTCTTGTACCAATATTGTAATGTATTCGTTTTGTATCATCGTCTTTCCTTCCTCTTTCAGAATCTTCTTCTGTCGTAAACAATGGGAGGACAAAAGCAAAGTGACAGGAAGCCGGACAGACCTGACCACCAAGTCTGCCTTTTTGTCCGCCGCCGTCACTAGCGAAGCGCCGTCTGCCAATAATGGAAATGGACCTTTCTCTGTCGACGACGCTTTCGCCACCAATGGAAATGAATAAATCTGTCCATTGACTGGCCATTGGAGGATGAGCATAAGGGTGGGGTGGGAGGAAGAGGAGGGATGGAAGGAGGAAGATGGTGACGATAATGATGACCCCTACGTTAACTGAAACATTTTCAGCAGAATGAGTAAAGAATGTCACGTGATTGACCACTGGGACGATTGCGAAATACAAGATGAGGATAAAGGAAGAGGAGAAGGAGAAGAAAAAAGAAGAAGAAAAAGAAAAATATGATGATGAGGAGGAGGAGGAGATTGATGATGATTGAGATGAAGAAGAAGAATATGATGATGATGAGAATGATGATGATGATGATGATGATGATGATGATGATGGTGATGATGATGATGATGATGATGATGATGATGATGATGATGATGATGATGATGATGATGATGATGATGATGATGAACCCTGTGTCGAAAACAAATCCCATTTGTCCAGCCAGTGAATGTTGGTGAACTTGTCATGTGACTGACATAAAGTTATCCAATGAAATAGTTTATGTTTATTTTTCTTTTACCTGAATGGGTCTCTGCACAGGCGTACAAAGAGCATAAAAGTATTATTAGAAAGAAGTTTGGTCTATATATTAAAAAATATGCATACCTATTTACGTGGATTAAAATGTAAAGGCTCTAACGCGTATTGGAAGTTTTAAAATGATAGTTCAAGTAATGTGCCGTGTAATGTAAATATACCTACCCAAGATGGATTTTGTTAATTATTTTGAAAACCTTGGTAACATTCCTGATGAAGACACCCTCCATCCTACTGACCCTCGTGATCCTGAAACTAACTTTATACATAATTCTAGTCTGAATTCCGACATAACACGTGACGAGGTAATAAAAGCTGTTGGTAAACTAAAGAATAATAATGCCTTATATAAATCGTCGTTTCCGAAGTTGTTAGATACGTACTATTACTATGTTATTTAATCATGTTCTAAACAGTGGCAAAATTCCTGAAGACTTGTCAGTTGGCATACAACATCAGCACTAAAATGATTGAAGTCATCAAAAGCCTGTATGACAAGGCTACGAGTGGAATCCTCCATAACAACGCAATCGGAAACTGGTTCAGAACAACAATCGGTGAGCGTTAAGGATAACTACTCTCTCCAACACTCTTCAACATCTTCCTAGAGCGCATCATGTCATATGCCCTTGCAGATCACATAGGCATAGTCAGCATAGGAGGTGAAGCAATCCCCAACCTTCGTTTTGCGAATGACATTGATGGATTGGCTGGAGAGGAACAAGAACTTGAACAGCTGGTACTGAGGCTTGACACCACCTCCAGAACCTATGGAATGGAAATACGTGCAGAGAAGACCAAAATGATGACCAACAATATAAATGGCATCAACACCGACATCAAAGTCCAAGACCAGTCCCTCAACACAGTGCATAGCGTCAAATATTTAGGAGCCATTGTATCAGACAATGGGTCCCGACAGGAAATCCTCTCCAGGATTGCACAAACAACTGCTGCACTGGCAAGGTTGAAGACCATTTGGAAAGAAAGGACCATCAGTCTACATTACAAGGTAAGACTGCTGCGCTCCCTTGTCATCTCCATCTTCCTTTACGTTTGCGAAACACGGCCCCTCACAGCAGAACTACAACGAAGAATACAAATAATGGAGATGAGGTGCTACAGAAGACTTCTGGACATTTCCTATACCCAGCACATCACCAACGACAAAGTCCGAAAGACCATCACACAAGCGATTGAACAACACGATGACCTGTTCACAGTGGTGAAGAAACGGAATCTCCGATGGTATGGCCACGTCACCAGATCATCAGGCTTTGCAAAGACCATACTGCAATGCACAACGTAAGGAGGTAGAAGAAGAGGTTGACCGGAAAAGACGTGGGAGGACAACATTCGAGAATGGACTGGTTTGACACTGAGCGAAGCCATCAGGGTTGCTGAGGACAGAGCGTGACAAACGAAGAGAAATGAAAAGGAAAATGAACACCTCACAGGAAGCTGATACTTACCAAAAAATCAAAAGTGACATCCGAAAAGGCATGCGAATAGCAAAGCAAAACTAGAACGAAGATCAGTGCCAGAAAATAGAGAATAGTCTAAACAAGAACAACAGCAGACTGTGAAGCGGCTGACAAGTGTTAAACTGCCCAAGGTCTCCACGATCCAAAGCAAGTCTGGCTTCTGCCTTAAAGCAGAACAAAAAGTCTTGGATGGATGGACAGAGTACTGCTCTGACCTTTATAACCACACACCAGATGGAGACCTATCGGTTCTAGCATGTTCTCAGAACAGGGAAGAAGAATAATTTTTCCCAATTCTACGAGAAGAAGTTGAGGCAGCAATGTAACCGTTGAAGAAGGGGAAGTCAACGGGAGTGGACAACATACCCGCAGAATTGCCTCAAGCAGGAGGAGAAGCGATGATCGACACCATCATCATTATCTGTAACAAAATCTGGCAGAATGGGAAGTGACCTACACCATGGACCCAGTCCCTGTCATCACTCTTCCCAAAAAGGATAACCTTCAGGAGGGCCAAAACTACCGCAAAATCAGCATCATCAGCCATCCCAGCAAAGTCCTCCTGAAAATAATATTCAACAGGTTGAAACCCCAAGCTGAACAAATCATAGCTAAGGAACAAGCAGGAGTCAGGGTAGGGCGAAGTACCACTGAGCAGATTTTCAACCTCAGAATAATCTGTGAAAAATACCTACAGCATCAACAACATTCTATATCATGTGTTTGCAGACTTTAAGAAAATGTTTAATCGAGTCTGGCATGCAGCTCTGTGGGCAACCATGAGAGTATACAACATCAATATTATTTCAAAAGCCTCAAGACAAGGTCACCACCTCTAAGGCCTTTGGAGTGGAAATAAGCGCAGAGAAGACAAAAATTATGACCAACAAAACCAATGGCATCAACAAGGACATGAAAGCTTCAAATATCTAGGACAATTGTATCAGACAATGGGTCCCGAGGACGTCCTCTCCAGGATAGCACAAACAACTTCTGCTCTGACAAGGTTGAAGTCCATTTGGAAAGACAAGACCCTCAGTTTACACAATCCTCCACAACAGCGCCATCGGGAAATGGTTCAGAACAACCATCGGCGTTCATCAAGGATGCATACTCTCTCCAATATTCTTCAACATCTTTCAGAGCACATCATTTCAGATGCCTTTGCAGATCATGAAGGCACAGCCAGCATAGGGGGTAGAGCAACTTCCAGCCTCCGTTTTGCGGATGACATTGATGGATTGGCTGGATAGGAACAGCTAGTATAGAGGCTTGAAACCACCTCTATGGCCTTTGGCGTGGAAATCAGCGCAGAGAAGACAAGACCGATGAACAACAAAACTAATGGCATCAACAAGGACATGAAAGCTTCAAATATCTAGGACAATTGTATCAGACAATGGGTTCCGAGGAAGTCCTCTCCAGAATAGCACAAACCACTGCTGCTCTGACAAGGTTGAAGTCCATTTGGAAAGACAAGGCCCTCAGTCTACACTCCAAAGTAAGGCTGCTACGCTCCATATACTCTTGCGAAACATGGACACTCACAGCAGACATACAACGAAGAATACAAAGCACGGAGACGAGATGCTGCTGAACACTTCTGGGTATTTTCTATACCCAGCACATCACATGCCTGACAGACCAGAAACAAGCCGTTGGACAACACAATGACATGCTCACAAATGGTGAAGAAACGGAAACTCCGATGGTATGGCCACATTACCAGAGAATCAGATCTTGCAAAGACCGTCCTGCAAGGCACAGTGCAAGGAGGTAGAAGAAGAGGGAGACAGAAAAAGAGGTGGGGGCACAACATTCGAGAATGGACTGGCTTGACACTGAGCGAAGCCATGAAGGTTGCTGAGGACATAGAACGATGGAGAACGATGGAGTAGGCTGGTTAAACGACCATCTGTGGTACCCCAACGACCTTCGAATTACGGGATATGATAGGAATAGGATAGGAATCTAGTTTTCAACTATGACCCTTTTGCTGCTAGCCTGATTTGCATGCTGTATGCTAGATAAAATTTGCATTTCCGTCACTATTGTTCTTGTTTTTGCTATAACTCTCACATTATTCAAAATAAACCGATAAAATATGTATCCATGGAAAAGGAAATTGAATTCAGATTTCATTTCTGCTACAGACAGAGGAGTAAAAAAAATAAAGATTTGTGTGCATGTAAAAAAAGTGTGAAATTCAGTCTTTGCAAATTCCTTTTGTTTTTCAATATTGGTAGTTATTGGCAAAATAAAATGCATTATCACAATCATGAATGTTTA
>CM072525.1:19581792-19586792 GCA_036898135.1 Oncomelania hupensis
CCCCCCCCTCTTGTCCTTGGTGGCGCAGGTGCTCTTGCAAACGTGCTTTTGCTGAGAAGACGGCCCAAATTTCGCCTTCATATGAGACGAATAATAAACTTTTTTTTAAAAAAATACCAAACTAACGAATCGTAAAATTAAAATAATCTATTAATTATATATAGATTCTCCTATTCACGCTGAAATAATGGGGGAATAATGTATCTATTTAAAATGAATACATCAGATAAAGACAGGGTTAGACCCGATAGATTGCAGCCTTTTTAATAAGGGTTTTGGGCAGTGCAACTGTAGCGTCAAGTGGAAGATTCTCTGCTGCAGCTTTGAAAACAATAACGTTCAGTGTACCGCTCTCTTACTTGTATGCAACATTGTTTCGAAATGTTGTCTCAGTTGAATTAAACACATTAAGTAACAAATACCAAACAAACTAAATAAAAAATACCAACCAACAAACAAATATAAGTCTTTCCAACTGACAAACAAACAAAATAATAAATAAGAAATGTTGTTGCCTTACCCCATACCAGCCGTCATAGTAGATGGCTCTTTTCACGTTGCCGGTGATTAGGTTCATAATGACGAGGTGAATGAGGTAGGCGCCATAGGACAGCCTTGATAGCGGTATCCACGCTTTCCATGATAACAGCGTGTTGACAAACCCTGAATGCGAAAGAAAGGAAACTATCAGGAAAAGAAGAACAAAAATTGTGGCTTGATTTAAAAGGCTTTGAATAGGAATACCAGCTTTCAATCTATCTCGTAGGCGCCGTAATCTGGATGTCAGAGTATCTCCCCCTCTTTCTCTCCCCTTCTTTCTCTCTCCCTTTCTCTTCCTCCCTCTTTTTCTCTCTCCCTTTCTCTTCCTCCCTCTTTTTCTCTCCCTCTTTCTCTCTCCCTCTTTCTCTCCCTCCCTCTTTTTCTCTCCCTCTTTCTCTCTCCCTCTTTCTCTCACTCTCCCATCCTCCCTCTTTCTCTCTTCCTCCCTCTCTCTCTCCCTCTCTCTTCCTTCCTCTTTCTCTCTCCCTCTCTCTCTGTACTATTATTATACCAACCTTGTATTGTAGTATGTATAGTCTTCGACAACTCTCATATTCATATACGAACGCCTGTGAGCTATCTATATCCCTTGAAGCTGTCGGATCGTTGGGCATTATGATAGCCGAAGTTGTGTGTTTAAAAAAATAAAGAAGACAATTGTTGTTATATAGCGCTTTACTAGGAAAAGAGTTGCTCAAGGCGTTGTGCGTAACGGGTTCTAACTTCAGCCACTCAGCTGCTTCATGATCATGTCTGATGCTAAATTCTCCTTTTGATCTTATAACATCTCGTACTGGTCTGAGTGGCCTATGGCGTGAGATTAATACGCAAAGAAGCAGCGCGTTGCGCGTCTTGGGCAGGCTGGAGTTCTGATTCTATGTTTCACTAGTCCATGAGCAGCTCTTTGAGCTGGTACGCGCTGCAATGAACGACGTGAACAATGAATGGCGGTAACTTTACCTCCGTAACCGTTAGAGCAGGCGAAGATGACCCAGGACACGGAAAGCGCCCACAGCACGCGGCTGACCGCTTCGTACACGGCAGCTCCGGCCGCTGACCACGAACCTACCCACTGCAACCCCTGGTCAAGCATGTCGCCGAACTTGTCAAACTGGACGTAGGTGACGGTCAGTCCCACTGACCAGGCCAGCAGCCAACCCAGGCCCACTGTCAGCTGAACACAAAGATCAACATAAGCGTGTGTATTTTCAATTCGTCGATTCAGTTTAATTGCTTTATTTACGTCAATCCTACTCTCTGATGTCACGCCTCCTCACAACGGCTGCCGACAGACCACAGTGGCGAAAGCTCTCTGCGTCAGCATCCCTCATCCCTCCGACCTTCTGTGGGACTGTTGGCTGGACCTCTTTAGACCGCTCTCTCATGCTCACACATGAACACGTGCAGCTGTTGTTAAATAGCGCACTTACAAGCTGAAGCAATTGCTTATAAGGCTTGGCCAAAACCAGGATGTAAGTACACAAGCCAACTTGCCGCATGAAAACGCCACGGACAAGTGAGCCAATGTGAAGGACTTATAGCTAGCTGCATGATAATAATGGGTGCTGTCAGCCTTTCCATGCACACACTGACCGTTATCACACTAGGCAACCCAACGTGACAAGTAAGTAAACGCAATAACGAGTTTCATAACGCTGCAGATCTCACAAATGAAACAAGTATGCAATAACACTACTACTACTACTACTACTACTACTACTACTACTACTACTACTACTACTACTACTACTACTACTAATACTACTACTACTACTACTACTACTACTTATTATTATTATTATTATTATTATTATTATTATTATTATTATTATTATTATTATTATTATTATTATTATTATTATTATTAGATTGGATGCTATATACGCGCTTTCCCCCAAATTCAAAGCGCAAATAATAGTAAATAACACTTAGGTTTTTGCTAGAAACGAAACTCCTAGACATAGTCTGGAACTACAGGGATATTAACCAAGTATGCTATCGGTGATCCACTACCGCTGTGCTATCGACGATCCATTCTACTTGATTAATGCCCCTGGTTGCAGGCTAACCTTCTCCATCGTGTATTGGAAGTGCGTCTTGTGTAGAATGTAACCCAGGATGAGACCGACTGCATATGGACCCACTCTGCACCAAGGGGCAAAGTATATGTGTGGCATGTAGAAATCCGCGTTCCTGAATTCCAAATACAGACCGTCATTAGCAGCAGCAACAGAAGAAACAGTAGCAGCAGCAACGAAAGAAGCATCACAATCATCATCATCATCATCATCATCATCATCATCATCATCATCATCATCATCATCATCATCATCATCATCATCATCATGACAAGCATCAAACTTCTTGTTCGTCGTCGTCGTCTCCATCATCATTACCACCATCAATATAATTTGTAATCAGCACAATTTATATGAATCTGATGATTAAACATTTATACAACAACAATATCCATCATCACATCGTCATTTTCTTCTTCTTCTTCAACATCATCGTCATCACCACCACCCTCCCCACTCCTCCCACCGTCGCCCTCTTCTAGAAAATCGTCAGCAAACGAAAATTAATAAGATAGAAGACAAGATTTTGCTTTGGCCTCAAATGTCTTTCATAGAAGAATGTTGTAATGATAAAACATAAGCACAACATAACCTCCTTACATCCATTCTCTTACATACTACGAAGCACATAACAAACTGTATAGCCTACACATTACACATGATAACATGAACAAATGATAAACCCAAAATGGATCGCTCCAAGAAACATCATTTCACCTTCTGACATTTTTTTTTCCGGCACTGTTATTCTACTAATAAATAAACAAATAAAAAAATAATGTTGCTTTACTTACACCAGGAAAGACGATTCTTCCGTGTAGGAGAGCACCGCAGTTGTTATGACGTGTGTCAGTATCAGACAGGCAGCCATGATGAAACCAACGATCTTGATTCGCCGACTGAGAACAAACAGCAGTACTAGTCTCAAGGATAACTTGACTGAAAATGATTCGTGACGGGAGAAAAAAAAAAACCTGACCTTTAAAGTATTATAACCCTTGGCTTTAATTATAAAGCTACCGATTGTCATCTTCATCTTCCTATACGCTTGCGAAACATGGACCCTCACAGCAGATCTACAACGAAGAATACAAAGCAAGGAGATGAGGTGCTACTATGGACTTCTCGGCATTTCCAGCACATCACCAACGACGAAGTCCGACAGACCATCACACAAGCCAAGCCATTGGACAACACGATGACCTGCTCACAGTGGTGAAAAAACGGAAACTCCGATGGTATGGCCACGTCACCAGATCATCAGGTCTTGCAAAGGCCGTCATGCAAGGCACAGTGCAAGGAGGTAGAAGAAGAGGGAGACCGAAAAAGAGGTGGGAGGACAACATTCGAGAATAGACTGGTTTGACACTGAGCGAAACCACCAGGGTTGCCGAGGACAGAGAAAGATGGAGTCCGCTGGTTACACGATCATCTGTGGTGCCCCTACGACCTCCGAGTTACGGGATAGGATAGGATAGAATACCGATTTTCAGACCAGTAGTTCTCCTTGAATGGTCTTTTTTTTCTCTCTTTCTTTCTCTTGAATGGACTTTCTTTCTTTGTTTTATTCTTAATCATATCCTTTTTAAATGTATTTCTGAACCCTATCTATCTATCTATCTATCTATCTATCTATCTATCTATCTATCTATCTATCTATCTATCTATCTATCTATCTATCTATCTATCTATCTGACTGACTCTCTGTCTCTGTCTCTGTCTCTGTCTCTGTCTCTGTCTCTCTCTCTCTCTCTCTCTCTCTCTCTCTCTCTCTCTCTCTCTCTCTCTCTCTCTCTCTCTCTCCCTCTCTTTCTTTCGTTCGTTCGTTCATCTTCTCCTCCATCTCCTCCTCCTTATTTATCATCTTCGATTTTTAAAAATTTAATCATTGTTATATAGCGCGCTTTTCCAGCTCAAGAGCTGCTCAAGGCGCAGTCCAATACAGGCTCTAACTCAAGCCAAATGAGAGGCGCCCACCTGCAGCCTTTGGGTGCATCGACTGACGCACAGATCAGATTACTGAGCACAATCCTGGAGGGTGTGGGGAGGGGGGAGCAACGGAGAGGAGGAGGTGGGGGGCAGCAGGGAGGTGCAATTTTTATCGCTTAAGATTCGTCATTTCCTCTTCATCATCACCTTCTTCTTCTTCTTCTTCTTCTTCTTCTTCTTCTTCTTCTTCTTCTTCTTCCTCTTCTTCCTCCTCCTCTTCTTTTTCTTCAATTCAAAGACACAAAATAATGTTTTCAATTAATTTCACTGTTACTAACGCTTATCCCTTACTACTTTCATTTTGTTTTACACAAACGTTGGAATTCCTAGTGCAAGTCTGAAATGGACCAATAGGATTCTTACCTGAAAACCCACGGAATGAGAACAATAGGA
>CM072525.1:19589292-19789292 GCA_036898135.1 Oncomelania hupensis
ACTATAGGGGACCTTCAATAGCAAAGCGGTAGCAGCTCTTTGTATCCTAGTTCTGATAACTAAGTTATCGGGGATCCATTCTACTAGGTTAATGCCCATGTGATCTGATTTCGGTCGGCGCCCTGAGCGGTTCTTAGTGTTAGTAGCCTAAGCGCGCTATTTATTAGAATAATAACTCTGACTTTATTGACGGACAAACCTCCAGAGCCTATGTGCATAGTATAGCACCATCGTGCTGACGTGGAGTCCAGACTTTGCCGTGGTCCTCAAGAACAGGAAAGCGGTGAGACATCCTCTGGAACAAACACACTTATCCAATGAAGACATCGCTATACAGCCGAAGCGGCAGCAACAGCTACAGCTACAAAAAACACAACAACAACAAATAAGGTGCGAAGGTCAAGGCTGCTGCTTTCGTGTGTTGGAACTGTGCAAAGCTCTGTTCTTTTTGTTCACAAAAGAGGAGTTTCAACGACGAAAACATGTTTTATCTTGGAAACATTTTAATTTACAAGACAACCGGATACAAGGGTCAATTTTCCGGGATAAAGCTTCAAGTGCAAGGCCAGTAATTTGTGTTTCTTTTGGTCAGCCGGTAATGGAGAAGGGCTGGGTGACTAGTTGAGGTCATCAAGTTGTAAAGCAAACTTTTGCCCTATCGGAGATTGTATTATTCTAAATATTTGATGCGATCTTTTCTTTTCTTTGTTTTTGAAATTGTGTTACAGACCTTTTAGTTGAAAACCCTGTTATTTTTATTGACACGAGTGCGGTTTGTTTCTTGTTCTTAAAAGACGTTTTCCAAAAGTGCACGTAAAGAATCTTTTTTTTTCAACACCGGAAATCACGTGAACTGTTTTATTTATAGTCAACGGTTGTGTCATTCATGACTGATTTGTGGCCATGATGTAACAAAATGCGCATGAAATGAATATATTAAAACAATATAATATTACAAAAATGTTCTACAATGATGCAGAGTTCTCGAGAAAAATTGAATTTTGACAGAACATCAAGTGTTCAGGAAAATGGAAATGATTATATTGTTACAACAGCTGAAAAAAAAACACTTTAAAATATTATAAAGCAACAGTGAATAAACAAACATTCCCTGCAATTGTTCATGATGAACACACTGATACTGTCACATTAAACAACACTTCAAATTTCAAATAAATTGCCATTTCATGACATTAGTGATGATGTTGTATCTGCTAGAAAACTACGAAATGGTGATCTGTATATTCAAGGTGTAAATATGAAATAACAAGAACAATTATTATGAGCGTCAGTATCTTTAAAGTCCGTTATGATGGAATGTATGAGACACACAGACTAGACCTCGGTTTATACTCTCATCCGAAGGAGTAGGAAACGGGAGTAAAGTGTCTTTCCCAGGGACACAACACAATGGCCCGGACAAGGCTCGAACCCGGGACTTTCAGATCCGCAAGCCAAAGCACTGCCATTAGATGTTATGTTAAAATAGATTAAAGTCCCACGTCACATTAGCGAATAGGGGACTGGGAAAGGGGGGAATTGCCATTAGACCACCGTGCCTCCCAATATATAGGCCTTGAGCAGCTCTGCAGCTGGAAAACGCGCGATTTAGGAATCATGAAATAAAATAAATAAATATAGTAAGTTTATACTTAAATAGGAAATTAACCTTTGGCCAGATTTTTGAGAAACAACAGCACGCATTAATGGTTTCTAGCTATTACTTTCTTTCTTTTCTTTCCTTTTTCTTTCTTTCTTTCTTCATCAAATTTTTTTTTTCATGTACTTTTCCAGTTGAGGGTAATAATATTTCCTCATACCCCAACATGAAGAAGGTATCGACTGCGAAGAGACTGCCAAGGATGCCGGTGTAAGGGAAGTAACTCAGCAAAGTAGGCGGTCCCAATGTATTGCCTACAAGGAAAACATAGAATGTGTTATATTTCTGACGGAATTAGATCAATAATATTAAGCATTCCGTTATATTTTGATGTTAGAGTGAGTGGCTGTCTCACTGACTCATTCGATCGATAAATTGTTCATTTATTCACACACTAACTCACTCAATCGTTCATTTGAGCACGACTCACACGCTCATATCATCATCATCATCATCATCATCATCATCATCATCATCATCATCATCATCATCATCATCATCATCATCATCAACATCTTCATCATCATCATCATCATCATCATCATCATCATCATCATCATCATCATCATCATCATCATCGCTTCATCGTTATATGTCAAGAGTTTATTAAACGTACTCTATTCCAGAGGGCTTGCTGGATTTGAGGGATTGTTAAAGGCGGAACTCCACGCTTCATTGACCAAGCGAGGATCAACGGAGAACAGCAGCTTCAACGTTCGCAAATAGAGGAATGTTCTATTTCAATTCTCCAGTCTTAAACAGCGTTGAGTTTCGTTGACCATTCTGTCACATTCCTATTAAAGGGCTTTCAACGTTGATTGTTGCTAATATATTCGTTCACGCCCTAAGACTCACCCAGAGCGACCCCGGCGCTGGAGAAAGCGTGACCCAGGATGACCCAGGTGATGCTCAGGACCCGGATACCGTGCAGGCAGGCCACGTCAGAGCTCACGTGACCACAGTCCAGAATCTTCCGTCCATTCCTCAATACTGAGAAACTCAGCAATAACTTGCTTGTCATACCTGTCATCATCATCATCATCATCATCATCATCATCATCATCATCATCATCATCATCATCATCATCATTATCATCATCATTATCATCACCATCCATCCATCCATCCATCTATCCATCCATCCATCCATCTATCTATACATCCATCCATCCATGCATCTTTCCATCCATCCTCTCATCATCAACCTCTTCCTCCCTTCCCACCCACCTCTTCCTCCTCCTCGTCATCATCATTGCTATCAAACCATAACCGTAATTCTTTTTCCCAATACAAACCTGGCTGCCGTGATTTTGATTCCATTTTCTTCGGTTTGTGTCCGTCCTTCCCATTGGCTACATCAACAGTCACGTGGGTCAAGGCTCCATTGAGATCCGCTTTGAAATTGGTGAATCCCAGATTTTCAAACCCGCCGTTGGTTTCTTTGGAGGGAGATGACGGGGTTGAGTCCTGGGATTCTTCAGACTGGGCTGTCGGGACAGTCTCACCGCAGAGGTTAGATTGGAGGTGGTTGTTGCTGGTGATGGGCTTGCTGTCTGTATTGGTACCTTTGGAGGTAAAGGTGGCGGCGTCCAGCCAAACATCATATACCGTCCCAGCCACACAGAGTAGACCCAGAATACCAAATAAAACCCTGAAAATTAATGTTGAACAACTGAACAACTCCAAACAAAATCCTTGAAGAGAACCCTGGGAAATTTTAAAATGTACCAATACAAGGACAGATATTACAAAAAGTGTGTAAATTCCTATTCTTCGTTAAGATACACAATACAGAATACAGAATGTATTGCGCCAAAATTACAACAGAACCTCACACATGGAAATTGCTCCGATGAGGGTAAACAGCCACACATACACACACATTCACACATACACACACATTCACACCACAGGCAAACATCATGATAAACACTCAGGTTCACTCACTTTCCTGTGACGGAGGTTTTATTGTTGCTGGGCTCTGCACAATGGACTGCTATTACATCCTCGTCTTAGACGGTGGGGATCGCTAGTAATCTCCCTTTGACTTCACTTAATACATTTATTTGTTTAGCTCGGTCTGTGTTAAGGCTGGGGTGCAGAGATAGATAGAAAGATGGTAAAAGATCACTGTCACACTAGCTTTCACACGGCTATGAATCATATGTAGTCAAGCCACTTGATAACAGTAAAAATCACACATTTATTTCCTCTACTCTATACACGATATTCGAAGTACGAAACTAACTTAAAAGTTCAATTGTCAATGCGAATGGTTCGCTCGCTGATAATCTAGGCAGCTACTTTCTCTTCATCGGGCGCTGGCTACTTTCTGCCGTAAGGGTCAGCGTTTTCGAAGAGTGGACTACTGTGGTCCTGTTTGTACAGAGTTTTAGTGCACGGTTTCTTGTTGCACTTAACTGTGGGGTTGAAGCGCTGCGTTGAGGTCGCTTCTACGACACGCTGTGTTGTGTGGGAGTCTTTGACTGTGTGGTTCGACGGTTGGGCTATCTGCGCTCGATGCTGTAGATGCCTCGGCAGCCAACTGTATGCGTCGACGTGGTTGTTGTCGTTTGCTGACTTGGGCTCACGATATACCGCCTGCTCGTCTGTAACATATGAGACGAAATTCTGCACAACCCTGTATAATAGGTCTGTGCAGAGCGTCTCACTGAAAGCCAAAGTAGCCCTCAGTGATAGCTCCACATCTCTATACATAAGCGACGAACATTCTGCTAAGTCTGTGGTCCACTGGAATCTCCACTCTAATTTCCTATACATATATAAATATAAATCGTGGCTAACTATACACATAAAGAATTAATAATATTATAAACATTCTCGGGTACAGCCACTGGTCTGCAAGCATACATATAGGTTAAACAACCGTAGTTTATGTACGTCTTCAACATGGCGTCGACCGGTCGCCTCGTGGTCGGCTTCTCCACGTGGTCAGGCAAAGTCGGACTAACAATTCAATTCTATGCATAGCAAATTCCACAAACATAATTCAACAATAATATAAATATATCACGATGAAACAGAAGTATGTTCATTTACCTGTTTGTCAATGTCAGGCCGTGGCTACTTGATTGAATTCGAATATTCAACAAGCACTGCTGTCTAATCTTCTCAGGAGAGATTCTGTCAGAGAGTACTGTGTACTCCTCAGCGTTTCAATCTAGACTGACTTTCTACCTGGCTTTGCCTGAATCGGCCAGAACTGGTTCTATCCACTTTACCTGTGTCCCGGTTGGATGAAAAATCTAAGTGGATTTAATATTCGAAACGCCATCGTAGGCTGCGATGATGTCACTACACTGCTCGCGTCAAGTTCGCAGTGTGTGTACACATCAGTTATACCTTAATCGTCTGCTATAGACCACCAGTAACCTTCTAAGTTTTACTACTGACTAAACAAGCAAAAGCAGTGGAAACGGGGCTCTCGTTACAGAGTCAACATTGAGGTTTAATGTCTACGTCCACCATTGGCGATATGGCATGTGGACAACACTTTCCTATCGTTGAATGAACAATCTAGAAAGTTGCAAGGAACAATACATCGTAAAAATTAATTTGCTACACTCACAGGGCGACAATGAAAGCGTTGTCCTCGGTTGGGTGCCTTTCTTGGTTGCACGTAACGGTGCTAGCCTCGCCGCCAAAAGAACCTGCAACATGATCGACGATGACTTTTAATACAAGAACTCGCCCTATCAAAATCTACTAACATCAAAACTAACTACCCTTTCCCTGCGCTGAGGACCACGTACATCCTCTCTGGCCTCCTTGCAATGCTTATGGGACCTACAAGGCATGTCCAGTTGCAACGCTATATTACTTCCGGTTCGCATAGCAGAAGAACAAGGAAAAGAGTAATTTAGTTACTGCCCTTGAAGCTCTCTTCTTTTGGAAAGCACGGAAAGCCTAGGCCTATGTTTCCGACTGACACAGTCCTGGTTTTATGGTTGCAAAAATCACATGTTTGATCGTGCTCTCCGACAAAACATGGCTGTTCGACACCCTGTGTGTGCCTCTCGGATATGTTCTAGTTGAAATATTGTGAGACAGTGATAGTGGTGAAGAAGATTTTGATGAAGATGGAAACTATGATTTTGACGTTGAACCCGTAAATTTTGACTCTACATCTAGATCTAGTGACAGTGGCAGTGATTTGATCACTTACCAAGAGATACTTTTGGTAGAATTCTTAGTACAGTGGGTGTCTTTCTTTTCTTTTTGTTTTGTTTTCTTTGATGTCCAATTAAGTATTCCATGGAGTGTTAAAACATTGGTTTGCTTTAGAATTTGGCATGCGCCCGAGCGCCCTGGGAGCCTTAATTCCTGTTTGGGCAGCCAGAGCTTAGTTGACAGTGCGCCCAATGGGCGCGTGTAAAATCCTAAAAGAAAGTTAACTCATAGTCAATATCGTAATTAAAGATCGTGTAAAATCCTAAAAGAAAGTTAACTCATAGTCAATATCGTAATTCAAGATCGTTTAAAATCCTAAAAGAAAGTTAACTCATAGTCAATATCGTAATTCAAGATCGTGTAAAATCCTAAAAGGAAGTTAACTCATAGTCAATATCGTAATTCAAGATCGTGTAAAATCCTAAAAGAAAGTTAACTCATAGTCAATAATTATCGTATTTCAAGATCGTGTAAAATCCTAAAAGAAAGTTAACTCATAGTCAATATCGTAATTAAAGATCGGAGAAAAACTTCAGAGTGACAGCAACAGAAATATTCCGTTGCACATCGCGTTCGCTTTTAGTTGCGATGAGTCGGGAATAGTCTCCATTTACGCATGAAAGATGAGCTTTCTGATTGGCCAGTAACTTATTCAAAGACCAATCAGACCAATGAATTACAGCAACTTATTAAAATAAAATTTAAAATATATTATGCATGATAACATTCAAGCAAAAAGCTGAAAATGTGTCTGGCTTCATTTGGCATTGTTTTTTTCATTTTATAGATGTCCATGTTCTTTGAACCAAAAATGTGAGTTCTTCTCAGATATTGAGCATTGAGCCTTTGTATTGTATTGTTCCTCTGGTATTTGAAACACTGTTTTCTGCTTCAAATGTCAAAAATAAACAAAAGTTTTTTTTTTAGTACAACCAAAAACACATTATTGGTTTGGTTTTGTATTTTTGTCATTTTGTAACTGTTTGGTTTGCTTTAGCTGGAAGTAATCTTCTAGAAAATCACTCGTGTATTTCAAGTTATTTGTCTTTGGGCACTTACACATTTTTGGGGGCACCCAAAAGTTTAAAGCACCCAAAAGCTACCCTCGTAAAAAAAGTGAATTTCTAACTCTGTTGTAATACTGTTGAATTTGTATATAAACTAAACATGCATGATTGTGATAATGTATATTATTTTGTCATTCAGGAACAATATTGAAAGAAAAAAAAAGTTTAGCAAAAACTGAATTTCACACTTTCTTACAGGCTCACAAATCTTTATTTTCTTATTTACTCCCCTATCTGTAGCATAAATGAAATGTATTCAATTTCCTTTTCACGGCTACATACTTTCATTGGTTTATTTTGAGTAGTGTAAGAGCTATAGCAAAAACAAGGACAGTAGCTACAGATCATTTGCTAGCATACAGCATGCAAAGCAAGTGAGCAGCGAAAGGGACTATAACCAGCAGTAAGGTTGTATATGGAAAAGCTGCTAGTAATCTAAAAATCAAAGGCTGAAAATATTCTGCTGATTTAGAGAAAGGAAAAAGGAAGCAGGCTTACTACAATTTCAAGGTCCAGGAATAACCTTTGCGCACAAAAAGCCGATGTAGGCCTGTGATTTATTTAAACCATGCAATGTATGACAGCACGTCCATTCAAACACGCAATGTATAACAGCGCATCCATCTTTAAGGATGTATTGTCTTGAATTGAGCCTAGCGCACAAATGCAGGGGTAAATGTTTCGTATTCATTCGCCGAAAGCCGTCTGCGCACATGTCAACAGCTGAGCTTTGACAGTCTTTAAATGGTTATGAAATGAACAAGTTAAGTCATGTCAACAAATCTGTATTATCCACTGCATATTGCGTCTCAGCAAACACGAGAATCTACACCCAAAAAAAAGAAAGTATATACATTTAATATTGATTTTAAAAAAATATCATAACAATAATTACAAAAAACAATAATCACTAGGTAAACAGTACTAAAACTTCATTTTTCCACAACAAATTATACATAATACTTTCAACTATAATCTTAAATCTTTCGCTCTCTCTCTCTCTCTCTCTCTCTCTCTCTCTCTCTCTCTCTCTCTCTCTCTCTCTCTCTCTCTCTTTCTCTCTCTCTCTCTCTCTCTCTCTCTCTCTCTCTCTCTCTCTCTCTCTCCCAAAACACACACGCACGCACACATCAGTCTCTTCCACCTCTCTCACTATTATCGAACACACACCTGCAAGCCAATTATCATGTACAAAATAATTAAAACAACTATTCCATAAATATAATAGTGTGGAATGTTTAACAAATATAATATAATATTAATGTATACAGAAGAGATGCTACATAAAAAAGGAACGAGTTACGTGTATATATAAGCTTACAGAGATCAGTTTAACATAATAATTCTTATTCATACCAACGATCAAAGCACCGATGGACGATGCATTCAAACACTGCGAAAGGACGTTAAAGGAATGAGCCACGCGCGGACAGGAGATAACTCTGTCAGCGTACGACTCCAACGTGTAGGGTTCGGATGTGTACAATGGCTGCTACGGGACATAACTGCAGCTGTAAAATAGGAACTAATGACACAGTGTCCTCAATGAAGAATTGCGGTCAACGTTGACAGTATCTTATACTTTGAAGGTAATGTGTGGCCCACCGCCGTAGTTCAATTGGTAGAGCGTTCGCCTGGCACACCGATGACCCAGGTTCGAATCCCGTGGTGGGCGATATAAAATGTGGCCATTTTTACTGTCCATTTTAGCAGTATGATTGCTTTGGTGGTTCAGTGTTGATTCAGGTCCCTACCCCTCTTTCCCTGGGTTGGTTATCCCGGTCGCAAACTTGTTTTTTCCAACCTAGTTCCAGTCATTCGCCCAAAAAGGCATTCACCGAAGACGAACGAAGCTCTCCGATGTGTTACGAAATGATGCTTGCATGACTACGACTAGCTGACATTAAAAATGATCGCTGTTGCTTCTAATTCTGTTCGATTTATACAGATTTAGCATTTCGCAACGGTATACTTTGTTAATATGAGCATAATATGAGCATAATTATTATCGACCATATTTAATAGTTGCGTTCCTTGATTTGCATTTTGTTAGTTCTCAGCAGTAAAGGCTAATGATAGCATTGCCCATTTCCTGCCTAGAACCAAGTAGACACTGTTATACAGTATACATAGGCTTAATCTACATTATTATATTATAAGTCAGTCTCCGCGCAGCAAAGAAGCTCACTAGCTGAATATAATTATTAGACCTGTATTGTTTGTTTTATACGTAAATAAATGTATAAACTATATCTATTCTAATTGATAATATTTAGGCCTATAGGCCCACTTTATAATATTCGAATCTTTAAATTTCCGGAGAAGGACGAGTAGGCTAAGCGAATTTTTTTTTTTTACAGCTCGAGATCAGAGTTAAATTAATAGTTAGTTATTCATTGCTTACAGGGTCCAGCGGACTGCAAAGAGTCGAATCAGAACCACAAAATCAAGACAACTCGAGATCAGAGTTAAATTAAAAGCTTATTAGTTATTCATTGCTTACAGAGTCCAGCGGACTGCAAAGAGCCGAATCAGGACCACAAAATCGAGACCACAACTTCGCAAGTAGTAGTAGTAGTAGTAGTAGTAGTAGTAGTAGTAGTAGTAGTAGTAGTAGTAGTAGTAGTAGTAGTAGTAGTATAGTTATTTAGTTAAATCTTTAATTTATGTATTTGTTTTGTTTGTGTGTTTTTGTTGTTATTATTATTATTATTATTATTATTATTATTATTATTATTATTATTATTATTATTATTATTATTATTATTCCTACTTTTAAAAAAATAAAAGAATAGTGTGCTGCTGTGCGTGCTCAATGGTGTAAATATGATCAGTGACGTTTTGTTTGTTTTTGCTGAAGTTGGGTGTAACCCGAAATATTCAGATGGTGTTACTGGTTATTTTTCTTATAGATTTAACAAAGTTTTCAGATGATTTATAGAAATTTCCGCCCGCCACGCAACATTTTTTTTAAATACGTGTTTCTCATTAAAATACATATAATTAATTGAAATACATATAACAAATTTACTGTATCAGTTAAAAAGAATAATATTAGTTAAATAAATAATTGCTTTGGTGCTTGCAATAAAAATATCACTGTTTTTTGAGACCATTATAAACTTGCTTTGCCTTGTTGTGCTGAAGTGACATCAACGTATCCATAGCGCTTTGAAGTTTTGTCATGGTTTTATTGTTGATATAGATGTGAAATCGTTGTATGTGTGCTTTATGTGTTATGTATTACTTTTACTCCTTATTACTAATTGTGTCAGTATATTATTCATCATAAAATAATAATAATAATAATAATAATAATAATAATAACTGCTTTAAAATGCAAATCTCGACTTGAGCTTGAAGCTGTGCAGATCAAAATAGAATTAGATCTAGCAGCGGCTATTTTTATGCACGGATGTTTCACCAAAGGCTCTGAAGTCTTTTCTTTTGTCTTTGTAAACTCTGTGGGTTCGGGCAAATAGAATAGACCCAACGTTTCCCGGCGTGTCGTAAGAGGCGACTAACAGGGGTGATGTTAGCACGGCATCACTGGGCGAAAGTCTTCTACACAGAAGTCACCGGCCAGGGCGGAGGAACCTCACGTTACTACAGGTTCAACGACCACGTGCTCAGGGCCAAGGCGAGCCACACTGTATTCGTGGATTTCGGCTGTGGCCAACAGCCTGGAGAGGATTGGGCCCTGCCAGGTCTTTTTTGCCCAAGACACACTACATGATGACACAATCCACTAATTCCATACCGGATCGGTCGTCGCCCGGGCCGTCAATCGGCACAAGGACCGCGCCTTCCGTTGGCCACCAGGACGGAGGTGTTAAGTATGCTACTGATGGACAATATAGCAAGATCCGCACGAGAAACAACATCGTCATAGGAACCTGGAACGTCAGGACCCTAACTGCGGAAGGAAAATTAGAAGAACTGGCCCACGAGCTGGACCACTATCGATGGAACGTTCTAGGTATCAGCGAACTGCGCTGGAAAGGCCTAGGTGAAACAACGACTGACAAAGGCCACAAGCTCTATTTCAGCGGTAGAGATGACAGGCACGAACACGGCGTTGGATTCTTGGTCCACAAGAACATTCTAGCCACTGTCATGGGTTGCCGCCCAGTCTCCAGTAGACTCATTACCATCCGTCTGAGAGCAACCCCTTTCAACATTACCATCATCCAGGCCTATGCCCCAACATCAGACTATGAAGACAGCGAAGTGGAGGATTTTTATGAAAATATACAGGCGGTCCTTGACCAAGTGCCGAAGAAGGACATAGTCATAGTGCAAGGCGACTGGAATGCCAAGGTTGGCCAAGATGCGCACCGCAACTGGGGAGACACATGCGGACCCCACTGCAACAACGAGACAAATGACAGGGGTCTGAGGCTATTGGAGTTTGCCAGATACAACAATCTGGTACTGGCAAACACGCTTGGTCTCCACAAAAAATCCAGACGATGGACATGGCACAGTCCCGGCGGGGAACATCACAACCAGATCGACTACATCATGGTCAAGAAACGCTTCAGATCAAGCATCAACATTGGCAGGACACGCACTTTTCCAGGAGCAGACATTGGAAGTGACCACGATCTCGTGATGATGTCTTTCCGGCTCCATTTGAAGAGAGTAAATACAGCAAAGTGCACTAGGCTGAAGTTCGACCTGGACAAACTGCAAGACCCGGAGGTGGCAAAAATATTTCAGGCCACAATTGGAGGGAAATTTGCACCACTGCTTATTTTGGGGGCAGGCGAAGTAGATGTCAACACCATGACCAATACCTTCAACTCAGCTGTAACAGATGCCGCCACTGAGATCCTTGGCAAGCACCGACCAAAGAAGAAGCCGTGGATCACACCTGAACTTTTGGATCTGTGTGATAAACGAAGAGAGTTAAAAAAGAAAAAGAACACCTCACAGGGAGCTGATGTCTACCGAAAAATCAACAATGACATCCGAAAAGGCATGCGCACAGCAAAGGAGAACTGGATAGAAGATCAATGCCAGGAAATAGAGAACAATCTGAACAAGAACAACAGCAAGAAGGCCTACCAGACTGTGAAGCGGCTGACAAGTGTTAAACAGCCCAAAGTCTCCACTATCCAAAGCAAGTCTGGCATTTGCCTTACAGAAGAACAAGAAGTCTTGGACAGATGGACAGAGTACTGCTCTGACCTTTACAACCATACACCAAATGGAGACCCATCAGTTCTAGCATGTCCCGAGAGCAGAGAAGAAGAAGAAATCCTCCCAATTCTCCGGGAAGAAGTTGAGGCAG
This sequence comes from Oncomelania hupensis, assembly GCA_036898135.1. Lineage (NCBI taxonomy): Eukaryota > Metazoa > Mollusca > Gastropoda > Littorinimorpha > Pomatiopsidae > Oncomelania > Oncomelania hupensis. The sequence continues at coordinate 19,601,507 of CM072525.1, forward strand.
CAGTGCAATCGCTGAAGAAAGGGAAGTCAGCGGGAGTGGACAACATACCAGCGGAACTGCTACAAGCAGGAGGAGAAGCGATGACTGATGCTCTCACCACTATCTGTAACAAGATCTGGCAGAATGGGGAATGGCCTACACCATGGACCCAGTCGCTTGTCATCACTCTTCCTAAAAAAGGTAACCTTCAGGAGTGTGAAAATTACCGCACCATCAGCCTCATCAGCCATCCCAGCAAGGTCCTCCTGAAAATAATACTCAACAGGTTGAAACCACAAGCTGAACAAATCATAGCTGAAGAACAAGCAGGATTCATGGCAGGGCGAAGTACCACTGAACAGATTTTCAACCTCAGAATAATCTGTGAGAAATACCTACAGCACCAACAACATCTATATCATGTGTTCATAGACTTCAAGAAGGCATTTGACCGAGTCTGGCATGCAGCTCTATGGGCAACCATGAAAGTGTACAACATCAGCCCTAAAATCATAGAAGTCATCAAAAGCCTGTATGACAAGGCTACCAGTGCAGTCCTCCATAACAGCGTCATCGGGAACTGGTTCAGAACAACAATCGGTGTGCGTCAAGGATGCCTACTCTCTCCAACACTCTTCAACATCTTCCTAGAGCGCATCATGTCAGATGCTCTTGCAGATCACGAAGGCACAGTCAGCATAGGGGGCAGAGCAATCTCCAATCTTCGTTTTGCGGATGATATTGATGGATTGGCTGGAGAGGAACAAGAACTTGAACAGCTTGTACAGAGGCTTGACACCACCTCCAGAGCTTATGGAATGGAAATAAGTGCAGAGAAGACCAAAATGATGACCAACAACACCAATGGCATCAACACGGACATCAAAGTACAAGGCCAATCCCTCAACACAGTGCACAGCTTCAAATATTTAGGAGCCATTGTGTCAGACAATGGGTCTCGACAGGAAGTCCTCTCCAGGATCGCACAAACAACTGCTGCCCTGACAAGGTTGAAGCCCATTTGGAAAGACAGAACCATCAGTCTACATTCCAAAGTAAGACTGCTGCGATCTCTGGTCATCTCCATCTTCCTATATGCTTGCGAAGCATGGACCCTCACAGCAGATCTCCAACGAAGAATACAAAGCATGGAGATGAGGTGCTACAGAAGACTTCTGTGCATTTCCTATACCCAACACATCACCAACGTTGAAGTCCGACAGACCATCACACAAGCCATTGGACAACACGATGACCTGCTCACAGTGGTGAAGAAACGGAAACTCCGATGGTATGGCCACGTCACCAGATCATCAGGCCTTGCAAAGACCATTCTGCAAGGCACAGTGCAAGGAGGTAGAAGAAGGGGGAGACCGAAAAAGAGGTGGGAGGACAACATTCGAGAATGGACTGGTTTGACACTGAGCGAAGCCATGAGGGCTGCTGAGGACAGAGAAAGATGGAGTATGCTGGTTAAGCGATCATCTGTGGTGCCCCTACGACCTTCGGGTTATGGGACAGGATAGGATAGGATAGGAAACTCCTAAATACGTACGTAGTATAGTATGTAATTGAGGCCTACGAAAGACGAGACTTCCAAGCCTGTGGTTTCACGTAGTCCTGCCAGCATTCGTTCGTAAAACATCGGATAGCCTCGCTCGACTCGGAGAGCTTCGTTCGACTTCGGTAATTGCCTTTTTCGGGAAAGTGACTGGAACTAGGTTGGAAAAAACAAGTTCGCATCCCGGTCTGCCATATCGCCAATGGTGGGTGTAGACGTTAAACCTCAATGTTCAAGGTAATGTGACAATTGTTGGTGAATACTTTCCTCTATACAGGAGCTAATACAGCTATTTCTCTGTATGCTGATTCCCTTCAACTACTAATCGTTTGCGTAGTATTTTATTTGATGTCGGACTCTTGCCCCACCGTCGTAGCTGAGATGGTAGAGCGTTCGCCTGGCACACCGATGACCCAGGTTCGAATCCCGTGGTGGGCGATATAAAAAAAAAAGTGGCCATGTTCACTGTCCATGTTAGCAGTATGATTGATTCAGGTCCCTACTCCTTTCGCCAATGGTGGGTGTAGACGTTAAACCTTTATATTCATTCATGTTGGATTCGAGCCATACGCCACTTCAGCTGAGTTGACAGCATGTGTCTGATGATGGATGACCTTCAAAGGTCGAAACAGCGGTCACACTCTTTGCTCTCCAGCAGTGGAGGAAAGTTACTGTACTCCAGAAAGACTTTCCACCCTGTCCTTTAAGGTATTAAGCAGTGTGGTCGATGTTGTCAACTTGGACGGAAAACCTTCACTGGGAACTGGTATTACAGTGGAACCTCCGGTATCCGTCTCTCTGGTATACGACTCCCTCCGTTATGTGACCTGAAAACTTCTGACGGATTCACTTCCAATAATAAATGACCTCTGGTATGCGACAACCTCGTTTATGCGACCAGCGACCGTGCCCTTTATACGACCGTCTTAGGGAAATTTTAAAGAGATATCAGTTAATTTGTTGTCTGTTTTCTCTCATGTTAGTGTACGCATGCTGTTGTCTGCTATTTCCGGTTCGCAAAAAAGGGACATTACTCGCCTACACTGGCTTGTCAAAATGGCGTCGCGCAAGAGGAACGTTTTGAGTTTGGCAGAGAGAATGAAAGTGATTGAAAGAAGTGAAAATGGGGAGAGTTGTTTGATTATTGCAAGAAGTTTAGACGTTGGGAAGACCCAAATTCAGATCATCATAAAGGATAAGGAATCTGTGAAACTACGATGGGAGAGTGGAGAAAGCGGCGAAAGGAAAACATCGAAACTGAGAGCTTCTGCACTGACAGACTTGGATGAACGCGTCTGGCAGTGGTTCGACTGCTTTTTTTATTTTTGAAGTTGTGAATAAAAGACAAAGCTAAAAATGAAACATGTTTTACAGTTTCCTTTGTCAGAGAATACATGCTGGTGAGTATGAAAATTATGACTACATACCCCTCCGAGTCTGACCCCCCTCCCCCCCCCCACCCCACCCCTTGTTTCTGGTATAAGACCACCTCTATTATAAGACCGTTTTTTCTCAGATTTTGGACGGTCGTATACCGAAGGTACTACTGTACTTCCTTTTCTACATGATCATCCAGGGTTCCCAAACTCTCTCTCTCTCTCTCTCTCTCTCTCTCTCTCTCTCTCTCTCTCTCTCTCTCTCTCTCTCTCTCTCTCTCTCTCTTTCTTTCTTTCTTTCTTTCTTTCTCTCTCTCCATAAATGCTGCTAGAATTCGACTTCAATTGAGTAATAATAATAATAATAATAATAATAATAATAATAATAATAATAATAATAATAATAATAATAATAATGGACGTTCTATATAAGCGCATTTCAACAATTTAACATTAAGGCTCAAAGCGCGGCGATCTGTACCAACATACACGCTCACATGTTTCACACATAAGCGCAACAAAGACACGCACACGCACACAAACACACACACACGCACGCACACACATTTTATCCTGTCAGTCCGACTCTATAGGTACCCTGCAGCCAAATTCGACCTGTGTCTACGATGTAGATGCTATTCACCGATGATCTCCACCTGCCAGATCTTTAATAAATGTACTTCAGCCATTGTAATATTGGTTTTTAAACCAACACAACACGTTTATGCCTGCTTACTTACTTAGTGTATTGTGCAGAACAGTCAAGACGTCCGAGTTGTTACAGGATCGGGGCACGCACACATGAAAGTTGAAGTCACTGCTTCCTCCAGTCCCAAGCAGCTGCAACACCAATGGCAGCAGTTGTGGGTAAATACATAGAGAAAAGGAAGTGGACACCCGACCTTGAAAGAAACCTTATACTGACCTGGTGATCCCACCGGATAAGAGTATACACCGAGGTCTAGTTTGTGCACGGATGCATTTCATCGCAGGGACTTGAAAAGATCCTGACGCTTATGTCCTAGCCGGGTGAGAGTCAGCTATGCAAATGCACCATGCAAGCACTAGGTCTTTATCTGCCACTTACCCTCATCCCCGCTGGCCAAGGATTAAACTTACTGGTCTGGAGCGTCAGGTGTTGCGCCTAAGGCCGGGAGCACAGTGGGTGTCGCAGGCGGCTTGAGTTAGATCCTGTATCGGACAGCGCCTTGAGCAGCTCTTGAGGTGGAAAAGCGCTATATAAGAAAGATTATATTAAAACCATGCATAGAGCTGTGTACCCTTTACCGCTGTGCTATTGAGGGTCGTCTACAGGAAATCAACTTGCGTAAATTCCACTTGCCAAAATACATATAGGAGAAGACAATTCTCTTTCAATACCCCCTCCCACCCCTCTTCTCTCTTCCTCCAGCCCCATCCTATATGTAAGATCAATCAATCAATCAATCAATAATCAAACAATCAACAAACAGCATGCTTACCGAAATGGGTATCTTGATGGCCGCGATGCAATACTGGCCTGTGATGGTGTGGGTCCCATTCTGATGGGACAAGGACAAACATGTGTCATAATCGCCCACCATCATGTTCTCTCCAGTGAACAGTCCTGCCGGAAGTTTACCCATAGCGTCGAGCACTGCAATATAATAATAATAATAATAATAATAATAATAATAATAATAATAATAATAATAATAATAATAATAATAATAATAATAATAATACAAGTTTGGAATACCATGGTTACATCTACTATAAAACCCATTGTTGTGCATAGGGCTCTTATCTGCTCAAGAATACCGTTTCGGATAATGATATAAAGCGAAGTCAGAAATAGAACAATAACTTGTTGGGTGTGGTGAAGGGTGAGGAAGGGAAGGGACAGAATGGGGGTATTGGTAAGAGTAGGAGTTGCTTGGCCCCCCAAAAAAGGGAAAATAAATAAAGTAGGTCCCCTGCATTGGGCTTCACAGCATCGCCCCTAAGGTCTAGAGACGTTTGTCTGTTTGGTCGCTTTAATAATCAGTGCGACCACAAGTATATCAAATAACAAGTTAGTATCTCTCTTCTATGTCTCTATCGACGTGCGCGTATAACCGGTTGCTTCCCTTTACATGCTTTGAGCTCCATAAAGCGTCATGGGCCTGACATAACTTTTTAGAAACTTTAAAACCCAGGGGAATTATGGGTAGAGAAATCCTTTTCTGAAATGACGTCGGCCAAATCCTTCTTTAGTTTCTTTGCTCGAGCAAAGGCAACCTCATAGGTATGGAGCACTTCGTCCATTATAACTCCATCGCTGATAATACTGCTGACAAGTTTCTGCCTTTGTTCACTACCAGAAATATGCAGTTCCTCTCCCAACTTTCGTTTCATTTCAGCGAGCACATCTTCGCGAGAACAGATTTCCCAGAATTCTCTATTCTATTTTTAGGTTTCGGATATCCCCGTTCCAGCTTGTGGCTAAACGGGACCACCGCACGTCGACTGGTGGCAATACGAGATACTAACTTGTTAGTTGATATACTTGTGGTGCGACTTACTTTTCAACGCCCATTCCTGCCCCTCGCTCAGCCCCGCGTTGAACACCGCAAGATCTTCCGCACATTGCCGATCTACATCCAGGTCCGTGACGTCATTTCCGCTTCCGCCTTGCAGCATGGAGGCGAGGAGGGGCATTAGCATATTGACGAGGGCGTTGGAAATGCTGGGCGTGGCCGTGGTTGGCGGTCTGTTGTTTACCGCTAGAGAGGTGGGTGGGTGATAGACGGTCGGCTTGGGGGTAGATGTTGGTTGCGGGGCTGTCGTTGCTGCTGCAGATGCTGTTGTCGGGCGTTCTGAAGATGGCGAGGTTCCTGTCAGCGGCTCTGATGATGTCGCTGTGGCAACAGGAGCAGTGAGCAACAAGAGTAGGAAGAACTGGGCGGTGCATGAGTCCGACTTCCAAAAGGCCATCTTGATTTTGTTCTGCAAGATATGGTTTACAATCGTGCTACACAAATCAGATGTTTTGTTTCTTTTCTTTTCTTTAAGAAGAAAATGCTAACCAGTGGTTAAAAAAAACAACCACGCAGCTCTTTAAAAAAACTAAAGAAAACGGAACGCAATGAAATGTAGAGATAGGAAACATTGAGATAGGAAACACAGAAATAGGAAACGTAGAGATAGGAAACGTAGAGATAGGAAAGGAAACGAAGCCAAGAGAGTCCAGCTAACTTCTACATGCAATGAGTGTAATGTTGCCCCGGCCCCCCTGCACTCCCCCTTCTCCCCCCTCCCCCCCCCCAAAAAAAAAAAGTCCTTGGGGTTCTAGATAACGTCGCATCGCACATCCAAGGAAAGGGTCTTGATATAAGAGAAATTGCGCTTCACTTGATAACACAAGCACATAATATTCTCTCCTGGCTAATTCACAGCAACGAATTGGGGCTTGTTAGTCACGCTGTGCTGCGTTCATTTGTGTGCGCCTCTGAAGATGTATTCCAAGGAAGCACATCCACGTTCTGCTTATAGCAGGCGATCTTTAGGACACGACATTTTGATTCGATTTTGACTCAGAAAGTATATGAATATTTTGAAAAAACAGCATGTCATCTCTTAGTGTCTGTTAATAAGTTTATAAGTTGGGTTAATGTTTGCGCTTTGTGATGTTTAGGGTAAATATACACACTTTAACTAAAGTAACGGAAACAAACAAAACGAAACGAAATTTAACGAAAAGAAACAAAATTAAACTAATTAAAACGACCTGAACTGAAGCAAGGATGAGGTACTATAAACATACACAGCCCTGATGTACAATGAGTTTTTTTTCTTGTAAAGTATAGTGGCAAATAATAATAATGATGATAATAATAATAATAATAATAATAATAATAATAATAATAATAATAATAATAATAATAATAATAATAATAATAATAATAAATAATGGTTATAATAATAATAATAATAATAATAATAATAATAATAATAATAATAATAATAATAATAATAATAATAATAATAATAATAATGATTATAAAAACAACAACAACAATAATAATAATAATAATAACAACAACAATAATAACAACAACAATAATAATAATAATAATAATAATATAATAATATGCTCTGTGGGTTCGGGCATTAAATAGAATAGACCCAACGTTTCCCGGCGTGTCGTAAGAGGCGACTAACAGGGGTGATGTTAGCACGGCATCACTGGGCGAAAGTCTTCTACACAGAAGTCACCGGCCAGGGCGGAGGAACCTCACGTTACTACAGGTTCAACGACCATGTGCTCAGGGCCAAGGCGAGCCACACTGTATTCGTGGATTTCGGCTGTGGCCAACAGCCTGGAGAGGATTGGGCACCGCCAGGTCTTTTTTGCCCAAGACACACTACATGATGACACAACCCACTAATTCCATACCGGATCGGTCGTCGCCCGGGTCGTCACACGGCACAAGGACCGCGCCTTCCGTTGACCACCAGGACGGAGGTGTTAAGTATGCTACTGATGGACAATTTAGCAAGATCCGCACGAGAAACAACATCGTCATAGGAACCTGGAATGTCAGGACCCTAACTGCGGAAGGAAAATTAGAAGAACTGGCCCACGAGTTGGACCACTATCGATGGAATGTTCTAGGTATCAGCGAACTGCGCTGGAAAGGCCTAGGTGAAACAACGACCGACAAAGGCCACAAGCTCTATTTCAGCGGTAGGGATGACAGGCACGAACACGGCGTTGGATTCTTGGTCCACAAGAACATTCTAGCCACTGTCATGGGTTGCCGCCCAGTCTCCAGTAGACTCATTACCATCCGCCTGAGAGCAGCCCCTTTCAACATCACCATCATCCAGGCCTACGCCCCAACATCAGACTATGACGACAGCGAAGTGGAGGATTTTTATGAAAATATACAGGCGGTCCTTGACCAAGTGCCGAAGAAGGACATAGTCATAGTGCAAGGCGACTGGAATGCCAAGGTTGGCCAAGATGCGCACCACAACTGGGGAGACACATGTGGACCCCACTGCAACAACGAGACAAATGACAGGGGTCTGAGACTCTTGGAGTTTGCCAGATACAACAATCTGGTACTGGCAAACACGCTTGGTCTCCACAAAAACTCCCGACGATGGACATGGCACAGTCCTGGCGGGGAGCATCACAACCAAATAGACTACATCATGGTCAAGAAACGCTTCAGATCAAGCATCAACATTGGCAGGACACGTACTTTTCCAGGAGCAGACATCGGAAGTGACCACGATCTCGTGATGATGTCTTTCCGGCTCCACTTGAAGAGAGTAAATACAGCAAAGTGCACTAGACTGAAGTTCGACCTGGACAAACTGCAAGACCCGGAGGTGGCAGAACTATTTCAGGCCACAATTGGAGGGAAATTTGCACCACTGCTCATTTTGGGGGCTGGTGAAGTAGATGTCAACACCATGACCACCACCTTCAACTCAGCTGTGACAGATGTCGCCACTGAGATCCTTGGCAAGCACCGACCAAAGAAGAAGCTGTGAATCACACCTGAACTTTTGGATCTGTGTGATAAACGAAGAGAGATGAAAAAGAAAAAGAACACCTCACAGGGAGCTGATGTCTACCGAAAAATCAACAATGACATCCGAAAAGGCATGCTCACAGCAAAGGAGAACTGGATAGAAGATCAATGCCAGGAAATAGAGAGCAGTCTGAACAAGAACAACAGCAAGAAGGCCTACCAGACTGTGAAGCGGCTGACAAGTGTCAAACAGCCCAAAGTCTCCACTATCCAAAGCAAGTCTGGCATATGCCTTACAGAAGAACAAGAAGTCTTGGACAGATGGACAGAGTACTGCTCTGACCTTTACAACCATACACCAAATGGAGACCCATCAGTTCTAGCATGTCCCGAGAACAGAGAAGAAGAAGAAATCCTCCCAATTCTCCGGGAAGAAGTTGAGGCAGCAGTGCAAGCGCTAAAGAAAGGGAAGTCAGCGGGAGTGGACAACATACCCGCGGAACTGCTACAAGCAGGAGGAGAAGCGATGATTGATGCCCTCACCATTATCTGTAACAAGATCTGGCAGAGTGGGGAGTGGCCTATACCATGGACCCAGTCGCTTGTCATCACTCTTCCCAAAAAAGGTAACCTTCAGGAGTGTGAAAATTACCGGACCATCAGCCTCATCAGCCATCCCAGCAAGGTCCTCCTGAAAATAATACTCAACAGGTTGAAACCCCAAGCTGAACAAATCATAGCTGAAGAACAAGCAGGATTCAGGGCAGGGCGAAGTACCACTGAGCAGATTTTCAACCTCAGAATAATCTGTGAGAAATACCTACAGCACCAACAACATCTATATCATGTGTTCATAGACTTCAAGAAGGCGTTTGACCGAGTCTGGCATGCAGCTCTATGGGCAACAATGAAAGTGTACAACATCAGCCCTAAAATTATTGAAGTCATCAAAAGCCTGTATGACAAGGCTACCAGTGCAGTCCTCCACAACAGAGCCATCGGGAATTGGTTCAGAACAACAATCGGTGTGCGTCAAGGATGCCTACTCTCTCCAACACTCTTCAACATCTTCCTAGAGCGCATCATGTCGGATGCTCTTGCAGACCATGAAGGCACAGTCAGCATAGGGGGTAGAGCAATCTCCAATCTTCGTTTTGCAGATGACATTGATGGATTGGCTGGAGAGGAACAAGAACTTGAACAGCTTGTACAGAGGCTTGACACCACCTCCAGAGCTTATGGAATGGAAATAAGTGCAGAGAAGACCAAAATGATGACCAACAACACCAATGGCATCAATACGGACATCAAAGTCCAAGGCCAATCCCTCGACACAGTGCATAGCTTCAAATATTTAGGAGCCATTGTATCAGACAATGGGTCCCGACAGGAAGTCCTCTCCAGGATCGCACAAACAACTGCTGCCCTGACAAGGTTGAAGCCCATTTGGAAAGACAGGACCATCAGTCTACATTCCAAAGTAAGACTGCTGCGCTCCCTTGTCATCTCCATCTTCCTATATGCTTGCGAAGCATGGACCCTCACAGCAGATCTCCAACGAAGAATACAAAGCATGGAGATGAGGTGCTACAGAAGACTTCTGGGCATTTCCTATACCCAACACATCACCAACGACGAAGTCCGACAGACCATCACACAAGCCATTGGACAACACGATGACCTGCTAACAGTGGTGAAGAAACGGAAACTTCGGTGGTATGGCCACGTCACCAGATCATCAGGCCTTGCAAAGACTATTCTGCAAGGCACAGTGCAAGGAGGTAGAAGAAGAGGGAGACCGAAAAAGAGGTGGGAGGACAACATTCGAGAATGGACTGGTTTGACACTGAGCGAAGCCATCAGGGCTGCTGAGGACAGAGAAAGATGGAGTATGCTGGTTAAACGATCATCTGTGGTGCCCCTACGACCTTCGGGTTACGGGACAGGATAGGATAGGAAGGAATAATAATAATAATAATAATAATAATAATAATAATAATAATAACAACAACAACAATAACAACAACAACAACAACAACAATTATAATAATAATAATAATAATAATAATAATAATAATAATAATAATAATAATAATAATAATAACAACAACAACAACAACAACAATAATAATAATAATAATAATAATAATAATAACAATAATAGACAACAACAATAATAATAATAATAATAATAATAATAATAATAATAATAATAATAATAATAATAATAATAATAATAATAATAATAATAATAATAATAATAATACGCACCTTTCCCTAAATCACTAATCAGGTTCAAAGAGCAAGCAACAAGTACAAATATATTCGGTAATGTATCAGTTCAGATGCAGTATTTAACTAAGTTGATGCAAAATTGACATTGAAATTAATCGTTTTTATAGCACGCTTACCATCACACAGAACTCCTCAAGGCGCAGTGTTTTTGTTAAGTAATGGGATCGACGTATATTACAATGCACAGACCCACCTCTGTGTACTTAACAAATACTTAACAACCTCTGTGCAACAAGACAGATGTGGTACTCTTCCAACAAGACCATGTTCAAGGCGTTTATATCGGTTGATCCTGGCACATTGGGTGATTCATTTTCTGTAAATAAACTGCCGACTCATTCCTTCCCGTAAATTAAACAGAGATATTAGGGCTAACACATTTCCATATAGGGCCTAAGTAAATATGATGGTACTTGTTTTTCTCGTGGACTTTTACGGTATATGATTGGGTCACCCTGGGAGGAAAGAGAGAGAGCGAGAGAGAGAGAGAGAGAGAGAGAGAGAGAGAGAGAGAGAGAGAGAGAGAGAGAGAGAGAGAAAGAAAGGAAGAGAGAGAGAGAGAGACAGACAGGCAGACAGAGATAGACAGACAGAGACCGCGAAAGATAGAGCCAGAGACAACGACAAAGAGAGAGACAGAGAGATACAGAGTCATAGAGACAGCAAAAGGGACAGACAGAGACAGCGACAGAGAGAAAGAAAGAGAGAGAGAGAGAGAGAGAGAGAGAGAGAGAGAGAGAGAGAGAGAGAGAGAGAGAGAGAGAGAGAGAGAGAGAAATTGTGACTCTCCATGAGGGTCGGGTCATGCAAATGGAGTAGAAAGTAGATTTATTATCACCGAGCACCACTTCAGACCCAAATCCCAAGACTTCTTATGCAGCCAGCATTTCCTCACATCAAAGATAAGGAGAAATTTATTGAACAGCGATATTATCATCAATTGCAACATTCTGATATTGTATTTACGCTCTAAAAATGAGCTGTCTGACGAAAAAGAAGAAGAAGAAGAACAACAACAACAACAATAACAAAAAACAATTGGATCTATATACTTAACAAAAGAAGTTGTGAAAGTCAAATAATTAAAGACGAGTGAGAGAGAGGGAGAGAAAGAGAGAGAGAGAGAGAGAGAGAGAGAGAGAGAGAGAGAGAGAGAGAGAGAGAGAGAGAGAGAGAGAGAAAGACAGACAGACAGATAGATAGAGTATGTGTATGTGTGTTTGTGGGTGTGGGTGTGCGCGTGTGTGTGTGTGTGTGCGTGTGTGTACTTGTTTACACGGAGTTATTTGGACAAACCAGTGAACATCTACATAACGTGTTTTGATAGACCTACTTGTTTTGACGTCAGAACAATGATCCGTTAGTGCTAGGGCTGGGTTAGGATTAGGGTTAGTGTTCGAACACTTAAAAGTACTTAAAAAGGGGGACGCAATATGACCCATTGTTAGCACAACGTATGTAGCATTTCAGGAAAGTCATGATAATACTGTGTAACCTCGGCTCTGTGTGTACGAGTGGCCGTGCTAAGCTGGTTGATAGCCTAAAGGAATTACAATGTAGGTTATACACTTTAATCGCCGACATTTTTATTCGCCCCAGAATTTAGCGCAGCGGCTGATATTTAGTTGGGTAAAAATGATTGCGGGTACAATGAGCTGAGATAATTTTGGTAATCGAGCTTCCCATTGTGTTACGTTGAAACGCCAATGGTAGTATGTCTGAAAAGCGCACGATAGATCTAATCGTTTCGTTTTGCAAAGTATTCAATAATGGAGTTTATTTACCTTTGATTTGAGTTTGCATTGTTGTTAGGAGAGGTTTTGTATAACGTTGATAATTTCCGTTGGTCGATATTATTGGAGAATTCTCTAGATTTTGAGTATTTACTATCGATGGAAACTTCCCGATGGATATCGAAGTATGAGAATGTTCCCGGAAGGAGAAGAAATAGGTATGACGTAAGACAGTAATGACGAAGTTAGAAGCGATTGGTTAAATTGCGTCATACGAGATTGATCCAGGGTGTTCGGGAGTATCAAGAGACTATTTAAGTGCCGCAATGTTTCAAAAGAGGAGTGATAGTTGTTGATAGTGAGTTGGAAAGTAAAACTTGAGAGTGAAAAGGCGATTGTATGCAGTTGTTGATGTGTGCTGAATAAAAATGGAAAACCTCATACGTCGACTTTGTGACTTGTATGCTGATTGAGCGGGTTGCGTGGATAAACGAATCAGAGTTACACCTTATCAGGACTTCAGCATCGGGGCTGATTCAAATACTGATAAAGAAAAACACCATCATCGAATCGAGTGTAACACACTGTTCTCTGTACAGAACGTCCCGGACTAGCCCCGTGCTTTAACACAGTGTGAAAGGCGAAATGAATCGTCATGCGCCGTGAGATGTACGTCATATGTAAATGGTACTATTATTATTCTTAGTAGTAGTAGTAGTAGTAGTAGTAGTAGTAGTAGTAGTAGTAGTAGGAGGAGGAGGAGGAGGAGGAGGAGGAAGAGGAGGAACAGCAGCAGCAGCAGCAGCAGCAGTACTTGTAGTAGTAGTAGGCCTAGTATCATTATTAACAGCGAGCCCGTGTTCCCAAAGTTGGCCGCCATCTGACTGCAGCTGCTATTCTTCTTCCGTATTTGCCCACAATCAATTTTTGATTATTATGGCACTTTTTACCAAGGTGCATGCTGGGTGTGTTCTTGTTATCGGCACTCACCCGTCTAGGACATGAGCGTCAGGATCTTTAAAGTCCGTTATGATGGAATGTATGCGACACAGACTAGACCTCGGTTTATACTCTCATCCGAAGGAGTAGGAAAACAGGAGTAAAGTGTCTTTCCCAGGGACACAACACAATGGCCCGGCCAGGGCTCGAACCCGGGACCTTCAGATCCACAAGCCGAAGCACTACCATTAGACCACAGTGCCTCCTTGATTAGCTTGGGGATTGTTATAGCGCATCTTGGGAGGGGTTGAGTGGAAATTGGAGTGAGATGAGGTTTCAGGATCATATCATTTCCCCTTTCATTCTGCGGCGTTGCGCATCGGCTTTCGTGCGTTCGCTGAAAAAACCCAACTCGAATGTCTTTCAAACAGTCCAAACTCCAAATGAACAGTTGGGCAAAAACAGCGTCCATTTCAAGCATTTACTTTTATTGAAACATCCATCAAGATCGTTTTCTTTTAAAGAAGTAATTGCTCCGACACGAAGAATGTAGATAAGCTCATAGGGCTGCTCAAAGGGCTGATCGAGATCAGGATTTATAATCACATTAAGTGCTCTGTCTGGCGCCATAACCGCTGAGCCACCTCGATACAGCGTTTTGGGGTCGCTCTGTGGGGAATGGTGCTATGCAAGAGCCTTAGATTTATTTATTTATTTATTTATTATTCCTATCCTATCCTATCCCGTAACTCGGAGGTCGTAGGGGCAAAACAGATGATCGTTTAACCGGCGTACTCCATCTTTCCCTGAATTATTATTATTATTATTATTATTATTATTATTATTATTATTATTATTATTATTATTATTATTATTATTATTATTATTATTATTAACCAGTGGATATGCCACAACGTGCAGGCATCGTAGAATTTGGCTGCTTGGGTTCGATCCTGCTTGTTGGTTTTTTTAAGTTTTGTTATCATGGTCCGAGTAACTTATTAAGCGCGATCTTTCTACTCTGCCGCAAATCAACCGAGCGAGCTAAGGACGATTGCGCCTAAAGTAAGTCTTCATCGAAGTCCTTCCTTAATCGACCAGCCTAAAGTAAAGTCTTCACAATAAGGTACTAATCAGTTGAACTTTTCTTTTAGTTTTACTTTAGTCTCGATCGTCCTCGCTCGCCCAATTGTTTTGTGCCAGTGTTCGGACGTCTTGACATGTCCCAATGAACCATTATTTTGCACAGTATGGTGCACTATGCCTAGATTAAAGCAATAAATTATAGGCAGAAAAACAAAACTAAAACGGGATTATAAATTATTCCGGATGAAACGATCAGTGGTGAAGGGCAGCAATTATTGTTCAGCAAAATGTGTCTTTATAGGGATGCCTGTAGATGACATCCAGGCAGTCAATGTCCTTCAGTTTTGTTTGTGGAAATGAATTCCAGAGCTTCGTACTGCAGTGAGAGAATGCGCGAAAGCCAACATTGCTTCTTCTTGTGTTTGCTCATTGCAGGAGTTCTAGTGATCAGCTGAACTGTGTACACAGTCAAAGGGAGGGCAGGCTTTAGAAAGCGAGAGCCAATTTTTCTCCCTTTATTTCTGAAAGGATGGATTACATAAGATAATATAATTAAATTTTAAAAAATCCAACATTCTCAACATGCTGTGATAACATGGATTAGTTCAGTCATCATCATCATCATCATCATCATCATCATCATCATCATCATCATCATCATCATCATCACCACCATCATTATCATCATCGTCGTCGTCGCCGTCGTCGTCGTCTTTGCTGTAGTCGTCATCATTAGGTTATCCTCCTCCTCCTTTTTATCATCATCGTCGTCGTCGTAGTAATCTAATCACTAATCATCGTCATCATCATCATCGTCATCACCATCGTCGTCATCGTCATCATCATCATTATCATCATCATCGTCATCATCTTTGTCGTGATCTAGTTGGATACAACATAAGAAACCCATCAAAAAGCACGACTTGACATAACTGTTTATTTATACATATTTATTTGTTAATTTGCACCGAGTATATAGGCTTACACATATATTTTAAATCTAAAAGATGTAAGAAACATTAACACAAAACCGAACATGGCTTTATGCAATCAAAAACAATATAGAATAAATACAATAAAATACACTAACAGAACTTAATCCTGGTCCTTTGACTGACTGAGCCAGTAAAAAACAAACAAGCAATAAGACAAGGTATGATTTTATGGAATAAAATAGTTAACTTTGCCAAATTCCATATGCCCATTACGTAAAAATCACAAAAATGTAAAAATGTAGGACCCTGGGTCCAGTGACCGACAGACCAGGGCTAAACTAAGAAGCAGCACGCACCCCCTCTCTAGTCGAATTCGGGGATAGGGGACGAGGTGGGTGTTGGGGAGGTGCGGGACCATCCCAAACTGGGAAATGTGAGCACGCACACAAGGGAATTTCCTCCACGTGGGAGGTTAAAACGAATAAATAGAACTAAAAGGGGTTCCGGTATAACCCAGGTAAAAAGCGCTTTTAAATAAAATACTGAAATTGGGATGGGAGCAGGCAACCAAGGGGGAAGTGGGTGCGCATACTATCTTTTAACACTAAATTCTCTTTTTTTTAAACTAATCTTTCTACTGATATCACCGCCACCGCCGCCACCACCATTACGACACCGAACGACGACCATCACAAGTATCCACCACCACCACGACAACTACTACCACCATCGCCAGCACCACCACCACCACTTCAACCATCACCATATCCACCCCTGTCGTTAATTAGTTACTTCTGGTGGCAGGGACTTTGGCGAACTTTCAATGGCTGAAATATTTGGAGAAGAGGTGGGGTTTTAGATTCTTCTTGAAAGCATCATGCGACTGGATGAGGCGGAGGTCGGAAGGCAAAGAGTTCCACAGAGTGGGAGCAAAAACAGAGAATGGCCTTTTTCCAAAGGAATTGAGGGAATACTTGGGAACAGTGAGAAGAGATGAATTTTGAGAACGAAGTAATCGGGAAGGTTGATATAAACACAACAATTATGAGATGTAGGAGGGACAGGAGTCAGTGTGGAGGCAATGGAAACAGAGGGAGGCAATTTTGTACTCGATACGAGCTTTGAAAGGGAGCCAGTGAAGCGTTTTTAGAGCAGTGCTTGCACTAGAATGGCGCGGTTGTCAAAGAACGAGACGGGCAGTGTTGTTTTGGATGCGTTGGAGTCTATAGAGTTTATTTTCCGGTAGGCCGGCCAAAAGAGAATTGCCGTAGTCAAGTCGTGACAGATTAAAGGACACAGCAAGTTTGTTAGTGGCTTCAACTGTGAGGTATCGGCGTATTTTACTGAGTCTTCGAAGATGAAAATTAAGAGATCTGACATTCCAGGTTCCTATGACGATGTTGTTTCTCGTGCGGATCTTGCTAAATTGTCCATCAGTAGCATACTTATCACCTCCGTCCTGGTGGCCAACGGAAGGCGCGGTCCTTGCTGACCCGGGCGACGACCGATCCGGTATGGAATCAGTGGATAGTTTCATCATGTAGTGTGTCTTGGGAAAAAAGACCTGGCGGTGCCCAATCCTCTCCCGGTTTTTTTGTGTTATTTTTTCAATTAGCTTGCTTAAAGTGTGCTACGTAAAATCCTCAATTGGAGATTTGTTGGTTTGATTTGACTACTTTGGATAAACTGGCCGCCATAACTATTTCGTTCGCCCGTTGGTGCGCGGTAAACAAAATCTCCACATTATTGTTACCCAGTGTCAAACACGATGACCTGCTCACAGTGGCGAAAAAAACGGAAACTCCGATGGTATGGCCACTTCACCAGATCATCAGGTCTTGCAAAGACCATCCTGCAAAGCACGGTGCAAGGAGGTAGAAGAAGAAGGAGACCCAAAAAAGATGTGGGAGGACAACATTCGAGAATGGACTGGTTTGACACTGAGCGAGACCATCAGGGTTGCTGAGGACAGGGAAAGATGGAGTATGCTGGTTAAACGATCATCTGTGGTGCCCCTACGACCTCCGAGTTACGGGATAGGATAGGATAGGATAGGTCAAAGTAATATCTTAAAGCCCTACGCACTCGTATCAACGAACGGGCATTGAAATGTAGAATTTCAAAGGGTATGAAATGGAATTAAATCACAGTTGGATGACTATTTAATCGCTGTGGAACAATGTTCGAGTGAACTTGAATCCTGCCGTTGACGATGTTGTTGATCTTTTCTTGTATACCGCGATCCTTCACGTCGGTAAACATGCTCATTGGTTTCGTGGACAGCTTACTCGAGTCAGCGGTGGAGAGGCTGTTCACCGATGACGGACGATCCTCACGAAACGCGATGAGACCTATATTTCAGCCATCAATGTAAGCACTCACTGGCAGGTTTGACTTTCTCTTGCACCGTGTTTCGAAAAGTCGATGCAGCATTTGTGAACGATTTGAATCGACCCAAGTTAGTTCACAGAAGTCGAGTCTTCCATGTTTGAAGTTGTCGAAATAGACGAGCTAGCGTTTGTTACTTTCATTTTGCTCGTCCCCCACTGTTTGAGGATTGCTTGCTGTGTGCGGTTAGCTTCTGGCACAGGAAGATCCTGGAATGTTTTAATAGAAGATGAGTGGTCATCATCATCATCATCATCATCATCATCATCATCATCATCATCATCATCATCATCATCATCATCATCATCATCATTATCATCATCATCATCATCATCATCGCCGTCATCCTCCTTTTCATGCATCATCATCATCATCATCATCATCATCATCATCGTAAGTAACAAGAACACCCGAAAGCAATACAGCAAACTAAACCATGAAGAAAGAGCACCGTCGGCTCCTGAAAAAACTTTCTACTGTAAGTGAATTTGATTCTGAAAGAGCCGAATCAGGACCACAAAATCAAGACCACCACTTGGTTGAAAGAGGACTCACCCCTGATCCGCATAAAAGATCTGCCTAAACAACCCTGAAGGCACTCCACCAGCCGGTCACTATACAATAAAGGCATCCCACGCAGGGGACCCTGAGGCTATTCTCTAATTTATCGAACCCCGTTTACCAAACCATCATAGAATACACACATCATTATAAAATATCAACACAACACATACATATAAAATGCCTACATTGCCAAATAATAATATCATAGGAATCCCCAGTGACCATTTGGCAGAAAGCGTCCAAAATTCCCAAACTGATCCAGCAGACCTCACACACAAATGAGGAGTTTTGTTCCGAAAGAGTTTTCAAGAAGAAAGTTAGGTGACTGGTCTAGCGAAGAAGATAGTAGGCTTAGTAAATTGACAGAACAGAATAGGAATGAGAAAGAACAAAGGAGAAAGACAGCGCCAGTGGGAATTTAAAGCACTAAATTTCAAGAAAGTGGGGGTCCTATTTATACAGAAGTCTCCGTCAATTCCACGTGGGTCGAGTTCAGCAGAGATTCATGCAAACATCCCAATTCATAATAACTACACGCAGTCCATTTTTCTGACCCACTCTCAGCGTCTTTGAAATAGTCAAGTAAAGTGACGAGACGTAATTTAGCAATCACTTGACAGAAATAACCTTTGCACTTCGCAGTGACATGCGCAGTTCAGGTAACTAAGGAAACATTTAGTTTATTTTTGGAAAAAGACACACAGATTTGCTTGGGGTAATGCTTGATAAATAAACAATGTCCTGCCTGTAGCACACGCACATACACTCGCCTTTTATAGGTATTGAAAAATTTGCTGCTCATCAGCATGTAGATGACGAAGTTGGACGAGGAATTTAGAGAATACAGCAATAACTGCAGGGCGCTGATAGTGTAGAACAGATTGCTGCACATCATCATCATCATCATCATCATCATCATCATCATCATCATCATCATCATCATCATCATCATCATCATCATCATCAACGACCACAAGTCATAATTATGTTTCTTTTAGAACAAAAACAAACAAAATTCGTTATCATCATTATGGTCGTCAGTGTAATGAACAGCAGCAGCAGCGTCGTAGTGGTCTTTGTTATCATCATCATCATCATCATCATCATCATCATCATCATCATCATCATCATCATCATCATCATCATCATCATTATCATCATCATTATCATCATCATCATAATCATCATCATCATCATCAAAAAGAACAAAAAAGGAGTAGGAGGAAGAGGAAGAAGAAGAAGAAGAAGAAGAAGAAGAAGAAAGAAGAAGAAAGAAGAAGAAGAAGAAGAAGAAGAAGAAGAAGAAGAAGAAGAAGAAGAACAACAACAACAACAACAACAACAACAACAACAACAACAACAACAACAACAACAACTACTACTACTACTACTACTACTACTACTACTACTACTACTACTACTACTACTACAACTACTACAACTACAACAACTACTACTACTACAACTACTACTACTACTACAACTACAACTACTACTACTACTACTACTACTACTACTACTATTACTACTACTACTACTACTACTACTACAACTACTACAACTACAACAACTACTACTACTACAACTACTACTACTACTACAACTACAACTACTACTACTACTACTACTACTACTACTATTACTACTACTACTACTACTACTACTACAACTACTACAACTACTACTACTACTACTACTACTACTACTACATTTTTACCTGTAACGGCCACCCATGCTGTTGAAAGTGTCTGGGTGGAAGCTGTTAGCAATGAGGACAGCACAGTGAGGAATATAGCAGGCGATGTACACAGCGACCACCGTCATCAGCAGGGAGGTCATCTTTCGCTCCTTGCTAGACTTTTCTTCTTTGCCCTGCAAGTCAACGACAGGGTGTGTAGGAAAAAAAAAACTGGCTCCAACACAGAGGTTTAATCCGTGCACGCACGCATTTAATCGCACGGACTTTCAAGGTCCTGACGCTCATGTCCTAGACGGGGGGAGTGCTGGTCACCCAAGTACACCCAGCAAGCACAACGTTCCTTCTCTCACTCCTTACCCTTCCCTCACCCCCCACCACATACACATTTTTTTGTTTCCCCGGTCGCTCAGGTTTGTGCTCAGTTGTCTGGGCGTCAGACGATTCGCCAAAGGCGGCAAGTGACTTGAGTTAGATCCTGTATCGGCCACCTCCTGGAGCTGGACAAGCGATAAGAACGAAGAAATAAGGAATGAACGAACATTGAAGTTGAACGTCTACACACACCACGGCAGGCGGGGATAACCATCCCAGGGAAATAAAAAGGGGTAGGGATCTAAATCAACACTGAACCACCAGAGCAATCATACTGCTAAAATGGACATAAAGGGTAACTGTAGATTATAGTCACACGACAGCGGAGCGTATAGGCGACCATTGGTCACATTGTTCTGACACCAGCGAACCAGTTGATGGTAAGGGGAAAAATTAATATGGTCACATGTTGGCCAATCCGGGATTCGAACCAGGTATCTTTCGGTTGCTAGTGAGCCGTTCTACCAACTGAGCTGCCCGGCCCCACACAGTAAAATGGACAGCGAAATTGGCCATTTTTATCTTGCTCGTCACAGGATTCGAACCTGGATCATTCGTATGCCAGGCAAACGCTCTACCACTTGAGCTACGGCATAGCTAATAGGTATCTCTACCACTTGAGCTACGGCATAGCTAATAGGTATCTCTACCACTTGAGCTACGGCATAGCTAATAGGTATCTCTACCACTTGAGCTACGGCATAGCTAATAGGTATCTCTACCACTTGAGCTACGGCATAGCTAATAGGTATCTCTACCACTTGAGCTACGGCATAGCTAATAGGTATCTCTACCACTTGAGCTACGGCATAGCTAATAGGTATCTCTACCACTTGAGCTACGGCATAGCTAATAGGTATCTCTACCACTTGAGCTACGGCATAGCTAATAGGTATCTCTACCACTTGAGCTACGGCATAGCTACCAGGTATCTGGTACACGGAGAAATAAATAATAATAATATCGCAATCACCAACTACTACGAACACCAACCCACTCTGTTCTTCCTTCTCTCCTTTACCCCCCCCCCCCCCCCCCCCCCAATACATACCTCCCCCCTCCTAACCTCCCCCCCACACACACACACATCTCATTATCATCCACAACTTGCCTGCGATGCTGAAATCTTTCTCCATTGCGCGCTTCGCTTCAGGGTGACCAAAACGATGGCAGTGGCGATGACTACAACGGCCATGGGGAGGTAATTGAAGACTGCGGACAGGATGATGTTGTTGTAGCTGGTGATGATTTCAAAGTTCGCCAGGAAGAAAGAGGTAGGGCTCAGCTGAGGGACCGAGTACCCTTGAGAGTCAATCGACCAGTTGATCTGGAGCAGACCACAATCACATCGGGATTTGGTTACGAGTTGCACGAGAAAAATAGTATGCGTACGTAAACTCGTTTGGCAATTCTTTAAACGAGAAATATTCTTACATCCTAATTATCCTTATTAGTACTTTAGTATGTAAAGTGTCACCTGTACAGTAGAGATGTTACTTTTTAATTGATTGACGTGTTTGTTTACATGCCTTAATTTCTCACAGTGAGATAATAAAGTTTCCCCTTTTCTCGTTTGTTGTATCTTGTAAGTGACGTTATTAACTGCTAATTAACTTTATTATGGAGTTTTGGGTGGTTGTATACTCAAGTGCACGTTGTAGGTAAAAAATGTATGAAACACCAATCAGCGGACTATTCTGGCAAACACCTAATCAACAACTATCTTACAACGGCGACTGAAAACACTGGTTTTGTGTTTGCCTGCGCAGCAGAGGGAAAGGTAGAATTATTAAATTAACATTATTCGTTATGTGAGACAAGAAAAAGACGGAGACGACGACGATGATAATGATGTTTGGTGGGTGGTGCGTGGTGGGTGATGGGTGATGAGTGATGATGATGATGATGATGATGATGATGATGATGATGATGATGATGATGATGATGATGATGATGATACCTTATAAATGAAGAAGAAAGGGAACTGGCAGCATGTAGCGATAAAAAACACACAGACCACGGCTACCTTCATCCGCAGTGGAGTTACGATGCTTGTTACCTGTAGAAATTACTATACAAACACTCCATAACGATCGGCATTTACAAGTTCTTCAAGTACACGTAAATTGAAATACCATTGACTTACAGCCATACACACAGTCCTAAGTATATTTGGCTTCATTTAAAATGATTGTAAGCTTCAACATTTATAATTATTATCTGGAATAACCTTGAAAGTAAAAGTAATGGTGCATTCATTTGGCTTTATATTCAGATATGCTCAAAGATTCATTGTTTACGGCGAACGTAAGTTTATCTTTTTCCCACCAATTTCTGCAATAACTTTGAAAGTAATTTTGATCTTCATCCTTGCCGTCCTTGAGGAAACAACAACTGAAAGAAATAAATCGTGTTCTACTGCGATGGAAGGATTAAAATAAAATTGAAAAAAAAAACATCCTTTCTAATAAATGTTGCATTGCATTTTTTTTTAAATTTTTATTTAAAAACCTTAGAGAGTTTTAGGAAGCTAAGAAACTTGGTTCGTAGTTCTTTTTCGTAGGAACCCCCCCCCCCCCCTCCCCCGTAAACGTCATAACTTTGGCGCTTCCGGAAGGTCACGACCTCCTCACTAGCATTATGAAGAAAACTTCGCTGAGTGAAAATGCGGAATTTTCATCATTTTGACGAATCGTGATTCTCATGTTAGTTTCTGGTATTTTTTGCATATATCCGTCAATTTCTTTAATCGTAAGCTTGAATAAATGCTTTGACTGTATTCTATCATCATTTGTTATTGTTGTTGATTCATTAACATAGGCGTACTTTGCTCCGAAAAAAAGGCTGCTGCTTTTTGGGCTGCTCATCCTTTCAGATGTAAAATTGATTGATTGATTGATTGTTGCTTTAGGTCCAGCGGACTCTTCCGAGCCAAATCAGGACCGGACAACCCCCGATCCGCATAAAAGATCTGCTGAAACAACCCTAGTGGGAAAATTGAACGCCCTCCACCGGCCAGTCACTTTACAATAAAGACATCCCACGCAGGGGACGGCTGAGGCTTTACCCCAACTACTCGAACCCCCGGTTACAAAAACAAAAAAGAATACAAACATCATTATAAATCATCAACAAAACACATACATATAAAATGCCTATATTGCTAAATAATAACATCATAGGAAGCCCTAGTGACTGTTACACTCCGTTTGATGTTGGTGTTTTTCTATCAGTGATGATTCAGCCCCAATGCTGAAATACTGATGAGTGTAGCTCAGATTCGTTTATCCACGCAACCCGTCCAAACAGCATACAAGTCACAAAGTCGACGTATGAAGTTTTCCACTTTTTATTCAGCACACATCAACAACTGCATACAATTCTCAACTCAACTTAACAGCTTTCAACAACTATCCACAACAACACACGGAGCATCGAATATATAATTTTTTCTCTCAACTCGAGATGATCTCAGTTTGTTCTAGAAAATGACCATTGCAACCAATCAGAATTAAAGATCGTCATCGCTGACTTACGTCATACATTGTTCTAAACATACCCGGAACCTTCTCTTGCTTCGACATGTATCGGGAAATTTCTATCGAGAGTAAACACGCAAATCCAGAAACTTCCCCAGTAATATCGACTAACGCAAATTATCAACGTTATACAAAGCCTCTCCTAACAACAATGCAAACTCAAATCAAAGGTAAATAAACTCCATTATTGAATACTTTGCAAAACGAAACGATTAGATCTATCGTGCGCGCTTCCGACGTACTACCATTCGCGTTTCAACGTAACATAACCCCCCACTCAAGAAGAAATTTACCCAATTTCTTTCAACAACGTTGAAACGTAATGCACAAACAAAGTTCAGAATTAAAACTTATTTCAGACTGTCTGAACACTGTCAATGTTCTCAGCTCATTCACACAGAGTCAATGGTTTTCATCTTCAAATCTGTCTGGATATTGTCAATGTTCACAGTTTATCTACACGGTCAATGTTTTTTTACTCACACACTCTGCTGAGGAAGTCCGCACCAACATTGTCTGATCCTTTGATAGATTCTACTCGCATGTTAAAGTTCTGCAAGTACATAGCCCATCTCATGATTCGACTGTTCACAAACTTGGCAGAGTTCAAGTAAGTTAGCGGCTTGTGATCAGTCTGTAACACGAACTTCACTCCTTGAAGGTACAGTTCGAACTTCCGGATTCCCCATATGATGGCAAGGCATTCTTTCTCCATGGTCGAGTAATTTTTCTCAGCCCTGGACAGCTTCTTGCTGGCGTAACTGACCGGAAATAGTTTCCCTTCGTGTTCTTGCATCAGTATGGCGCCGATGCCTTCGTCCGCTGCGTCTGTTCTTAAGACGAATTCCTTGGAAGTGTCAGGCAGTCGTAGCACCGGATCCTTCGAAAGGAGGTCGCGCACAGTCTGGTATGCCTTCTCCTGAGACGGTCCCCACTGCACTTGGTTTGGACAGCCTTTCCGCACCAGGTCCGACAAGGGTGCTGTGATGGCGGAGTAGTTTGGTACAAACTCCCTGTAATATCCAGCCAACCCCAGGAAAGATCGCACCTGCTTCTTGGTTTGGGGACGCGGAGCGTTCAGAATCTTGGTGACGTTTTCTAGTAGAAGCCCTTTTTGTCCTTCTTTCAGCGAATGGCCGATAAAGTCCACGTTGTCAGCTCCCAGAATGCACTTACTGGGTCTCACGGTCAGGTTGGCTTCTGTGAGACGTTGAAACAGCTCCCTCAAGGTCTGCAGATGCTCTTCCCAAGTGCGAGTGTGGACTAGCAGGTCGTCCCAGTAACACACGACATTGTCCATCCCTCTGAGCATCTTCTTCATCCCTCTCTTCAGGGTAGCTCCGCTATTGACCATGCCAAAGGGCATCCTTAGGCACTCGTACGTCCCATCAGGGGTTATAAAAGCAGTCTTTAGTATGTCCTGTTGACGCACGGGGACTTGCCAATAACCTTTGCTGAGGTCAACCTTCGAGAAGATTTTACTCCCCGATAATTGGCGGAAGAGGTCTGCTGCGGTAGGCATCGGCTCAGGGTCGAAGACGGTGATCTTATTAACCTTCCTGTAGTCGATGCATACTCGGTTGCTCCCGTCCTTTTTCTTCACGACCACGACAGGGGACGCGTAGGGGGAACTGGACTCCCTGATGATGCCCATCTTCAGCATCTCATCGATGTCTTTCTTCAAGGATTCACGGGCCTTGAAAGGGATCGGGAAGGGCTTGGATCGAACAGGGATATTCGAAGTGAGGTGGACTTCGTGTTCGACCAAAGTTGTAGAGCCAGGGACATCGCTGAAGTTGTGGGGAAACTCGCCCATAAGGTCCTTGAGCTCCAACTTTTGACCTTCCGTCAAGCTCGGTCCTAGCTTAACATCATCGATGCCTTCTTTGCTGTGGAAGTCTCCCAGTTCCAACAGTTCTTCGCTGTCAAAGCTGTTGTCGGTCACAGCTGCTGTGGCTGCGTGCACAGTCTCTGATGGCCTTTCCACGTACAGCTTAAGGAGGTTGGCGTGGTATATCTTGGAATGCTGACCGACCTTAACCTTGTAGTCGTTGATCCCCACCACGGTCTCCACTTCGTACGGGCCTTTCCACTGCATCAGCAACTTATTATGATCGGTAGGTAGCAGCACCAGCACTTTGTTGCCAGGTTTGAACTTCCTGTTCACAGCCCTACGATCGTAGTAGTGCTTTCCACAGTCTTGGGACTTCTTCAGGTTTTCTCTGGCTATCTCGAGAGTCTGCTCCAGCTTCTCCCGTAGCTCAAACACGTACTGGTAGCTGTTCTTCACCTCTGGGGTGTCTACTTCTTTCGTCCACAGTTCTTTTAGGATGTGCATCGGCCCTCGGATGGTTCTTCCGTACAGCAGCTCGAACGGAGAAAAGCCGGTGGACTCCTGCGGTACTTCTCTGTAGGCGAAAAGTAAGGCGTTGATATAGCGATGCCATTGTCTGGGCTGCTCGCTGCACAGTTTCTTCAGGGTGGACTTCAGCGTAGCATTGAACTTCTCGACAAGCCCGTTGCACATTGGATGGTAGGGTGTCGTAGTCAAATGCCGGATGCTCAGCAGTCTGTTGACCTCCTTCATACAGTCAGAGACGAACTGTGTCCCGAGGTCTGTCAGAATTTCTTCAGGCACTCCAAGTCTACTGAACATGTCCACTAGCGCCTCTGCAACAGTTTCAGTGTCAATCTTCTTCAGAGGCACTGCTTCTGGGTACCGAGTCGCATAGTCCACTAAAGTCAGTACCCACCGATGACCTTCTTCACTCGGAGGTCTTATTTCGCCGATTAAGTCTAAGGCCACCCTCTTGAAAGGTCGGTCGATCAGAGGCATCCTCTGCATAGGGCACTTTCGGGACCCTTCCTCGAGGTATGGTCTTCTGGCAAATGTCACACGATCGGCAGAAACGGCTGACATCCGCATGAAGTCCTGGCCAGTAGAATACCGCCTGGATTCTATCCGACGTCTTCTTGATACCCAGGTGACCTCCCATGATTGAGTCATGCGCTACTTCCATCACCTGGCGCCTTAGGGGTAACGGTACCAAGACTTGACGTAGTGGTTTCCCTCCGTTGACCCTCGGGTGCTGGAAGATTCGGTACAGGATCTTGGCCTTCACCTCAAAATAGACCGTACCACTGCCTTTGGTCACGTGGTCTTGGCGGTTCCTGTACTTGTTTAAAGTGCTATCAGCTTCCTGCAGCTGGATCAGCTTATCTCTGTCCACGATGGCAGCTTTAGAGTTGTCGGCGACCTTCAGTGGCGTAGACGTCTTGTCTCTCTTGGCCTGGGCCCTGGTAGTAACAGCACCGACGATCTCTGGTCGGCAGGGCTGAGCCGGAGCAACCACATTGTCCCGTAGCAGCTCTGTAAGATCTCCATCGGGAAATGGCAATGGATCCTCCTCCACAACTTCGACGTGTTGGGTTGAGGCAGGACTCCATTCTGGATCGGGGTCGTCGGGTGGTCTCGCGCCGTCGATGTTCCCGATCATCAAATCATACAGCGGCTTCTTCAGGCAAACCGCTTCGACTTCGCCTATGTAGAAAGGTGTGCTGACTTGAATTTTTGCAACTGGCGCTTTCACACATTTGCTGTCGGCCATAAGTGTCCATTTAGAATCGCCAGTGAATTGTTCTTTAGCGATTAGGTCTTCTCTGACGATGACCCCACTACAGCCA
The DNA here is from genome assembly GCA_036898135.1 of Oncomelania hupensis. NCBI lineage: Eukaryota > Metazoa > Mollusca > Gastropoda > Littorinimorpha > Pomatiopsidae > Oncomelania > Oncomelania hupensis. The sequence continues at coordinate 19,629,164 of CM072525.1, forward strand.
GAGTCTCTTAAGACAGTCACTTCATGATTTCCGACGCGTCCCTTGGAAACTGGCATGTTCTGGACGGTCACAGCTGCGCTGTCGACAACGGGGATGGATTTTCCGTTGGCAAGGAGAAGTTGGCCATCGGTCATGCACTCTTGCACGTCGGCAGGGGTAGCTGTGCGCTTGGTCTCACTCGGAAGAATGACGCTCCCGCCGCACACTTGATGGTCAGATCTACTGTTTTGCCGTTGATTGGGGAACCGCCTCTGCCGGTTGCCCGCCGCTGCATTGTCCGTACTGCCCCGCTGTCCGCTACTTTTGTTTTGAGGACAGTTAGCCGCTCTGTGGTCTGTAGCGTTGCAGGTGAAACAGCCTCTTGAATGCCCTTCCCTGGGAGGTGGCGTGGAGTCCGTCTGTTTCTGGTTCGTCTGGCTCCCCTGGATCTGGTTCACATGGTTTCCAGTCTTCTGAAAATGTTTCGTTGCGCTTGGTGGCCCCAGGGTCTTCCCATGAGCGATGAGATATCTTTCAGCAGCCTCAGTCACATCTTTAAGCGTCTGCAGCTTTTGTTCTTCTAAGTGGGTCGCTAGGTCCTTGTGACAGGCATTGAGAAATTGTTCCTTCACGATCAGGTCATGGAGACTGTCGTAAGACTTCCTTTCGCCTGATAACTCCACCCACTTGTGTAGATATGACGACAGGCGCTCCACAAACTGCTTTGGCGTTTCGTCTGACTTGGGCCGGCATTCACGGAAGCGTTTACGGTAGCCCTTCTCTGTAAAGTTGTAGCACTGCAACAGGGCCTCTTTCAAGACGTCGTAGTTTTTGGCGTCATCGTTCGACAGTCTGGTGTAAACTTCGAGCGCTTGCCCTGTCAGAAGTGCACTTAGTCGAATCGCCCAGTCTCGAGGTTGCCAGTTGGAGCTTTCGGCGAACCTTTCGAATCTCGCCAGATAGCTGTCGATCTGGTCCTTCCCGTCGACGAAAGCTGGCAATTTTGGAGCCGTATGGTCGTTGGTGACTTGTGGCGCATGCTGATTGTTCTGGATACGCGCCAACTCTAGCTGGTACTGACGATCAGCTTCTCTTTCCTCACGCCTGCGCTCATCTTCTCTTTCTTGCCGCTGCTGTTCAATTTCCAGACGCTTCAGTTCAAATTCTCTTTCTTCACGCCGTCGCTCATCTTCTCTTTCTTCACGCAGTATTCTCTCCTGGAATTTGACGTACTCCGTCAGCTGTTTGCCTTTTAGATTTAGTTCAACTCCTTTCTGCCAGAGGTCCGCCATCTTGATGCTTTTCTGGAAAGTTCTTTTCTAGAAAGTTCTTTTCTGGAAAGTTCTTTTCTGGAAAGTTCTTGACTGTGCTGTACCTTTCTAGACTGTTCTATAACAGCACGCTTTCTGCAGTAGCGCTGATGCTTGCCACTAGTCGCCTTCGCTGACGCAGGCCCCGCTGTCCTCGTCGTATGCGACGCTGCACCACGCTGGTGTTGATGTATACGCTCCTGTGCTGAAGTAGACGCGACGTCCGCTCGCCGCTCTCTGTAATACTGGCGATGTAGCTCCGAGACTGTCCCTCGACGTAGTCTTACGGTAGCCACGTAGTCCCGATCTGTTGTTCGCTCACGAAGCAACTCTTCAGCGACTACACGCCTTTGCAGTCAACCCGAACCTATCGGTGATGTAGTCCCAGTATGTTGGCCCCTCTCGACGCAACTCGTTGGCGGCTACCCTCGATGACTGCCTCTCGTAACGTTGACTCGCTTGTTGTAGCAGTTGAACCCTTGGCTATGGCGTGAATCGCGGCTTGACCCCCAAAATGTTACACTCGGTTCGATGATGGTGTTTTTCTTTATCAGTATCTGATTCAGCCCCAATGCTGAATTCCTGATAAGGTGTAACTCAGATTCGTTTATCCACGCAGCCTGCTCAAACAGCATACAAGTCACAAAGTCGACGTATGAAGTTTTCCACTTTTATTCAGCACACATCAACAACTGCATACAATTCTCAACTCAACTTAACAGCTTTCAACAACTATCCACAACAACACACGGAGCATCGAATATATAATTTTTTCTCTCAACTCGAGATGACCTCAGTTTGTTCTAGAAAATGACCATTGCAACCAATCAGAATTAAAGATCGTCATCGCTGACTTACGTCATACATTGTTCTAAACATACCCGGAACCTTCTCTTGCTTCGACATGTATCGGGAAATTTCTATCGAGAGTAAACACGCAGATCCAGAAACTTCCCCAGTAATATCGACTAACGCAAATTATCAACGTTATACAAAGCCTCTCCTAACAACAATGCAAACTCAAATCAAAGGTAAATAAACTCCATTATTGAATACTTTGCAAAACGAAACGATTAGATCTATCGTGCGCGCTTCCGACGTACTACCATTCGCGTTTCAACGTAACAGTGACCACCCGGCAGAAAGCGTCCAACACTCCCAAGCTGATCCAACAGACCTCATACACAAACAAGGAGTCTTGTCCAGAAAGAGTTTTCAAGAAAAAAGGTAGGTCATTGATCCAGCGAAGAAGAAGATAGTATAGCAGAGTGATAGGACAGATCAGGAATGGGAAAGAGCAAATGAGGAAGACAGCGACAGTGGGAATTTAAAGCACTAAATTTCCAGAAAGTGGGGATACTATTTATACTGAAACCCCCGGCACTCCAACGGGGGTACTGTTGCCGCAGTGAATCGGTCATGCCTACAAAGTCAAGACAGGTTTTCAACTGGGGCTGTCACTTTTCCCTTTATAGGTTAGAACAATCTACAGTGGCAAGATTGCTCATGACCCCAAGGGGTAGAGGATGGCGGAGCAGTTTGTGGTTCCGATTTAGATTTTCAACATAAGTTTTGCATTATGCCTAGGTTTCAAGTGTCTCCTATTGGCATGGTAAAGATGTAAAAATCACTTTTCTGTTGTATTCTTATGAATCTGAACGAAAAGCCCTTGGTTTAGATGAGCCCTATACTACTAGGTTCGTAGGCCTAAACGGGCTGGTGAGTACGCTAGCGTAGGCAATAAACACAAGTTGGGGCTATAGAAGCTCTCTTATTTGTGGTTGTTTTTAAAAGATAACAAAAAAATTACCAATGCTCTATCCTAAACTTCAACTAAACTTTCGTTAGGAAAAGTGTCTGCTTTAGCCCGTGATGAACCAAATCTAAAGACTCGTGCATTTTCGAAGGAAACAACCTCCGCAAATTATAGAGTTATGCTGGTATTGACCTCCCCTGGATAAGGTCGAACAAAATTTCGTCTGCAACTAAAGGAGCTGCCGCTTCAGAACTGCAGGCACGAAGGAAAGTTCCTAAAGATTTCCCCGATTGCATAACCGGAAACGATAGGGTCACTACGAACCGGGTTTCGCTGGTACATGGTCGATCTAAAGTTCTCTAGCATGTACACAAATGTTCACAAATCGTCAACACCAATTATCTCTAGTAACCTTGACACATAACCTTGAATAACCCTGAATTAACCTGCAGCTAACCTGCTCTTTAAACTGATCTGCACTTAGGAAAAGGTGCTATATACATACCATTATTATTATTATTATTATTATTATTATTATTATTATTATTATTATTATTATTATTATTATTATTATTATCCTTTGACCGACCTTGATGGGAAAGATGACGGCTAGACACCTCTCCAAGGTGATCAGCATTGTGAGGAAGGGGGTGGTGAGGTTGAAGATCCGGTTGACTATGTAGACGTTAGGAATCAGGGCGGTCTCGATAGTCCGACTCAGCGTTAGGTCCACATGAGCCACGATGCATGACACCTTCCTGCAAAAGAGAAGCAGCTATAACAAAATAACCAACCACAAAAGTCTGATGCATGAACGCTATCCAACAATAGTCTTAGACAATACCAGTTGGAGGCCCCCCCAGTTCAATACGACTTGTCAGCGATATGTTTATCAGTTTATAGTCCCCTCTCTTCCCGTAAGGATTTTCAGAGAGGAGACTGTAGTTTTTGTCCTAGGTTTATATAGCGCCAGACTGTTAGTTGTGATCTCAATCTATGGATTGCAACGCTGGATAACTCCCAATATAAGTAAACGTTCTTTGGGGAAAAATAACCTTAAAATTAGGGAAGAATTTTTATTAAAAAATTATATAACTCTAATTGACAATTTCTCACTAACACTGTAACACTGATTACATATATTTCCATCTACTAATTCTAAATGTTACTTTGAACACTTTTAGGCTGCGAGTGTGCGTTTGTGCGCGCGTGTGTGTGTGGGTGTGTGCGTGTGTATGTTTGTGTGTGTGTGTGTATGTGATGATGATGATGCTGATGTGGATGATGATGATTCTGATGTGGATGATGATGATGATGATGATGATGATGATGATGATGATGATGATGATGATGATGATGATGATGATGATGATGAAAGATTAAATGAATTAACGAACAGAGAGAGAGAGACAGAAAGACAGAGAGAGATAGACAGACCGGGTTCCAGACAGACATACTGAGAAAGAGAGAGAGGGGGGGGGGAGGGAGGCAGAGAGACAGAGAAAAACTGGTGTTGGGGTGTTGAGGATCGGAAAGAGGTACTGGGTTATGGTGAGGTAGGAGGAAAACGGGTGGCAATGATAAAGGAAATCTATAGCACCACAGATCAAAAGAGGGTTGAAAAAATATAATAACCTGACAAAGCCACACAGGAACAAATTCGAAGAACATAATTTAATCCTTTTTTTTGTCTCCTGAGCTGCCAATAATCTTAGCCGACTAACTTCATGTTCTCAGAATGCGATGTTTTCGTTCACTTCCTTAATCTGCCTATGCCTGGCCTGATCACAGCCAATGAATTAAAGTAATTCAATTCGTCTTCGCTTAATCGCCTTACCTTAGCTGTTGCAAACACGCAAACCAAGGTAAACATTTGATTGTTCGCGTTACGCTCTGCTTTTCTTTTACGTTTGTCGAAAGACACGCAGACGTTTCCCCTGTTTTATTTAAAACAATAATATTAATACGGGATGCAATACGCGCTTTTTCGGAAGGAACTTGGACTATGAAACTTGGAACTGAGTCTTTTTTTTTTTTAAATTTAACAAACAAACAACAACGGAACAACCAATATTAAAATAGGCTCTGAGCCCATGGGGAGGGGAGGTGGGGCGGGGAGGGAGGCGAGGTTGGGGAGGGGGGATAGCTAGACAAAGGGGAAGAAGGAGGATGAGGAGACACAAGAACGGCGGTATATTATACTCCCCTAAGTCAACATTCAGGTTCACAGCGCGGCGATCTGTAACCAACATTCACGCTGATATGTTACGCACCCTCTCATATAAACAACAAAATTCGCATTCATCACTCAAGCATGCGGTGCAAAGGCAGAAAGATCGCAGGGGACAGCTAAGAGGTCCAATATTTTATGCTGTTGTTGTTGAAAGTTTACATTGATGGACTGCAGTACCATTGTTTTAAAAAGTCTTGTAACAAAGTCGCGGGACCCCCCACCTCTCTCTCTCTCTCTCTCTCCGTTCCCTGTTGTTTGTAACTTTACCGCCAGTACACAGAGGTGATTTTTGAGCGAAACGGGTGAGAAGCACAGGCAGTTTGCTAAATGCGGCTTAATCTGACGTGGTAGGTTGGAAGATAATTATGCAGAAACAATGAAACCAAGATTGGGTACCACGCAAAGATTAACTGGGTGTTTAAAACACACACGCGCGCCCACGCACCTAGAGACACACACATTCATTCTCGCACCCACACACACATACATAAACAGACACAGGCATGCAAGCATGCACGCAAACACACACACAGAAAGAGAGAGACCGACAGACCCTCTGACTCTCTCGATATCGTTCTCGCTCATGGAGACCAACCCACACCAGAGAGAGAGAGAGAGAGAGAGAGAGAGAGAGAGAGAGAGAGAGAGAGAGAGAGAGAGAGAGAGAGAGAGAGAGAGAGAGAGAGAGAGAGAGAGAAACAGACAGACAGACAGACATCTCACTCTCGCTCTCGCTCTCGTTCTCGCTCACAGAGACCACCCACCCACACACACCCACACACGCACACATTCTCTCACTCTCTCGGTCTAGTTCTCTTTCTCGCTCACCGCGCGACACACAAACACGCACACACCATACCTAATCTCTTTCTCTTTCTCTCTCTCTCTCTCTCTCTCTCTCTCTCTCTCTCTCTCTCTCTCTCTCACTCTCTCCCTCTCTCACCTACACAAAGAATCACACACGCATGCATGCACACACTCACAAACATATTTTTTTCGGTATGCGCTTGAGAAGCAAATTTGTTTGACGTTTGGACCTCGTCCGTAAAAAAACATACAAACAATAAAACAAACACAAATTCTTCGGGCCACCAGCCCCTAGAAAATATGGTTGGTCACGCGGTTGACAAAATTGTTGTACCTGATCTCTCAAGAATTACAATGGCGTTTTACTTTCCTTAGGTTATTAGGCCTACATCAGCTCAAGTGTATCTGCTCATAAAATTCAGTTCGTATTTTTAGTGCATGAAAAATATACTACTCAAAATAATTGAAGGGCCACTCTCATATTTCATTTAGTTTAATTATTTTTTGCTGCTATCAATAATATCGCTTATATTGCTTATTTCAAAACTTATCCTGTACAGTAACATTCAAGACAATCTTTTTTTCTGACAAGTAATCACATGTGTGAGTTTTGAACTTTCTGCAACGAGTTGAAAAACAAACCCAATTTTTAAAAACAAATGACCCTAATTTACTGTTGTCTTGCTAATAAAGCAAAATTTTCAACATTAAAAAGTGATTTGCACGCGAAAGGCTTGCATTTTCTGAGTTCAGTTCAACAATCGGCTCTTTTTTCTGGGTATAAATGGCAGCGCTTTCCTAACCATGCCCCCAAGGCGACGATTGACTGATATGTCCAAGTGGCCCTTGTATTATTTTGAGTAGTATAAATAGTCCTAATCTCCATACATGAAACTTTGATTCGCTCTGTTGTATATGTATATACGAATTTACAGGAAAAGTTAAATATTTTTCTCTAAGGTCCCTATACAGAATACATTCGGTTACAAAATGATTTTCATTTTCCAATACGTTGCAACATGGACACAATCCATTTCCTTAAATTTCATTGAAGGTTATCCTAAAGAATGAAGCTTTCAGAGGTAGAACTCCCAGTCGGAGCTTAAATAAGCAGTCTCTAAAGCATTTGATATGCATAAATTCAATGTAGGCTTTTGTCTGAAAAATATCTTTAAATGTTATATAACACTGATACATATATTTTCTCATTACAGAACTATCCCACTCTTGTACATATTCATCTTTCATCCTCTGCTTAAACATGCTAACAAAGACATTTTCATTCCCCACACCTTGTTGTACCCAAGTATACCCAAAACCTAGAAATGCAAAAACTTGTAGATTTCTACCAGATGTGTTGGGAAAAGGGAACTATTCCTTCTGAATGGAAACATGCTACTATTACACCAATATTAAAACATGGAAAACCAAAATCAAAGCCTGAAAGTTACCGACCTATCTCATTAACTCCTCATCTTGCTAAATTATATGAAAGGGTGATAAAGTTTCGTTTAGAATATTATTGTGAAAGTAAAAATATTTTCCCAATGTTTCAAGCAGGATTTAGAAAAGGTCAAAGTACAACTGATCATTCTGTTCGATTATCATCACATATTAAAAATGCCTTTGCTAAGCGAAAATCAGTCTTAGCTACTTTCTTTGATATACATAGAGCATATGACTCAGTTTGGCACTTTAAGTTATTGTGGAAATTTAAAAAAATTGGTGTTAAAGGTAATTTATATATGTTTATTAAAAGCTTTTTATCAAACAGAACTTTTCAAGTACGCGTCAAGGGTTCATTATCAGAGTCAAAAACAGTAAATATGGGTGTGCCACAAGGAAGTGTTATAGCTCCTATTTTATTTTCTATAATGATTAATGATATGAAAAATATTGATTCTAAAGATTTCATAATATCACTTTTTGCTGACGATATTGCTTTATGGAAAACTGTTTCATGTACGTTTCATACACAAAATAGAAGAACAAAATTTATATTAAAGGAGTATCAATATATGGTTGATATTATTATAAAATATATGTTTGAAAATGGATTCTGTTTATCAGGAGTAAAAACTGATATTTACCAACAAATCTATTGATTTTAATAGTAATACATTTTTATCAATCAAGGTAAACAATATCCAAGTTTATTCAAGCAAATCTGTTAAATTTCTTGGAATTGTTTTCCATTATAAACTTTTGTGGAATTATCATATTACACACTTAATTGACAAACAAGAAAGAAAATAAGTTTATTAAAAGTGCTATCTAAACAACCTTGGGCAAACAACCCTTCATGTTTGATCTCTATAGCTATTGCTACTATTAGATCTATATTAAGTTATGGAAAAGAAGTATATTTTACAGCATCAAAATCAGCTTTAAATAGGTTGACTAGCATTGATTCCATGTCTTTAAAAATAGCTCTTGGCATACCCCAGTGGTCTTCAACTTCAAAAACATATAAAGAAGCAGGAGTACTACCATTTCTTGACCACAACCGGTTACAAATTGCACAATATGTTGCACGGGCAAGATCAATTGTAAATTCTACAACAATTGAGATAGGGGAAAATATTGAAATTAACAAGGGATTAAAAAATAAAAGTGTTTTTATGTCAATTAATTAATATATATTTCCTTTAACAGACTCCACACCAATTGATACAACCTCACCATGTGTTATTCCATGCAGCCCATATCCGCCTTGGCTTCTTTTAGCTCCGGAGATAATTTTGGATTATGGAGATATTTCTAAAAAAGAAAATCCTGTATTATTGGCAACAATTGCAGAAGAGTATATTCATTTGTATTCTCAAAATTCGTTACAAATATATACTGATGGATCAGTTTTAGAGAACGGAAATATTGGAGCAGCATTTTATATTCCTGATTTTAAAATATCCCGACAATATTTTTTACAGAAAGGTAGTACGATTTTTACAGCTGAACTAATTGCAATATTAATGAGTCTATCTTTTATGACTGATTTTACTAGTATTCCTTTAAAAATTGCAATATTTTCTGATTCAAAATCAGCTTTATTGGCTTTGTCATCTTGGTTTAGTAAAGAGCGACAGGAACTGTTAACAGAGATAAAGCTTTTATGCCATCAAATCATTACTAAGGGATCGGATATTTCATTAATTTGGATACCTAGTCATTTAAATATATTAGGAAATGTAATTGTTGACCATTTAGCAAGGAGTGCTGCATCTTCGGACGAATCCATTAAACTATTTGTCAACCTGACAACAAATGAAATTAATAATCAAATAAAACGATGTGCTTGGAATCAATGGAATGAGAAATACAAGCAAGAGGTCATTGAAAAACATTACTTGGATTATTCACGCGTATCAAATAACGTTATATCTATTTCAAAATCTTTTCATATTAACAGTTTATTTCACAGACTAAGGCTAAATGCGTGGCGTGCTCGTTTCATAAATCCTCCAGTTCTTTTAATTGTGGTACATTTTTTAATGTAAATCACTTAATATTGGAATGTCAACAAAATTATAACCATTTTCAGCCTTTACTCATTGGATTAAATAAATTTAAGCTACCTATGTCAATCTCAAGTATTGTATATCCAGAAGATCATTCTGATTGGTCATTGAGCTTAATGCTCATAGATTTACTTAGAAGTCATAAATTATTCAATTTTTTCTAAATATCTTCTAACAATTAGTTTAGTAATTTGTCTGTTTATTTATTGTTTATTTATTAATTGTTTATTAATCAGTACAACTTATGTTAATCTGATGAATAAAATTTGATACAACAACAAGTTTATTATTTGTACCTAATTTATATTATTAAGCATTATTAGTTTCAATAAATATATGTTATTTATTTATTTATTTATTTATTTATTTTTGGATGGAAGGGAGTGTTACGTTGGAGACGCGTGCGATGGTACATGTAGGTTTACGTGTGAAATGCGCACAATAAAAGACTTGCGTGTGTGACGCGCGCGATAGATCAGTTCGTTTTGTTTTGCTAAGCATGCAGTAATAGAGTGTATTCATCTTTGATTTGATTTTGCGTTGTTAGAAGAAGCTTTGTATAACGTTGATTTTTTTTAGTTGGTCGATATTATTTGAGAATTTTCGAGAATTAGTTGTTTACTATCGATCGAAGCGTATGGATAATTCTAGTGGTAACCACGAGACGCTTCCATCCCAAATAAGGTTGTATGACGTGAGACAGTGATGATGAAATTAATTCTGATTGGTTGAGGTGTGTCACGTGGGGAGTATTCTCGCTCTTTCTAGAGTTTAGAGAGACTGTATATATATAGTGCCGCACTGTTTCAAAAGGTGGTTTTTTTTAGAGAGAGTTGAAAGTAGAGAGAGTTGTTGTATTAGAGTTGAGAAAGTTGTTAAAAAGTGGAAAGTTCAAAGTTGAGAATTGTAGAGTGGAAAAAGCGATTGAGCGATTGTATGCAGTTGTTGATATGTGCTGAATAAAAGTGGAAGACTTCATACGACGACTCCTGACTTGTTGATGATTGAGGGTTGCGTGGATAAAGGAATCTGAGTTACACCTTGATTGATTGATTGATTGATTGATTGTTGATTTAGGTCCAGCGGACTCTTCCGAGCCAAATCAGGACCGGACAACCCACGATCCGCATAAAAGAACTGCTGAAACAACCCTAGTGGGAAAATTGAATGCCCTCCACCGGCCAGTCACTTTACAATAAAGACATCCCACGCAGGGGACGGCTGAGGTTTTACCCCAACTAATCAAACCCCCGTTTACAAAAACAAAATAGAATACAAACATCATTATAAATTATCAACAAAACGCATACATATAAAATGCCTATATTGCTAAATAATAACATCATAGGAAGTCCTAGTGACCACCCGGCAGAAAGCGCCCAACATTTCCAAGCTGATCCAACAGACCCCATACACAAACAAGGAGTCTTGTTCAGGAAGAGTTTTCAAGAAAAAAGGTAGGTCACTGATCTAGCGAAGAAGAAAATAGTATAGCAGATTGATAGGACAGAGCAGGAATGAGAAAGAGCAAATGAGAAAGACAGCGACAGTGGGAATTTAAAGCACTACATTTCCAGAAAGTGGGGGTACTATTTATACTGAAACCCCCGGCACTCCAACGGGGGTACTGTTGCCGCAGTGAATCGGTCATGCCTATAAAGGAAAGACAGGTTTTCAACTGGGGCTTTCACATTTTCCTGTTAGGTTAGAACAATCTACAGTAGCAAGATTGCTCATGACCCCAAGGGGTGAGTTACACCTATCAGGATTTCAAGCATCAGGGCTTAATGAACTACTGATAGAGAAAACAACAATGAGTGTAATAGGGAGGGAGGGTTTGGGGAATTTTTTATGAATTTGTTTAAGTTTTGATTGATTATTTTATCATTTTTCTTTGAGTTTGTTTATGGTGAGTGCGGGGGGGGGGGGAGGGGCGGGGAGATGGGAGGAGAAGGGGGTAAGGGCCTGGAGGCCTAACTTCAACTTTCTGTAAGACGCAAAATAACATTTATAAGTACTTCGTTCTTCACAGGTGAAGTTGAGGGAATGAATGTATGTTGTTAAAAGTGTATGTGTATGTTAGTAGTATGATGATTTCTATAGTTTGATTAATTAATTACTTAATTTGGAAAATATCTATGATGTGCGCATATTAGATTTTGTAAATTGTTTATGTTACATCAGTACAACTTATGTTAATCTGATTAATAAAAATTGATGCAACAACAACAACAACAAAAACCTAGAGAAAAAAGGGTGTTTTTTTTTTTTACTTTAGTCACCCAACAAGATTTACTGAGGTAGCCTATCCACATATAATTCCAAGAGCTTTAGCCAGTATCGTATGCACCGTACTGCACTGTTTACATACAGAGGAACGTGTCCTGTCTCTCCATAAATAATTTTGTTGGGTACACCCTTGGGTACATTTAAAAATATTTTACATGCCAGAGTATGAACCCTCTCAATGTTATCTAGTCTGTTAAGACCCCACACCTCTGCGGCATGCAGCAAAATTGGTTGAACTTATGCATCAAAAATTTTAAAATAGCAATTTCTTGATATCTCTCTAAGCTTTGAGAGGTTCCTTACACATTCAAAAGCCCTTCTACCCTTCAATGCTAGTGCATTTACACCTTTTGTAATACTCATCTTTGTAGTAAAAACAAATTCAAAATAATTATACATGTACTCGTTTACAACTTCAAGCGCTTGAACAGGAGTGAGAAAGAGAAAGAAAAACAGCATGCAAAGTTCGCAAAGCGTAGGAAGCATTATTTTTCAGACCCCCAAAAGTATGAAAATATCTCGTTTGAGCTTATAAGCTGCGGCACGCAGAGAACTTGATGACGTAATGTCCTCTAAGAACTTGACCATGACCTTTTTCATTTGACATTTTCAAGAAATGGAGAGAGAGAAAGAGAGAGAGAGAGAGAGAGAGAGAGAGAGAGAGAGAGAGAGAGAGAGAGAGAGAGTGTAACAAGGGGACCTGTTTACCCTGCACAATTTAAGCTTTTGCTTGTTTAGTCAGGTAGGCTTAGAAGGTTACTGTTAGTCTAAAGCAGACGACAGAACTGATCATGCGCAACACAGTTGTAGCTTGATACAAGCACAGTTAGTGACATCATCGCAGCCTACGATGGTGTTTCGAATTTTACAGCCACTTATAATTTTTTCAGCCAACCAGAACACAGCTAGGGTAGCTAGAACCAGTTCTGGCCGATTCAAGCAAAGGAATAGAACGTCAGTCGAGTTTGAAACGCTGAGCAGTACACAGTACACTCTAGCAGAAATCTCTCTCCTGAGAAGATTAGACAGCAGTACTTGTTGAATATTCAAATTCAATTAAGTAGCCAAGGCCTGACATTGTCAAACAGGTAAATGAACATACTTCTGTTTCATCGTGATGTATTTATATTATTGTTGAATTATGTTTGTGAAATTCGCTATGCATAGTATTAAATTGTTAGTCCGACTTTGAGTGACCACGTGGAAGAATCCGACCACGAGGCAAGCATGACCGGCCGACGCCATGTTGTATTATGGACGGATCCACTGTTGTTTAACCTACATGTATGCTTGCAGACCAGTGGCTGTACCCGAGAATGTTTATAATATTGTTAATTCTTTATGTGTATAATTAGCCACGATTTATATTTGTATATGTATAGGAAATTAGAGTGGAGAGTCCAGTGGACCACGGGCTTAGCAGAATGTTCGTCGCTTATGCATACAGATGTGGAGCTATCACTGAGGGCTACTTTGGCCTTCAGTGAGACGCTCTGCACAGACCTATTATACAGGGTTGTGCAGAATTTCGTCTCATATGTTACAGACGAGCAGGCGTTATATCGTGAGCCCAACTAAGCAAACGACAACAACCACGTCGACGCTTACAGTTGGCTGCCGAGGCATCTCCAGCACTGAGCGCAGATAGCCTAACCGTCGAGCCACACAGTCAGAGACTCAACGACAACACAGCGTGTCGTAGAAGCGACCTCAACGCAGCGCTTTAACCCCACATTTAAGTGCAACAAGAAACCGTGCACTAAAATTCTGTATAAACAAGACCACAGTAGTCCACTCTTCAAGACTTCTGACCCTTAAGGCAGAAAGTATCCAGTGCCCTATGATGCAAAAGTAGCTGCCCTGATTATCAGCGAGCGAACCATTCGCATTGACAATTGAACTTTTAAGTTAGTTTCGTACTTCGAATATCGTGTATAGAGTAGAAGAAATAAATGTGTGATTTTTACTGTTCTCAAGTGGCTGGACTACATATGATTCATAGCCATGTAAAAGCTAGTGTGACAGTGATCTTTTACCATTTTTCTATCTATCTCTGTATCCCAGCCTAAACACAGACCTAGCTAAACAAATAAATGTATTAAGTTAAGTCATAGGGAGATAACTAGCTATCCCCACAGACTAAGACGAAGAGGTAATAGCATTCCATTGTGCAGAGCCCAGAAACAATAGAACCCCCGTCACAGAGAGAGAGAGAGAGAGAGAGAGAGAGAGAGGGAGAGAGAGAGAGAGAAGGAATAAGAAGAAGCAGCAGAAGAAGAAGAAGAAGAAGAAGAAGAAGAAGAAGAAGAAGAAGAAGAAGAAGATGATGATGATGATGATGATGATGATGATGATGATGATGATGATGATGATGATGATGATGATGATGATGATGACGGGCGAAGACGTTGACGCCGACCGACGGCCAGGACGGCGATGATTAGGAGGACGATGATGATGATTACAGGGATGGATTTTTTTTTTATAGTCTTTACCTGGCGTACATTGAGAGAAGGAAACAGAGGTCAGAGATAGTGACACCCAGCAGCAGTACGTTGGTGGACGTGGCCATGCTGTGTATCAACAGCACCACGAAACTCACCACGTTTCCCGCCACCCCGAACACGAACACCACGGGCAGGAAATAACAGTTCACAACCTGTAACACGCCATATTCGGTTACTAACAAAACAAACAAATTAAAACCATCCTTTCCTATCCTATCCCGTAACTCCAAACGTCGTTGAGGCACCACAGATGATCGTTTAACCAGCGTACTCCATCCTTCTCTGTCCTCAGCAACCCTCATGACTTCGCTCAGTGCCACGCCAGTCCATTCTCAAATGTTGTCCTCCCACCTCTTTTTCTGTTTCCCTTTTCTTTTGCCTCCTTGCACCGTGCCTTGCAGGATAGTCTTTACATGACCTGATGCTCTGGTGACGTGGCCATATCATCGGAGTTTCCGTTTCTTCACCGTGTTGTCCAATGGCTTGTGTGATGGTCTGTCGGTGATTTGCTGGGTATAGAAAGTGACCAGAAGTCTTCAGTAGCACCTCATCTCCATACCTTGTATTCTTCAGTCTGGTGCACTTAGCTTTGTTTATTCTCTTTAAGTGGACCCGGAAAGACATCATCACGGGATCGTGGTCACTTCCGATTTCTGCTCCTGGTAAAGTGATTGTCTTGCCAATGTTGATGCTTGATCTGAAGCGTTTCATGACCCTCAAGCAATCAATCTGATTGTGATGTTCCCCGCTGGGACTGCTCCAATTTCCATCATCTGGATTTTGTGTCGGACCAAGCGTGTTTGCCAGTATCTGATTGTTGTATCCGGCAAACTCCAAGAGTCACAGACCTCTGTCATTTGTCTCGTTGTTGAAGTGGGGTCCACATGTGTCTCTCCAGTTGTCGTACGCATCTTGGCCAACCTTGGCATTATACTCGCCTTGTACTATGACTATGGTCTTCCTCGGCACTTGGTCAAGGACAGCTTGCAGATGTTCATAGAAATCCTCGACTTCGCTGTCGTCATAGTCTGATGTTGGGAATAGGCCTGGATGATGGTGATGTTGAAAGGGATTGCTCTCAGACGAATGGTAATGAGTCTACTGGAGACTGGGCGGCAATCCTTGACAGTGGCTAAAATGTCTTTGTGGACAAAGAAACCAACGCCGAGTTCGTGCCCGTCATCTCTACCGCTGAAATAAAGCTTGTGGTCTTTGTCGGTCGTTGTTTCACCTAAACCTTTCCAGCGCAGTTCGCTAATATCTAAAATGTTCCATCGATTGTGGTCCAGCTCGTGGGTCAGTTCTTCTAATTTTTCATCCGCAGTTAAGATCCTGACATTCAAGGTTCGTATGACGATGTTGTCTCTCGTGCGGATATTGCTAATTTGTCCATCAGTAATCCACGTATCACCTCCGTCCTGGTGGACAACAGAAGGCGCGGTCCTTAGTGTCCCGGGCGACGACCGATCCGGTATGGAGCGAGTGGTGCTTTTCATCATCATCTTGGGCAAGAAAGACCTGGCGGTGCCCAATCCTCTCCAGGCTGTTGGCCACAGCCAAAATTCACGAGTACAGTGCGGCTCGCCTTGGCCCCGTAGGGTGAGGTTCCTCCGCCGTGGCCGCTGATTTCTGTGTAGAAGACTTTTATGAGGGCCTATTAGCGCCAAAACGTCATAATTACAAATATCATGAGATAATTACAAAATATCATGAGATAATTACAATTACCATTGACAAATTGCAAATATTTTCGCGTGATCCTGTTTAATTTTCCGTTTGGGTTCTAGCAATCCGCCTGGAAATGTGCCAAAAAATCTAAAATTGTAATTATCACATAATAATTGCAATTTTTACTTCATAATTTCAATTTTTACGTGATCATGCTTAATTCTAAATAAGGCGGCTTACTAGCGCCAAAACGTGCATGTACAGGTATCAGCGATAATGGTAATTAACACGTGTTCTGTGTAATTCCCATTATGACGGCCTACTAGCGCCAAAACCTAATAAGTGGCTGGCCCGAAGTTATTTAAACTGTATAAATTGCAAAGTAAAAGGATGTTGACCCTTGTCACAAGAGCCCCGTTTCCAATGCCTTTGAGATTTGCTTGTTTAGTCAGTATAAACTTAGTAGGTTACTGTTAGTCTAAAGCAGACGACAGAAGTTATAATGCGTAACACAGTTGTAGCTGGTTGCAAGCACAGTTAGTGACATCATCGCAGCCTACGATCCAGCTTCGAATTTTACATCCACTCAGCGTTGTTTCAGCCAATCAGAACACAGCTAGGTTAGGTAGAACCAGTTCTACCTGGACAGTCAGAAGCCAGGTAGAGGGTCAGTCTTCGTTGAAACGCTGAGCAGTACACAGTACACTCAAGCAGAAATCTCTCTCCTGAGAAGATTAGACAGCAGTACTTGTTGAATATTCGAATTCAATCAAGTATCCACGGCCTGACATTGTCAAACAGGTAAATGAACATACTTCTGTTTCATCGTGATGTATTTATATTATTGTTGAAATTATGTTTGTGGAATTTGCTATGCATAGAATTAAATTGTTAGTCCGACTTTGCCTGACCACGTGGCGAAACACGACCGGCTGCGCCGCCATGTTGTCGACCGGTCGGACCCAGGGTTGTTTAACCTATATGTATGCTTGCAGACCAGTGACTGTACCAGAGAATGTTTATAATATTATTATTTCTTTATGTGTATAGTTAGCCACGATTTATATTTATATATGTATAGGAAATTTGAGTGGAGATTCCAGTGGACCACAGACTTAGCAGAATGTTCGTCGCTTATGTATAGAGATGTGGAGCTATCACTGAGGGCTACTTTGGCCTTCAGTGAGACGCTCTGCACAGACCTATTATACAGGGTTGTGCAGAATTTCGTCTCATATGCTACAGACGAGCAGGCGTTATATCGTGAGCCCAACTCAGCAACAAACGAAACCAAGTCGACGCGTACAGTTGGCTGCCGAGGCATCTCCAGCATTGTGCGCAGATAGCCCAACCGTCGAACCACAAAGTCAAAGACTCCACGACAACCCAATTTGTACCAGAAGCGACCTCAACGCAGCGCTTCAACCACACAGTTAAGTGCCACAAGAAACAGTGCACTAAAACTCTGTATAAACAGGACCACAGTAGTCCACTCTTCAAGAACTCTGACCATTAAGGCAGAAAGTATCCAGTGCCCTATGATGGAAAAGTAGCTGCCTAGATTATTAGCGAGCGAACCATTCGCATTGGCAATTGAACTTTTAAGTTAGTTTCGTACTTCGAATATCGTGTATAGAGGAGAGGAAATAAATGTGTGATTTTTACTGTTATCAAGTGGCTGGACTACATATGATTCATAGCCGTGTGAAAGCTAGTGTGACAGTGATCTTTTACCATTTTTCTATCTCTGTACCCCAGCCTAAACACAGACCGAGCTAAACAAATAAATGTATTAAGTTAAGTCACAGGGAGATAACTAGCGATCCCCATCGACTAAGACGAGTGGGTAATAGCATTCCATTGTGCAGAGCCCAGCAACAATAGAACCCCCGTCACAACCCTAAACATTATTATTCCAAGCCCCCACACCACCCCACCCCTCACCACCCTTTCCTGCCACCCTGCTTGGAGGACAGATGGGGTGTTTGAACCGACTTCATTTGTGTTGAAAATAGTGAACAAACTAGGACTGACATTATAATGATACAGATTTAAACATCTAGATCCTTGTTACGAACGAAATCAATGGGCATAGAAGTTCAACGTCCACCTCCACCATGGACTGTATAAAAGCAGACAAGCGATAACTATCACAGGCTTTGATTAAATAGTATCCCCACTTTCTGGAAATTTAGTGCTTTAAATTCCCACTGTCGCTGTCTTCCTCATTTGCTCTTTCCCATTCCTGCTCTGTCCTATCACTCTGCTATACTATCTTCTTCTTCGCTAGATCAATGACCTACCTTTGTTCTTGAAAACTCTTCCTGGACAAGACTCCTTGTTTGTGTATGAGGTCTGTTGGATCAGCTTGGGAGTATTGGACGCTTTCTGCCGGGTGGTCACTAGGGCTTCCTATGATGTTATTATTTAGCAATATAGGCATTTTATATGTATGTGTTTTGTGATAATTTATAATGATGTTTGTATTCTATTTTGTTTTTTGTAAACGGGGGTTCGATAAGTTGGGGTGAAGCCTCAGCCGTCCCCTGCGTGGGATGTCTTTATTGTAAAGTGACTGGCCGGTGGAGGGCATTCAGTTTTCCCACTAGGGTTGTTTCAGCAGATCTTTTATGCGGATCGGGGGTTGTCCGGTCCTGATTTGGCTCGGAAGAATCCGCTGGACCTAAAGCAACAATCAATCAATCAATCAATCAATGTCCCCTATACGCCACGTGTCCGGGGACGTTAATCTATCCACTGAACTGAACTGAACTATCACAGGTAGGAGATGGGGGAGGGACCTAAATCAACACTGAACTACCAGAGCAATCAAACGGCGTAAGATGGACAGCTGAAAGAAAAAGCTACTTTTACCTTAGCCTGGCGCTGAGAATCGAACCTGGGTAATCGATGTGCCAGGCCAACGCTTTACCACTGGGCTACGGATGTGGGTCAGTTTACCAACGTAGAACTATCAATTACTCGTACAAAGCTGGACAACACATTTATTTAATCGTTCTTATATAGCGCTTTTCCAGCTCAAGAGCTGCTCAAGGCGCTGGCCGATACAGGATCTAACTCAAGCCGCCCGAGACGCCCACCCGCAGCCTTTGGGCGCATGGTCTGACGCCCGGACAACTGAGCACAATCCTGGGCAACCAGGGATGGGGGAGAAGGACCTAGGTGCATGCTGGGTGTTTTCTTGTCACCGGCACTCACCCGTCTAGGACATGAGCGTCAGGATCTTTAAAGTCCGTTATGATGGAATGTATGCGACACAGACTAGACCTCGGTTTATACTCTCATCCGAAGGAGTAGGAAAACAGGAGTAAAGTGTCTTTCCCAGGGACACAACACAATGGCCCGGCCAGGGCTCGAACCCGGGACCTTCCGATCCGCAAGCCGAAGCACTACCATTAGACCACAGTGCACATAATACAGTATCGGTATTCGGCCGGTTGGATGCGGTGTTCACAGGGTACCAAAAGCAGCAAACCGAAGCAATTATTTACCTCAATTATCATATCCTTTGTAGCAGCGTCGATGAATCCCGACGTCGACAGCGCTTGCGATGGTCCCACCGCTTCCGGTGCATCCGTCACCGAGTCCGGAGTCTCATTAACGCAGGTAGTGGCATTTCCCGTGATGTTATCCTTCCACATGGACGCTATAGTGGATAGATTAACCGACATCTTGCTTTCGTGTCGAAGCAGACAAACGATAGCCTTGCGATCTGGATTGTAGACGCATAATATTTTAGCATCATCATTGCACTGAACCATTCTTTGAAGAAGAAGAACAACAACAACCAGATGATGATGAAGAAGAAGAAAAGTCCAATTCCATTAATATAAAACAACACAGTACGCATATCATACAATTGGGAAAAAAAAGAAGTAAAATTATAAAAATAAAATACCATAAAACTTTCAAAAAATATGTCTTTTGTATGGTATCTATCTATCTATCTATCTATCTATCTATCTATCTATCTATCTATCTATCTATCTATCTATCTATCTATCTATCTATCTATCTAACTTTATATCTGTCCTTCTTTCTGTCTATCTATCTATCTATCTATCTATCTATCTATCTATCTATCTATCTATCTATCTATCTATCTATCTATCTATCTATCTATCCATCCATCCATCCATCCATCCACCCATCCATCCATCCATCTATCTATCTATCTATCTATCTATCTATCTATCTATCTATCTATCTATCTATCTATCTTAGTGTTTTTTTGCAATACAATTAAAAACATTTATGTATTGTTAAAGTACTTAGATCCTATCAGGCAAAGCAGAAGATAAAGTCATGGACTACATAATAAAACGATGGAAAACGTGTGGCTTCTACTGAACACGTTTTCAAACTTTTATACCATCTTTCTTTCATTTATTCCCTCTTCCTTTCATTCATTAATTCTTTCTTGCTTTTATTATTTTGTCTTTCTTTCTGTCACTTTTTATAATTTTTTTTCTTGTTATCTTTCTTTCTTTTTCTTTATTATTTTCTTTCTTACGTTCTTTCACTACTAAATTTGGTTGTTACGGTCAATCTGTTTTTTTCTTTCCGTATTTCAAAGAGCGTAGAAACAAAACAAACACACCACTATATTTATTGAAAGATGCGAAGCGCAAAAAGGCACCGTAAAAAAAACAACCAGAACCAAAGTCCGCTAATTCTCTACAGGCTCACAGACTGATGCAAAAAGAATGCACAGGTCTGTATATATAGACATAAAAAGATGCGATCGCATAGCATTCGCAGGCTTTATATATTACATTCAGGTTAGATTCGCTTCGGCTCAACCCTTTTAATCGAAGCGGCACCAGAGAGAAAAGAGAAAAAATAAAAGAGAGAGAGAGGGGGGGGGGAGGTTGGGGTGGGGAGACAGACACAGACAGAGAAATAACGATATACGGAGAGAGAAAGAAAGACAGAGAGATAGCGAGAGAATGTGTGTCCGACAGAGCAAAAAACAGACAGGTGGAGACAGATACAGATAGACGAAGAGAGATAGACAGACACACAGACAGACAACCAGATTAAGGGAGACACAGACAGACAGATGGAGAGAGAAAGAGATAGAGAGAGACAGAGAGTGTGACAGACACAGTGAGAAAAAGAGAAAGACATATAGAGAGACAGAGAGTATGATAGACACAGAGTGAGGAAGAGAAAGACAGACAGAGACAGAGGCTGATTCAGGCTCAGATTGAAATTCAGATTCAGACATGTTATTTATAAGAATGATGGAGATTTTAAGCTATAAGCTTAAGGTACAATCTGTCCTTGCGTCATTCACTCTCACATTCATTTACAATTTAAAATGTGTGTGTGTGTGTGTGTGTGTGTGTGTGTGAGAGAGAGAGAGAGAGAGAGAGAGAGAGAGAGAGAGAGAGAGAGAGAGAGAGAGATTGTCATATTCACTATTATAATTTTTGTACATCGTCGTTGATCTAGGAGATGATCCGTTAAACCCTAAAAGCATGAGGATCGATGTTGATTAGGTTTTTTTCTTAAAAAAATTTGAAGTTGTTTTTTATTTAGATTTTGTATTATTTTTTTCCCGAAATGTGTCTGAATGCTATCTCATATATAGTATACACACACTTGTTTACGCACTAACTAAATTGTATTGTACTGCTTCGCATGTGTTTGAGTGATACAATTGAAACTTAAAATGTGATGATGATAAATTTAGTTTTTATTTATTTTCCTTCTGTACTAATTTAGGATCTGTAGCGCATCTGTTCTGAATGTATCAAATAAATAAAATAAATAAATAAATAAATAAATAAATAAATAAATGATAAACTTGGTAAGCCTATACCTATAAACCCGCTCATGATATTGCCACCTTGGAAATGTACTAAACCATCCCCCCTCTCTTCCATTCTCACCTCCACATCCCGATCCCCGCCTTTTTAGGCCCCTTTCTTTTGGCCAAAAAAGCCCCTTGGGATGTGAACCTTTTGTTTGTCTTTTGAATGAAATAATATAATAGGACAAACTATCAATACTAGCTTTAGTTTCCATGCAGCCAGAGAAAAAGTGGTGTGTTCGTGTGTCTGAGAGTGAGAGAGAAAGAGAGAGTGAGTGAGAGAATTTCTTGATCAGCAGATCGGCAGATAAACCCCAGATTGCTGACCCTTGGGTTAAAATTTGTTGGATTTGAGCATTAAAAAGCTTAAAAAAGACTTAGCAAAAATTCACCAAGTGACCAGAGCAAGTTCATGATGGCTGAAACGCCTTTTTTTACTCGTTCGGCTGCATCTCTAAAAGTATAAGAAAAATGTTAGTAGCATGAGAGACATTAAAATCCCTAGATATTTGTACCTGTTAACAACTGTCAAAACTCGTCCATCAGAACACATCTATTCTCTCTCGCACAAAAAAAGCCTCAATTGCGGAACACAACAATGTTGGATTTTTTCAACTTAACAACAAGACCCAGTCGTTTTGCACTTTCACAAAGGACATCCAGATGAGTTTGCAGCCCGACTGTTGTGTGTGAAACCAAAACTGCATCATCAGCAGAAAGTGAAATGAACAATTCGGTAAGCTCTGGGGACAGCTGAATCCCGTATTTACCACGATTTTTTTTACAATATCTTTCGTCAGTTCATTAATTTAAAAAGAGATAAAAGCACAAGCCAGCACACTTCTCCCTGCTTCAGGCCCTGTGGGAGACACAAAACTCATCAGTCAGGCCAGCACCAGCACGAACACGTGCTTTGGCAACATTATAATGCTCTGTATGGCCTTCACTACTTTACCATTCAAACAGATCTATACAACACTTTCCAAAGATTGTCTCTGCTAGTGGAATCAAAGGCCTGCCGAAAGTCTGTAAAAGCGACACAGTTTCCTGTGCCTTGCATTAAAATCGCCCCATGGTATAAAAGGTAAGTCGCCGTATTTCCTCACATTCTCAAGCATACAATCTTCAAGTTGAGTAACTCCATTGTAAATATCAGTCGCTTCATAATATGAGGAGCTTTCAAGGTTTAAATAACAGACTATTAGAATACAATCTGTTGGGGCAATCAAAGGACGTTGGAATAGCTTTAAGATGACAAAACTCAAATTCAGACTCTATTCTTTCTATATATACGAATAAGAATGATAAATAAATTAATTAATTAATTAATTAACGGTAAATATTTTTCACAAGAAACCCCATTCCATCGTAGAGACGATCCAGGATGTTGTCATTTATTTTAAGGCCAGCAGAATCGAACACCTTTTGTGATTAAACTAATGACTGAGAAATTGTCTTAGTAAAGGTTTCACAAATGAAAACAATGTCGTACTGATTAGGAACACACACAAAATCACACTCATCTGTAAGCGTACATAAAATCTTAAATATAAAAAAATATCAAAGACAAAGAATAAGTGACAAGATCATTAGTACTGTTACGGCAGATTAAAGAACCATTCACAATGTTGTCATCATCATTGTCACACTCACTTTCATTATTCAAAATGTAGCTATCATCATCATAGCCATTATCATTAATGAAATCACTATCATCTTCATAAAAATTGACATTATAATAATTATTATCATTATTATGAGTTTAATGGCCACATTTGGCTTACGTTTTACGGCTTATGCATTCGGTGAGTTGGTGTCGCCATGTTTATCTCGGACCGATTCGAATTTATAAACCTGTGTAGCTGTGTAATTTCACTACAACAGGGCACTTTTTCAAGACGATGTAATGTAATCTTTCACAATTTAATTATAATATGAACAACTTTACTAAGATCGAAACGCAACAAGTGAATTCAACTGCCTTTAGCTCGCCAAGTCGTGTGTAGCAGACAACATGTGTGTAAGAGGAGATTAGGTTGACTTCTAAACTTGTGACGTCACACTGTCGCATCTGATTGGTCCTCGTAAGCCCGGTTTATGTATTTTTGCTGAAGAAATCAAACATGCGCTATCCTTGAGAAATTTTAAGTTAGCCTGTACGCAGGTAAATACAACAGGAATTCATAAGCGTCTCATTGTATTAGACAATGGGTCCCGACAGGAAGTCCTCTCCAGGATTGCACAAACAACTGCTGCCCTGACAAGGTTGAAACCCATTTGAAAAGACAGGACCATCAGTCTACATTCCAAGGTAAGGCTGCTGCGCTTCCTTGTCATCTCAATCTTCCTATTGGCTTGCGAAACATGGACCCTCTCAGCAGATCTACAACGAAGAATACAAAGTATGGAGATGATGAGCTACAGAAGACTTCTGGGCATTTCCTATACCTAGCACATGACCAACAACGAAGTCCGACAGACCATCACACAAGCCTTTGGACAACATGATGACATGCTCACAGTGATGAAGAAACGGAAACTCCAATGGTATGGCCACGCCACTAGAGCATCTGGCCTTGCTTGCAAAAACCATCCTGCAAGGCACGGTGGAAGGAGGCAGAAGAAGATGTAGATAGAAAAAGAGGTGAAAGGACAACATTCGAGAATGGATTGGTTTGACACTGAACATGAATGTTGCTGAGAACACGAGAAAGATGGGTACGCTGGTTAAACGATCATCTGTGGTGCCCAAACGACCTTTGAGTTACGGGATAGGATAGGATAGGGAGGATGATAAATTCAGGACAGATGCGCCACAGATTCTAAATTATTACAGAAGGAATCCTATCCTATCATATCCTGTCCCGTAACCCGGAGGTCGTAGGGGCACCACAGATGATCGTTTAACCAGCATACTCCATCTTTCTCTGTCCTCAGCAGCCCTGATGGCTTCGCTCAGTGTCAAACCAGTCCATTATCGAATGTTGTCCTCTCACCTCTTTTTCGGTCTTCATCTTCTTCTACCTCCTTGCACTGTGCCTTGCAGAATGGTCTTTGCAAGGCCTGATGATCTGGTGACGTGGCCATACCATCGGAGTTTCTGTTTCTTCACCACTGTGAGCAGGTCATCGTGGTATCCAAT
Organism: Oncomelania hupensis; assembly: GCA_036898135.1. Classification (NCBI taxonomy): domain Eukaryota; kingdom Metazoa; phylum Mollusca; class Gastropoda; order Littorinimorpha; family Pomatiopsidae; genus Oncomelania; species Oncomelania hupensis. The sequence continues at coordinate 19,654,212 of CM072525.1, forward strand.
GGCTTGTGTGATGGTCTGTCGGACTTCGTCGTTGGTGATGTGTTGGGTATAGGAAATGCCCAGAAGTCTTCTGTAGCACCTCATCTCCATGCTTTGTATTCTTCGTTGGAGATCTGCTGTGAGGGTCCATGCTTCGTAAGCATATAAGAAGATGGAGATGACAAGGGAGCGCAGCAGTCTTACTTTGGAATGTAGACTGATGGTCCTGTCTTTCCAAATGGGCTTCAACCTTGTCAGGGCAGCAGTTGTTTGTGCGATCCTGGAGAGGACTTCTTGTCGGGACATAATTATTGTCTGATACAATGGCTCATAAATATTTGAAGCTATGCACTGTGTTGAGGGATTGACCTTGGACTTTGATGTCCGTGTTGATGCCATTGGTGTTGTTGGTCATCATTTTGGTTTTCTCTGCACTTATTTCCATTCCATAAGCTCTGGAGGTGGTGTCAAGCCTCTGTACCAGCTGTTCAAGTTCTTGTTCCTCACCAGCTGCTGCATGGTAGCGATAGATGACGGATGAAACATAACATGAGTTAAATAATCTACGAATAAATTTGATAACAGGTTCATTATCGTCGTCATCATCATTGCCTACATTAGTTGTCATTGTTTGTTTGCTTTTCGCTGTTGAAACAGTCTTAACTCTTTGTAACACACTGGCAGTATACACATGTGTAAATAAAATCATCACTTAAACTTGTCGCAATAGATAGCCTATAAAATTTAACTGTTTTGTTTCATCCGTCACCGATCGCCAACATGCAGCAGTTGTCGCAATAAAACAATATATTGTTTTATAAAGTCTGGTCGCTTTGTAGTGTTTGTGGAAAAAGGGATTTATTAGGCTTTCATCACAAAGAGATCGACAGTATTAGGGTATGTGCGGTCTATTTCTAGTCAACAATGTCTATTATATACTACTCAAAATAATTGAAGGGCCACTCTCATATTTAATTTAATTTAATTATTTTTTGCTGCTATCAATAATATCGCTTATATTGCTTATTTCAAAACTTATCCTGTACAGTAACATTCAAGACAATCGTATTCTGAAAAGTAATCACATGTGTGAGTTTTGAACTTTCTGCACTGAGTTGAAAAACATACCCAATTTTTACAAAAAATGACCCTAATTTACTGTTGTCTTGCTAATAAAGCAAAATTTTCAACATTAAAAAGTGATTTGCATGCGAAAGGTTTGCATTTTCTGAGTTCAGTTCAACAATCAGGCGCTTTTTTCTGGGTATAAATGGCAGCGCTTTTGCTGCTTTTCTAACCATGCATCTGATTTAAAGAGAGACCAATTTGTCCAAGTGCCCCTTGTATTATTTTGAGTAGTATATTATACACTTTGAGCAGACATGTGAGCTTCACAAAATATAATGTAATATCACAATTTTCTATTATATTACCGAGCTCATCCTTTGAGCCTACTCCTTCGGATGAGAGTATAAACCGAGGTCTAGTCTGTGTCGCATACATTCCACCATAACGGACTTTAAAGATCCTGACGCTCATATCCTAGACGGGTGAGTGCCAGTGACAAGAACACACCCAGCATGCACCTAGGTCCTTCTCCCCCATCCCCGGCTGCCCAGGATTGTGCTCAGTAGCCTGGAGCGTTATTACGATGCGCCCAAAGGCTGCAAGTTGGCGCCTCGGGAGGCTTGAGTTAAATCCTGTATCGGGCATGGCCTTGAGCAGCTCTTGAGCTGGAAAAGCGCTATATAAAAACGATTACATAATAATAATAATAATAATAATAATAATAATAATAATAATAATAATAATAATAATAATAATAATAATAATAATAATAATAATTGTGACGTCGCCCGAGTGGGTTCCGCGACGTTCAGCTCATACAACGAGTGAGGGGATAAAAAACTCAAACAAAAGAAACTAACACAAAAGCCATATGTACAATCACACTCTTTTATTCAACAACAAACGCACACACTCACAGGATAATGGGAATCTAAACCACCCTCAACCCCTATCTAGAACCACAACCCAGTATTTACTGAACAATTACCCCCCCCCCCCCCCTCCTCCTTTGACTAATCTGAAAACCCCAGAACTGTACACAAACAAAATGCCCACAACAATATGCAACAATAGCAACAATCAATTACACTTCATACAAATACAATTCCAACTGAGCAAATAAATCAGCAAATCTTATAAATCAATTGTAGTCTACTGCAGAAACTAGCTTATAATTTAGTCTCACTGTTTGTAACTTAATTGTTTTTAAATGAGGTCAGAATAAACTATAGAAGATGATCACACGGATAGTTGAAGTAATTCACACGCAGTGCCGAAGATAGAGGTATGTTTTATGTGCGTGAAATGCAAATCTGTGTGTGTGTCGGTGTGTACGGCTGATATCCTGCAAACCCCGATGTAAAGCTCCAGGTCGTCCGATGTCCCAGCGGCGATGGAGGACCACACCCAGCGGCGGCGCCCACGACAGAGAAAAGACGTAGCGGTGGTGGTGACGAGGCCTGGAACCGTCCACACCTCGCAGTGGCAAAGGCAGAGGCCTCAGAGGCTGCAGTACGCGTGGAACAGTAGTACAGTAGTGCAACCGTAGAAATGCCATAGAATTATGACAACAATGATATCCAGATATTAGCAGTAGTAGTAGCAGAAATAACGATAGTAGATATAGCAGCAATAGTAGCAGCAGGCCCAAGCTGTCAACAAATAAATTGTCTCGCTAGTTCATCCTCAAAATGTAAACGCTAAATAACTAATGCTCCTTCCGCCGTCCGCCATCTTAACCTGTTTGTACATGCATCTCAATAATTCAATGCAATGCTGAATTCTAATAATTTATATTCCTTTCATAAAACATAGTTGTTTATATAAATATACATAATCATTACACTTGCCCTTCCAGTCACACAATCCCGATTCATCTCATCCTTACTTCCATCTTCATCACCCCTCTCCATGTTATAGCACATTATCTCCCTTCATTCACAATTATCTCTATTACGCTATAATGCATCATCACCCTTCCCTCATATTCATCACCTTCATCACCCCTCTCCAACATAGTACATTGTCTCCCTTCCTTCACATTCATCACCCCTCTCTCTCTCTCTTTAACTTGCATACTTCCTCATCACCCCTTAACCTCATTTTGGCAACAACATCAAATTTTGTTGCCATTTACATATTTAACCAAGAAAATCATAAGAAAATCATATAAAAATCAATACACTACTATTTATTAACATACATCCCTTTCCCCCTCATTCACCATCATTCATTCACGTATGCAAGCTCGGAATACATAGCCACTAAGGAAATGAATTGCAGGGTTCACACTCACCTTTTAAGTTCTCGGCCTGTGACAATGGATACACGTACTGTACACAACACAACACAATACCACACAAAACAGTACAGCACCACACTGGTTATTAGTTGAGAGTACCAAGTTCGTTATTGTGCTAATGCTATGCCATCATCTTAATACCAACGAGGTAATTGAGCCTTGGAAGATGCCTAAACGAAGGCCATACAACCTTAAGCCGTGGTCACACAGCACTCCACGTCTTAATCACAGCCAAAGCGCGTCCAAAATTTGTTACCCGTGGAGTGGACGTTGTTGTTCGCGTTGATGTCGAGGTTAAGACGAGCTACGGTCGAGGTATAGACGTGGCAGGACGCGGGGAGAAATCTGAACGGCATCGAACGCGGCAAAAAGTTTTGAACTGCAAGCCCCGGTCACACAGCCCTTTACGGCTGAATCACGGCCAAAGCGCGTCCAAAATTTGTTACCCGTGGAGTGGACGTTGTTGTTCGCGTTGATGTCGAGGTTAAGACGAGCTACGGTCGAGGTATAGACGTGGCAGGACGCGGGGAGAAATCTGAACGGCATCGGACGCGGCAAAAAGTTTTGAACTGCTCAAAATTTTAGCCCGCGCACAACCACGGGTAAAACACGCGGTAAAGACGTGCAACACACGCGTGGTAATCCGTGTTCCGGCAGTGATTACAACTTGGGGAGACGCGGTAAGACACGAAAGTTTAGCGTTCAGTCATTGGACGCATGTACCGCGTTGGAATCACGGGAAATAGCGTGTGTTTAGCGGCTTATCACTGACAAAACACTACCTACAAACTTTTTGCCGCGTCCGATGCCGTTCAGATTTCTCCCCGCGTCCTGCCACGTCTATACCTCGACCGTAGCTCGTCTTAACCTCGACATCAACGCGAACAACAACGTCCACTCCACGGGTAACAACGTCCACTCCACGGGTAACAAATTTTGGACGCGCTTTGGCCGTGATTCAGCCGTAAAGGGCTGTGTGACCGGGGCTTTAGGAAACAACCCTACACTTATTACTCCCTGAACAAATGGTGGTTAGAATCCTTCCACTACAATCTTTTGGCCATTCTTGTCCCGACGAGGGCACAAGACCTTGGGTGGTTCGAAACAACGAGACTCTACCCTTCCAGAAGCACTTTACTCTAACCTGACAACACACTGTCACAAAGTCACTTCTGTCCAAAAAACCGATTGCTCGCAAAAGCTTCCAAAATGACTCTGCTAGCTAAATCTCCTACCAGTTCACAGGACCAGGCATCGAGTCCAGCTCAGTAACCCAATTCCCCCACTATGCATTATGCTCTATGCGTTAAACACCTCGTGTCGTCACAATAATAAATAATAAGGAAGCATGAGAGTGTACAACATCAGCCCTAAAATTATTGAAGTCATCAAAAGCCTGTATGACAAGGCTTCCAGTGCAGTCCTCCACAACAGCACCATCGGAAACTGGTTCAGAACAACAATCGGTGTGCGTCAGGGATACCTACTCTCTCCAACACTCTTCAAGATCTTCCTAGATCTAAAGCGCATCATGTCAGATGCCCTTGCAGATCACGAAGGCACAGTCAGCATAGGGGGTAGAGCAATCTCCAACCTTCGTTTTGCGGATGACATTGATGGATTGGCTGGAGAAGAACAAGAACTTGAACAGCTGGTACAGAGGCTTGACACCACCTCCAGAGCTTATGGAATGGAAATAAGTGCAGAGAAGACCAAAATGATGACCAACAACACCAATGGCATCAACACGGACATTAAAGTCCAAGGCCAATCCCTCAACACAGTGCATAGCGTTAAATATTTAGGAGCCATTGTATCAGACAATGGGTCCCGACAGGAAGTCCTCTCCAGGATCGCACAAACAACTGCTGCCCTGGTGAGGTTGAAGCCAATTTGGAAAGACAGGACCATCAGTCTACATTCCAAGGTAAGGTTGCTGCGCTCCCTTGTCATCTCCATCTTCCTATATGCTTGCGAGACATGGACCCTCACAGCAGATCTACAACAAAGAATACAAAGCATGGAGATGAGGTGCTAGAGAAGACTTCTAGGTATTTTCTCCACCCAACACATCACCAACGACGAAGTCCGACAGACCATCACACAAGCCATTGGACAACACGAGGACCTGCTCACAGTAGTGAAAAAACGGAAACTCCTATTGTATGGCCACGTCACCAAATCATCAGGTCTTGCAAAAACCATCCTGCAATGCACAGTGCAAGGAGGTAGAAGAAGAGGGAGACCGAAAAAGAGGTGGGACGACAACATTCGAGAATGGACTGGTTTGACACTGAGCGAAACAATCAGGGTTGCTAAGGACAGGGAAAGATGGAGTATGCTGGTTAAACGATCATCTGTGGTGCCCCTACGACCTCCGAGTTCAGGGATAGGATAGGATATGATAGGAAGGAAGCATTACCAACATTCAATACGTCTGATCCCGTTCATTATGTTGGTAGAAAACTATTATTTACAGTATGTTATGTTGTCAGTAGTTGCATTCTACATTTGTGGTTTCTCTAATGCGACGAAACCTAAATCCTTCCTGCGTCAACAAGATTAAGTACTTTTTTTTTCTGCCATTTCATACATTGTTCTGCCTCTATCATTCATCCTGCAAATAAATAAATAAAAACTACGCTAAAATATTTCAAACGTTTTCCTACGCTCCCATATCGGTAATGTTACATGCACTTTGATGGGATAACACAAGCTGTCAATCAGTTTCGTCAGCTCCCATTTGGAGTATAAAAGCTACAGACTCCCCCATCGTCCGAGTGGTCTTCTCTGCTCCGAAAAAAGGACATCACGAAACTTTGGGTGGCCTCTTAACTCCCTGTCTCTGCACTTATCTCGTACATGTAAGACATCCTTTTGGTTCTGTAGTGTAGACATTTGAACTTAATAACTTCAAGTATTTGCTTTGCGAATTTTTTTTTACAGTTTTAAACCATTCGTCAGCGAACGTTTCATTTGACAACATCACACAGACCATTGGGAGATTTTTTTCCTCCGAAGACCAGTCGCGAGTTCAACAGACCAAATCGCTTGGGACAGCTTCCAAGCAAAGTGAAAAGCGGAACGTTTTGGAGTCGTCACTGAGAATAAGCATCCTCAGAAGACCCACTTAATCGTTCCTAGCCATCCTCCGAAGTGTCTCGCAGATTTTCCACAACACTGTTCTCGGATTTTACAATCTGATTTGTAGGTATTCACAACAAAAAATAAACGAATAAAGACAATGTCATCATTAACACTGGTTTATCATTTGTGTTTATGGAATGCTAGGTCTAAGCTGTTTTTTATAACGATGATACACAGGCCTGTTGCAATTTTTTCCTTACTTTAGTAACGTTTTTCGGTTTTCCGGAGCCGGACTATCTGTTCTTAATTGGAAGATTCGTGAAGGTTCGTGGAGCTTCACGAACCTTTATTTTTTCGAGGTCCTTTTGGATGGAAAAAGTTCAGAAACCTAAGTTCGAGATCTGAGAAAATCCGTAACCTTCCAGTTAAGACAGACCTTAAAGCATTTTTTTTAAGCAGGACGACCATGTCGCCGGCTTTGCTAGTGTGTTTGGCCATCATGGCCAGCGGCGTCTTCAGCGACTCCCCCAGAATGACCGAAAACCCCAACATGTACCTGTGTGAAGCTGAAAAAACACCCAGCATTCCTATCAAGCCGGTGGAGCCGTTCAGGTTGAAAGGTGAGTAAGAGAAAAACAGAAGGAGAAATAACACTGTGTTGTCTCTTTTCACACTGCGTATCTGAGACTAGCCGAGGCTTAACGTTGACCGCTAACAAGTGAGGGGTCCTCGGCCAGTCCCTTCTACGCTGTGTGATGTCTGTTATGTTGACTACGTGTAATAATAAAAGACGTGGTGCTTGAGTGACAATACAGATGACATGACTGGCCTGCAATCTATTATGTGTGGAATTTAGTGCCAGTTGTTCGTGTGTGTGTGCGTGCGTGTGTGTGTGTGTGCGTGTGTGTGTGTTTTTTGTTTAACGTGTTTTGTTGTAATAAAGTTATGGAAATATCAGATTGTTCACCGACGTCGGAGCAATTTTCCTTGAGCGATGATACTCACTGTTGTCACTTGCCAAAATGACATTGTGTAGTTTATAAAGTTATTAATTTATTAATTTTAGAATTATCATTAATTTATTTCAGGTTGTTCGTTGTTTTAGTAATAATAATAATAATAATAATAATAATAATAATAATAATAATAATAATAATAATAATAATAATAATAAAATGTGTAAAGCGCGATTCCAAACTAAGAGGTCGACTCAAAGCGCACAAACGCTTACTGTCACACAAGCACTGGCGTAATTAAGAGACTGCACTGTACATTACAACATGGAACAATAAAGATACAGATACAAAGCACATAACACAATAATGCCAAAGACAGTTATAGCAAGTTGTAAGACATCAAAATGTACATGCAGACATAGGCAGTCCATTTATACACCATAGTACACCTTCAAGTATAAAGATGTTGTATCATTTGGGATAGAAAATGATTTTTATTTTGTGTGTGTCAATGTTTGAGCGGGAGGAGGGGAAGAGGGGGCGGCGTGGGGATGAGGTGAGTGTGTGTGTGTGTGTCTAATAACAGTATAGTGAAGACAATGGTATTTGAAGAAATAATACTTAATAAGTGACAGTTTTATGCCACGCTGTTTGTTTTGTTGTCATCTTCATGTGTTGTCTTTCCTCTCTGATCTGTATTGTCGCTTATCTTGTTTTGCTTTTTTTTTGTTACCCCCGTTGGGGTGCCGGGGGTTTCAGTATAAATAGTATCCCCATTTTCTGGAAATTTAGTGCTTTAAATTCCCACTGTCGCTGTCTTTCTCCTTTGTTCTTTCTCATTCCTACTCTGTTCTATCAATCTACTATACTATCTTCTTCTTCTCTAGACAAGTCACCTACCTTTTTTCTTGAAAACTCTTCCGTGACAAAACTCCTCATTGGTGTGTGAGGTCTGTTGGATCAGCTTGGAAATATTGGACGCTTTCTGCCACGCAGCTGATCACTGGGGCTTCCTATGATGTTATTATTTGGCAATGTAGGCATTATATATTATGTGTTTTGCTGATATTTTATAATCATATTTATATTCTATTTTGTTTTTGTAAACGGGGGTCCGATAAATTAGAGTATAGCCTCAGCGTCCCCTGCGTGGGGTGTCTTTATTGTAAAGTGACTGGCTGGTGGAGTGCCTTCAGTGTTACCACTAGGGTTGTTTCGGCAGATCTTTTATGCGGATCAGGGGCGAGTCCTCTTTCAGCGAAGTTGTGGTCTTGATTTTGTGGTCCTGATTCGGCTATACTGGTCCTGATTTGGCTCGGAAGAGTCCGCTGGACCTAAAGCAATAATCATGTAGGCTAATTGTTTTTTGCTTGCTTTTTTTCTCTCTTCTATTGCTTGTTGTTTGTTCGTGTAAGTGAATTTGACATCACTACATTAGAGTGATGAACGGGTGGAAAATACCTTCTACACCCATCAAGTTCAAGTTGACGTTCAAGGTGTTCGTTTCTTCGTCTTTAGTGCAGGGTGTACATGATTCCTTTTATTTCAATATCTGCGTGATGGATGAACTACATGTTAACTTTAGCTGTAGCACAAGGGGCATTAACCGCGTGAAGTAGATCCTCAATAGCACATCGTTAGGGGATCTTAGATATCATCGCGGTAGCAGTCCTATGTATCTTACTATGTTATGGACATATGTCTGTAATTGCAACACAACAACAACAACAACAACAACAACAACAGCATCACAGCCACCTTCACCACCACCACCACCAACAAACAAACAAACAAAAACAGTACTCTGTTGTCTGGCATCGGTGTAATCTAAAATAAGTGTTGTCTGTTATCTCGTGTCTATGGTAACTGTTATCTGCGTTAGGTGCTATCTGGACCCTATAACCAATGACTAACTAACTAAAGTGCTATCTGTGTATCTGCAGGTCGTTGGTACACGTGGTACGCCTCGTGGAATGAAGTTAGCCACTATACGCAAAATTACCTGGGGCAAGCTATCGATATACAATGGAATGTACTCCGCGTCGACAAGACAAATGTGAGTTATTCATCGTCGTCGTCATCATCATCATCATCATCATCATCATCATCATCATCATCATCTGGAAGATATCTTCCGCGCAGTTGTAACGCTCACTTAATACTCTGTGAGACGCCTTCTGACAGTGGTAACGGTCTGTAGTCATCGATATGGAAGTAAAAATTTCCGGAATAGCGCCGATGCAGCTCTGGGCAACAATGAATGTGTAAAACATCAGCGCTAAAATTATTGGAGTCATCAAAAGCCTGTATGACAAGGCTACCAGTGCAGTCCTCCACAACAGCGCCATCGGGAACTGGTTCAGAACACCCACTCTGTGGAACTCCCTTCCCCTGAGCTTGAAGCAAGCTCCATCCCTGCCAAGCTTCAGGAAAGGATTAAAAACTTACTTGTTTTAATATGGCTGAATCACCGTCTCAGTGCGCATAGAGCATGAACAACTACGTACATGGATTTTTGGCGCCTTACAAGATCACATCATCATCAACAATCGGTGTGCGTCAAGGATGCCTACTCTCTCCAACACTCTTCAACATCTTCCTAGAGCGCATCATGTCAGAAGCTCTTGCAGACCATGAAGGCACAGTCAGCACAGGGTGTAGAGCAATCTCCAATCTTCGTTTTGCAGATGACATTGATGGATTGGCTGGAGAGGAACAAGAACTTGAACAGCTGGTACAGAGGCTTGACACCACCTCCAGAGCCTATGGAATGGAAATAAGTGCTGAGAAGACCAAAATGATGACCAACAACACCAATGGCATCAACACGGACATCAAAGTCCAAGGCCAATCCCTCAACACAGTGCATAGCTTCAAATACTTAGGAGCCATTGTATCAGACAATGGGTCCCGACAGGAAGTCCTCTCCAGGATCGCACAAACAACTGCTGCCCTGACAAGGTTGAAGCCCATTTGGAAAGACAGGACCGTCAGTCTACATTCCAAAGTAAGACTGCTGCGCTCCCTTGTCATCTCCATCTTCCTATATGCTTGCGAAGCATGGACCCTCACAGCAGATCTCCAACGAAGAATACAAAGCATGGAGATGAGGTGCTTCAGAAGACTTCTGGGCATTTCCTATACCCAACACATCACCAACGACGAAGTCCGACTGTTACACTCAGTTCGATGATGGTGTTTTTCGTTATCAGTATTTGATTCAGCCCCGATGCTGAAGTCCTGATAAGGTGTAACTCAGATTCGTTTATTCACACAGCCTGTCCAAACAGCATACAAATCACAAAGTCGACGTATGAAGTTTTCCACTTTTATTCAGCATACATCAACAACTGCATACAATTCTCAACTCAACTCAACAACTTTCACAGCAACTCTCCAAATCACTATCAACAACTTTACTATCTCTCAACAGCAATTCGGCACACGATTAAATAACCTCTCTCTTTTCCGGAAAGATTTCGAATACCGTAGAAATGACGCACTGCCACCAATCGAATAAAAGATCGTCATCACTGACTTACGTCACTCATCTCTCTTCCTGCCAAAAGAATGTTCTCCATTATCTACGACCATCAAGAAACTTCGATCGATAGTAAACAAACAGATCCAGAAAATTCTACAACGATATCGACTAACAAACATTATCAACGTTATACAAAGCCTCTCCTAACAACAATGCAAACTCAAATCAAAGGTAAATAAACTCCATTACTGAATACTTTGCAAAAGGAAACGATTAGATCTATCGTACACGCTTCCGACATACTTTCGTTCGCGTTTCAACGTAACACCGACAGACCATCACACAAGCCATTGGACAACACGATGACCTGCTCACAGTGGTGAAAAATCGGAAACTCCGATGGTATGGCCACGTCACCAGATCATCAGGCCTTGCAAAGACTATTCTGCAAGGCACAGTGCAAGGAGGTAGAAGAAGAGGGAGACCGAAAAAGAGGTGGGAGGACAACATTCGAGAATGGACTGGTTTGACACTGAGCGAAGCCATCAGGGCTGCTGAGGACAGAGAAAGATGGAGTATGCTGGTTAAACGATCATCTGTGGTGCCCCTACGACCTTCGGGTTACGGGACAGGATAGGATAGGATAGCGCCGATGTCTACGGGATGACGAGGATTTAGAGAAGATTTAGTGAATCGAGATTCGTACTGACAAATTGAACGAAGAATACAAATCCGAGAAAATTCTTTAATTTTTGGAATTATCATAATGGTATTGTTTTGTCAACAGTATTTGCTTTGTCGATTAATTGATCAAATATAGACTAGGCTTTCCTTTACTCTAAAAAATCTTGAAGCCACAGTGACTTCCATTCATTTAAAGTCAATGCCGTACGCGATCCATTGCAAGGGCTTTCTCTTTGGTCAAACACTGACTACAGCCGTGAGGGCTGACAGAAATCGTCTCCCAGAATATACCAGTCAGCCTCACGGCTGCTTTATAGATACCTTTTAGATAGCCGTCGCTGCATTAGAAAACATCTACAACAAGTGATGAACTCTTATCATCATCATCATCATCATCATCATCATCATCATCATCATCATCATCATCATCATCATCATCATTATCATCAACATCATCATCATCATCATCATCATCATCATCCTCATTATCGCCTTGGTTGTGGTCGTTATCATCATGAACAGCAGCAGCAACTATTTTCATTATCAGAATCATAATGATCATCATAATCATCACCATTATCATTGTCATCGTCATCGTCATTAACATTATCATCGTCATCGTCATCGTCGTCATCATCAATGAATATTAGTTGTTAACTCAACCCGCAATTATCTATTTCAGCGCTTTAAAACGATTTTCCTGGTAATAAAAGAAACGTTGCTCTGTGGGTTCGGGCATTAAATAGAATAGACCCAACGTTTCCCGGCGTGTCGTAAGAGGCGACTAACAGGGGTGATGTTAGCACGGCATCACTGGGCGAAAGTCTTCTACACAGAAGTCACCGGCCAGGGCGGAGGAACCTCACGTTACTACAGGTTCAACGACCATGTGCTCAGGGCCAAGGCGAGCCACACTGTATTCGTGGATTTCGGCTGTGGCCAACAGCCTGGAGAGGATTGGGCACCGCCAGGTCTTTTTTGCCCAAGACACACTACATGATGACACAATCCACTAATTCCATACCGGATCGGTCGTCGCCCGGGCCGTCACCCGGCACAAGGACCGCGCCTTCCGTTGGCCACCAGGACGGAGGTGTTAAGTATGCTACTGATGGACAATTTAGCAAGATCCGCACGAGAAACAACATCGTCATAGGAACCTGGAACGTCAGGACCCTAACTGCGGAAGGAAAATTAGAAGAACTGGCCCACGAGTTGGACCACTATCGATGGAACGTTCTAGGTATCAGCGAACTGCGATGGAAAGGCCTAGGTGAAACAACGACCGACAAAGGCCACAAGCTCTATTTCAGCGGTAGGGATGACAGGCACGAACACGGCGTTGGATTCTTGGTCCACAAGAACATTCTAGCGACTGTCATGGGTTGCCGCCCAGTCTCCAGTAGACTCATTACCATCCGCCTGAGAGCAGCCCCTTTCAACATCACCATCATCCAGGCCTACGCCCCAACATCAGACTATGACGACAGCGAAGTGGAGGATTTTTATGAAAATCTACAGGCGGTCCTTGACCAAGTGCCGAAGAAGGACATAGTCATAGTGCAAGGCGACTGGAATGCCAAGGTTGGCCAAGATGCGCACCGCAACTGGGGAGACACATGTGGACCCCACTGCAACAACGAGACAAATGACAGGGGTCTGAGACTCTTGGAGTTTGCCAGATACAACAATCTGGTACTGGCAAACACGCTTGGTCTCCACAAAAACTCCAGACGATGGACATGGCACAGTCCTGGCGGGGAGCATCACAACCAAATAGACTACATCATGGTCAAGAAACGCTTCAGATCAAGCATCAACATTGGCAGGACACGTACTTTTCCAGGAGCAGACATCGGAAGTGACCACGATCTCGTGATGATGTCTTTCCGGCTCCACTTGAAGAGAGTAAATACAGCAAAGTGCACTAGACTGAAGTTCGACCTGGACAAATTGCAAGACCCGGAGGTGGCAGAACTATTTCAGGCCACAATTGGAGGGAAATTTGCACCACTGCTCATTTTGGGGGCTGGTGAAGTAGATGTCAACACCATGACCACCACCTTCAACTCAGCTGTGACAGATGCCGCCACTGAGATCCTTGGCAAGCACCGACCAAAGAAGAAGCTGTGGATCACACCTGAACTTTTGGATCTGTGTGATAAACGAAGAGAGATGAAAAAGAAAAAGAACACCTCACAGGGAGCTGATGTCTACCGAAAAATCAACAATGACATCCGAAAAGGCATGCTCACAGCAAAGGAGAACTGGATAGAAGATCAATGCCAGGAAATAGAGAACAGTCTGAACAAGAACAACAGCAAGAAGGCCTACCAGACTGTGAAGCGACTGACAAGTGTCAAACAGCCCAAAGTCTCCACTATCCAAAGCAAGTCTGGCATATGCCTTACAGAAGAACAAGAAGTCTTGGACAGATGGACAGAGTACTGCTCTGACCTTTACAACCATACACCAAATGGAGACCCATCAGTTCTAGCATGTCCAGAGAACAGAGAAGAAGAAGAAATCCTCCCAATTCTCCGGGAAGAAGTTGAGGCAGCAGTGCAAGCGCTAAAGAAAGGGAAGTCAGCAGGAGTGGACAACATACCCGCGGAACTGCTACAAGCAGGAGGAGAAGCGATGATTGATGCCCTCACCATTATCTGTAACAAGATCTGGCAGAGTGGGGAGTGGCCTATACCATGGACCCAGTCGCTTGTCATCACTCTTCCCAAAAAAGGTAACCTTCAGGAGTGTGAAAATTACCGCACCATCAGCCTCATCAGCCATCCCAGCAAGGTCCTCCTGAAAATAATACTCAACAGGTTGAAACCCCAAGCTGAACAAATCATAGCTGAAGAACAAGCAGGATTCAGGGCAGGGCGAAGTACCACTGAGCAGATTTTCAACCTCAGAATAATCTGTGAGAAATACCTACAGCACCAACAACATCTATATCATGTGTTCATAGACTTCAAGAAGGCGTTTGACCGAGTCTGGCATGCAGCTCTATGGGCAACAATGAAAGTGTACAACATCAGCCCAAAAATTATTGAAGTCATCAAAAGCCTGTATGACAAGGCTACCAGTGCAGTCCTCCACAACAGAGCCATCGGGAATTGGTTCAGAACAACAATCGGTGTGCGTCAAGGATGCCTACTCTCTCCAACACTCTTCAACATCTTCCTAGAGCGCATCATGTCGGATGCTCTTGCAGACCATGAAGGCACAGTCAGCATAGGGGGTAGAGCAATCTCCAATCTTCGTTTTGCAGATGACATTGATGGATTGGCTGGAGAGGAACAAGAACTTGAACAGCTGGTACAGAGGCTTGACACCACCTCCAAAGCCTATGGAATGGAAATAAGTGCAGAGAAGACCAAAATGATGACCAACAACACCAATGGCATCAATACGGACATCAAAGTCCAAGGCCAATCCCTCGACACAGTGCATAGCTTCAAATATTTAGGAGCCATTGTATCAGACAATGGGTCCCGACAGGAAGTCCTCTCCAGGATCGCACAAACAACTGCTGCCCTGACAAGGTTGAAGCCCATTTGGAAAGACAGGACCATCAGTCTACATTCCAAAGTAAGACTGCTGCGCTCCCTTGTCATCTCCATCTTCCTATATGCTTGCGAAGCATGGACCCTCACAGCAGATCTCCAACGAAGAATACAAAGCATGGAGATGAGGTGCTACAGAAGACTTCTGGGCATTTCCTATACCCAACACATCACCAACGACGAAGTCCGACAGACCATCACACAAGCTATTGGACAACATGATGACCTGCTAACAGTGGTGAAGAAACGGAAACTTCGGTGGTATGGCCACGTCACCAGATCATCAGGCCTTGCAAAGACTATTCTGCAAGGCACAGTGCAAGGAGGTAGAAGAAAAGGGAGACCGAAAAAGAGGTGGGAGGACAACATTCGAGAATGGACTGGTTTGACACTGAGCGAAGCCATCAGGGCTGCTGAGGACAGAGAAAGATGGAGTATGCTGGTTAAACGATCATCTGTGGTGCCCCTACGACCTTCGGGTTACGGGACAGGATAGGATATGGATATAGGAAAAGAAACGTTGGCCAAAAGCTCAGGGTGCGATTCCAATATCTATGTCTGTGAAATCGTGGAGGGTTCCACCTGTCGTCCGCCCTACGGGGCCCAGTTGAACTCTACGACAGAACAGTACGAAGTCCAGTGGCAAAATTTCAAGTTCTTCGCCACGGACTTTGATAGGTAAGCGTTTCACAGAGGGAGAAATCAACTGCGGCCAAAAGGCACAGCCAGGCATAGAAAAGCATACGCGGTGCGCTTTGTTGACCTTTGCTATAGGTTGTGGGATAGCCCGGTCGATGCTAAACCAGAATCAGTAGGATCGGGCGATGACCCGTGTGGTGAACCGCTGGCCAAACTGTTCGGCTCCAAGTGAGCAAGATGGCGTCGAGGAAGAGCAAAAACCTATCAGCAGCAGTAGTCTGAGGGTAACTTTCCTCTTCGTAGAAAGAACAAGTCGTTCACTTTGACGACCTGCTTCGCACTTGATTTTGTATATGGCCTGTTAACGTGGAGACGTATCCCAGTCACCCGGCGGTTTAGCCCGCAGAAACAAAAATCAAAGCATACCCATAGACATGTACGCACCATTTATCTCATTATACATGTCGACTCTACATGTAGCAATGGAAGTGCCGTTGGTTAAAGGGCAGGTTTCTATGTGGAAGGTCTCGGTTTCGAATCCGTTAGGCAGTGAGCTTATGCGACTGAGGTGCGAGATTTTTCAGGTCACCGAGAGATTTCCACATTCTCTTTCCGACGAGACTATAAGCCGAGGGTTGGACTAGCCTGTGCACGATTATCTTGCCCCCATTCTTTTCTTCCCATTAATCCCTTCTCCCTTCCCCCTACCTCTCCTCACTCCCCTTCATCCTCCCACGCCGTTCAGAATCGCTCCTTTGTCCGAGGCGTTGGTTAGACAAAAGCGTATCATGTCAAGCAGCAAGTGGACGTTTAGGCCGGCGTCGTGGGCAGGTCTTTGAGCCGAAGAGACGCTGAATAAGGTCAAATGACCAGTTGCCCTTGAACAAGGCAACCCTGACGCTAGCCGAGTGTCAGAGATCTACCAAGAATAGGCTGTGTGTTGGCGTATACGTCCTCAAAAGCCTCTGACATTCACATTCGGGTCATCGTCGCTTTTGAGCTGACTGCTTCTATGACCTTAGTAACAGCTCGATAGCAGCAAAAGGTCTGTTAATTCTTCTCCTTCTTCACTGTTTGAAACTTTTTATTTTTCTTTCAGCTATTTGTTGGTAAAGCTGGAGTTTGTTATCAATGGAGACGTACAGGTCCCGTACAGTGAATTCTATGTGCTTATGCGAGATCCCAACAACCCACCCGACAGGAAGACTGTTAACCGACTTCTCTCCAGGGTCTGCACAGGAGATATGGCCGACGTCCAGAGCAGCATGTATCTCGAGGTAAGCGGCAATTCTTCCGCAATTAGCTAAAGTCTAAAGCATAATAGAAGGAAATCGGTGCAGCGACACGTTTGCTAAATGTCTGCGAAACGAACGTGGAACGGCTGCGGAACGGCAACAGGACAGCAACTCAAGGAAATTTAAGATAACAAGCTAAGTTTGCAAGCTAAGCTTAATTAAACGAAGCGAAGAAAAGAAAAGCGGAAAGGAGAGACGAGGAGAAGAGATGGAGAGAAGAAGAGAAGAGAAGAGGAAGAGAAGAAGAAGGAGAAAGAAGAAAAAGAAGAAAATGATGATGATGATGATGATGATGATGATGATGATGATGATGATGATGATGATGATGATGATGATGATGATGATGATGACGATGATGATGATGACGATGATGATGATGATAAAGAGAAGGGAAGTGGAGGGGAGGAAAGAAAAGAGGAAAGAGAAGAAGAAGAAGAAGAAGAACAACAACAACAACAACAACAACAACAACAACAACAACAACAACAACAACAACAGCAAAAGAAATAAGAAGATAATAAGGAAATTCAGAAAGAAGAGTAGTTTATGCAAAAAGAGAACTCCACGTTCACAAAAAAATGATGAAACAAAACAGACAGACAGACAGATAGTTTAATTGGAGTAACATTCTGATTTGGGACTGCCCCCTGAGCAACTCTTGGAGCCTGCACATACGATAAGCAAGGACAACTACTGTATACTTTTCACTTGAATTAATTGGATGTTTGATTAATTTTACTGGTTTGATTAAAACAAATCTTTGTAATTTTTGTTTTTTAATTTATTTTATTATTATCTTTTCCTAAAGAATGATTGATTGATTGCAGGTTCCCAACTCCAGTCAAGAACAGTGCTTTCGCACTCCAGCCACGGGCTTCGCCTAATAATAATAGGTTGCTACACCCGAAACAATGGGATCGGAGCGATGAAAATAAATTGTCCAGAGCGCAGATAGCCACAAGCACTCACGCGCGTGGCGGCTTGACACTTTAACCATTAAAATTCGTCTGTGTCGCTGTCCTCAGATCGATCGAGTGGCCTCTTTTATTTTGTTTGTTTAAATAATAGCAGTTCTTCATTATCTTTGTGTTCTTGACCTTGTTTTCATCATCATCATCATCATCATTATTATTAGCAGCAGCAGCATCGTCGTCGTTGTCGTCGTCGTCGTTATCATGATCATCATGATCATCTTCTTCTTCTTCATCTTCATCATCATCATCATCATCATTATCATCATAGTCATCTTCATCATCACCAACATCAACATCATCATCATGACACGTGATTTCCGTGCAGTAAACGAATTAATTCCGTGTTGAAGCGAAAGTCCACCATAAGTTTCGCCGTGAGACGATGACAAAATACAGCCAATCCAATTTTGCATACAATTTGGGTGCCTGTACTTATAGGGGGGCATACGCACACACGTGTGTGTGTGTGTGTGTGTGGGTGGGTGTGTGTGTGTGTGTAGGTGTGTGTGTGTGTGGGTGTGTGTGTGTTTACCAACATCACGGCAATTTTCAATGGGCAATGTAACTGGGGCAATTGTCATTTGGCTGATATATAATATAAATATATAAATAATTAATTAACACTAGGTGTTGGTTCTGTGGACACAGTTGTTAGTTAATGTCATCAACAAGGACATCAAAGTCCAAGGCCAATCCCGCAACACAGGGCATAGCTTCAAATATTTAGGAGCCATTGTATCAGACAATGGGTCCAGACAAGAAGTCCTCTCCAGGATCTCACAAACAACGGCTGCACTGGCAAGGTTGAAGCCCATTTGGAAAGATAAGACCATCAGTCTACATTCCAAGACAGGTAAGGCTGCTGCGCTGCCTTGTCATCTCCATCTTCCTATCCTATACGCTTGTGAAACATGGACCCTCACAGCAGATCTACAACAAAGAATACAAAGCATGGAAATGAGGTGCTACAGAAGACTTCTTGGCATTTCCTATACCCAGCACATCACCAACGACGAAGTCCGAAAGATCATCACACAAGCCATTGCACAACACGATGACCTGCTCACAGTGGTGAAGAAACGGAAACTCCGATGGTACAGTATGGCCACGTCACCAGATCATCAGGCCTTGCAAAGACCCCCATGCAAGGCACAGTGCAAGGCGGTAGAAGAAGGAGACCGAAAAAGAGGTGGGAGGACAACATTCGAGAATGGACTGGCTTGACATTGAGGGAAGCCATCAGGGTTGCTGAGGACAAAGAAAGATGGAGTACGCTGGTTAAACGATGATCTGTGGTGCCCCAACGACCTCAGAGTTACGGGATAGGATAGGATAGTATACAATAGGATAGGATAGTTGTTAGTGAGTGCACAGTGACTGAATATTGATTTCATTCGGCAGGTGGTCACTAAAACTCGGTGTCTGAATACTAAACTGAAACGTTTTTCATTAATTTTAACTTTGCTGAAAGTGCTTAGGGAGATCTATGAACGCTAATGTACAACAGATGGCGACCGATATTAATATACGACTTTGAAATGTGTTTACCACAATAAGCATGGATGAAAGGGTAGAAATAACAGCAATAATTATCATCGTCAGCAACAGCAATAGCGTCATCAACATCATCGTCATCGTCATTATCAACATCAACGGCAGCAGCAATCATCATCATCAATATCATCATCATCATCATCATCATCCATTATTCATCCGGTCATTATTATCATAATAATCATCATCATCGTCGTCAACAACAACAACAGCAACAACAGAGTAGATGTAACGGCTACAGCAACGCTAAAGGAAAAAGGGGCATGCACGACGACAGCAATCGCCACCTTCAGTACTACTACTACCACCACCACCACCATCATCATCATTAGCAGCAGCATCTCATCCTCCTCACCAACAACAGCAGCAACAACAAATGTAGGGATTTTAGAGATAGGACTATGTATGACAATAAACACTCCTCTCTCCCCATCCCCCAAACTAATCATCATCGTCATCATTTCATAGGAGCAGCAACCTCATCATCATCAATCATCATCAGGAACAGCAACATCATCATCGTCGTCATCATCATCAACAACACAAAATTTTCCCCACTATCACCATCACCAGGTAATGACGGCGATTTTGCAATCAAACGTATGACATTGACAACATATGAGAATGAGATACCTTTGTATCATTTGTATAGTAGCAAGTGCAGGCAATTTTATGCGAGGAAAATCTGTCTCTGTCGTATATTGCTTTTATGTTGGGTCCATCGTCATGCGTTTAATGGAAAAATGTAGGCTAGTATAACGATAAGCTTTATGAGAGGAACTTGGGGTGGGTGAGAATAGAGAGGTGGGGATGCAGGTGGGGGTAAGAAGAGGGAGGGAGAGGGCTGGGGGAGGGGGTCTGGAGGGGAGGGAAGAAATAAATTATACTACTGTCAGGGTCGGAAGGGAATCCTTTTACTGTGTACATTTAGTATCCTGCTTCTGCTGCTGATGATGATATTGAAGAAGAAGAAGAAGAAGAAGAAGAAGAAGAAGAAGAAGAAGAAGAAGAAGAAGAAGAAGAAGAAGATGACGACGATGATGATGATGATAATGATGATGTTGGTGGTGGTGATGGTGAGGTGGTGGTGGTGGTGGTGGATGGACCTGGCGCTACTGCTGCTGATGATGATCGAAATTTGACAATAATGTGTACGGGTATACCTGTATGATGCAGTTATTTTACCGGGAAAGTTTGAAAGCAAAAAGCACGAAGCTCGAATCACCATATGTAGCGAACTACACTCTGGCCAAGTAACTTTCACACACAGGTGCTACATTACATTACTATTGCTTTAGGTCCAGCGGACTCTTCCGAGCCAAATCAGGACCGGACAACCCCCGATCCGCATAAAAGATCTGCTGAAACAACCCTAGTGGTAAAACCAAAAGCTCTCCACCAGCCAGTCACTTTACAATAAAGACATCCCACGCAGGGGACGGCTGAGGCTCCACCCCAACTTATCGAACCCCCGTTAACAAAAACAAAATAGAATACAAACATCATTATAAATTATCAACCAAACACATATATATAAAATGCCTACATTGCTAAATAATACATCATAGGAAGCCCTAGTGACCATCTGGCAGAAAGCGTCTAATATTCCCAAGCTGATCCAACAGACCTCATACACAAACAAGGAGTCTTGTCCCGGAAGAGTTTTCAAGAAAAAAGGTAGGAGACTGGTCTAGCGAAGAAGACGATAGTATAGCAGATTGATAGAAAAGAGCAGGAATGAGAAAGAGCAAATGAGAAAGACAGCGACAGTGGGAATTTAAAGCACTAAATTTCCAGAAAGTGGGGATACTATTTAAACTGAAACCCCCGGCACCCCAACGGGGGTTTCACCTGTCATAGGCTTATTATATCGTTTCGATTGAAGTGAAGATGACATGTTTGTTCTTATGCGGTTATATATATATATATATATATATATATATATATATATATATATATATATATATATATATATATATATATATATATATATATATATATATATATATATATATATACACATAGAAAAAGAAAAGGAATTAAAAAAAGAATGTAGAAAATAATAATAATAATAATAATAATAATAATAATAATAATAATAATAATAATAATAATAATAATAATAATAATAATGATAATGATGATAATAATAATAATAATAATAATAATAATAATAATAATAATAATAATAATAATAATAATAATAATAATAATAATAATAATAATAATAATAATTTTAAAAAACAAACAAAAAAACCACAACTTTTTCTTTTCTTTATTTTTTATTATCAAAACGAATTTTTATTGTGCATTCAAAATCATTTTAAGTACCACAATTGATATTTTAAATTCCGCTGCGTGTATTAATAAACTTTCCCTAATATTAAAAAGGATTGTGCATGAATACTTACATAGAAACAAACAATTCTTGGGTGATATATTCTTAATAAATAATTACTTAAAGACCAAGCGAGCAGTAACAAAACAATTATTTTTATCATCATTATCATTAGCGTTCATAGTTTTAACAAATATGCCATACAATACCATCTGTTAATAATCACCCTGACAGCGACAATGATGATAAAAACAGAGTGAAGAAACAAAACCTAATGACAAATTACAAAACGCATGTTATTTGGTTCCCTTTTTTTTTTATATTACAATTGTACTGAGCAGCACCCAAAATGTAATGCCCTCACAAAACTAAGTAAGATTTACATTCAAAATAAAATCAACAAGTAAATTCACATAATCATCTCATTCTCTCTGCCTCTCTCTCTCATTCATCAGTCAATCAAACAAGACCTGTACATTCATCCTAAAACTTCCACACACACAAAAATCTGACAAAACGCTTTGACTATATTCAGGCATATGTTGCTAACATTCAGCAATGACACTGTGCTTATTGTGATGGCAGAATCAATCTACCTCTCTATCATATCGTATCTTATCTCACCTTAACCTTTTCTTAACCTTATCTTAATCTTATGTTATCTTATCTTAAACTGACCATAACATTAAGAAACAAAATGTAACCTGTTCTTATTGTAATGACTGAATTTATTTTATAATAATATATATTATATAAACAATATCCGACTATTGCTGTATTTTAAAATAGACCACAAATAAAGCCAGCAATGTCAAAAAGACCATTAGACCGTTAGGCAAAAAATATAACGGAACCTTCAAGTTCAAGGGCTGGGATTGGATGATGAGGGCAAGGGAGCACTTTTTCTCCTCCTCCACTGAACCCCTCCATTTTTTTTAAATAATAAAAAAATCATGCTACCTTCGTTCATCCTGACGTAGGTACATATTGACCCAAAAACACACTTTCAGAGGGTCCATCTCATTCAAGGACAGATTTGATACAAAAATCAAAATAATTACCGCGAGAAGATGGAAACATAGATCATAATAGCAAGCCATGGCGTGTTGCTCATAAATAAGACAATAATTATAACTGAAACTGGGTATTACCACTCGATATCAATGTTACATTTTCTGCTAAATGTTGGTGTTTGTGGTCTCCCGAAACATCACATTGGTGTTTCAACTTCGGCCTTATTCATTATGACTAACACATCTTAACGTGATTGACCTATTTTTGCTCCAATCTTCTTGTGTGAAATTTATTTTCCTTCATTGTCGCAGCCTTTGTTTTCATATAACACGGATTTTCACCATTGCGTTGGCCAGGCACTCGTGCTGGCAATACAATTTCTACTTATCAAGGTCAAGTCATTTTTTTTCCTTGTAATCAGAAAACATTGGTCTTTTGTTTTCTTTCATGAAAAATCTAGTCTGAAGGATTTCGTCAAGTTTACTTCGTCATACTCTGGAACTAAATCATAACTGCCTGATTTACTGTCATGACATATCACAAGGCGGGTCTATCTGCCTACTTGTCGGCGACGATGGGGCGAGCGATCAGCTCCTTCATGATCTCGTTGGCACCGCCGTAGATGGGTTGCACGCGAGCATCGAGGAAGGCCTTAGAGATGGGGTACTCTAGCATGTAGCCCCAACCGCCATGCAGCTGTACGCACTGTGTGGCAATCTTGTTCTGCAGCTCACTCACCCTGCAAACACACAAAATAAGAAAACTAGGACTAGAAAAAAAAGGTTACTTATAACTTATCAGCACTAAATTTCTCCTTCAGGTGAGAGTATAAACCGAGGTCTAGTCTGCGCACACATTCCACTGCCCATCTCCTCTCCCCTGCTGCTTCGCTTTAAGCCCCCAACACACCAGCTCAATGCCTATGAGAGCAGCACTCTTGGGTTATCCCACATTTTGCTGGCTGCGGACTATTTATAGCTTGCCTACACCCTCCCTTTCAGTGAGAGGAAAGGAAAGAAGAGCACCGGCTGTCACGAATATAGGGGGTTGTGGGGATGTGGGTTAGCAATTATTCCCCCGCGCTGTATCGCCTCCCTTGTGCTAGGCCGATGTGCGGTGACGTTCAGGGAAATAATGCTTGGGAGTGCTAAAGAATTATAAAGGACAGACGAGAGGTGTACAGAATAAACTAGTGGAAAACTTGAACAAGGGAAGTAGGGTAGTATAGTACAATATAAACAATTTATTATCTGGGTGTAGGTCAAATATAGTAAGTCGGTATACAACTGAATCACGAGTGCTGGGCAAAATAGGTACAGAGTATCTTGGCGTTATTCTGGTTTATATATATATAGTCAATAGGGGCGAATATGGACTGCTTTCATCATGTGGCACGGGATAGCTGGTTGGCTTAGCGTGGGTAGCCAGGTAGCTACAGAGTTTCTGCAGAGTTGTGGTATGCGCAAAGGACAAACTTAACTGGAGTTAAGTCGGCAGTGGTAGTCTCTGGAGTCTGGATGGCGGTAATGCAATGGTCAGCGTGGCTTCAGTTGACCAGTCTGGGTCACTGAGTCGAGTCGTTAGGCAATAGTTAGCGTGGGGTGGAATCGGTCATCTGCCTCGGCAGGGGGGTGGCTGGGTCTGTCTTCACGCTTCTCAGTGGCAGCCAGAGTGTATGGATGGCACGCAGCGTGGCTGAGTCTCGCAGAGGCCCGTATAAGGACCCGTTCTGCAAATGAGTATTTCTCTGCATCAGAGGGGCACCCACACTCTGGATGCCACGCCGTTCAGCGCGCATGCCAGTCAGATTTGAGTTTGGAAGCCCTGGCTAGGACTGACCGGTGCTTTCCAATTGTCCATCTATAACAACAATGGCTGCTAGGGGTTGGGAGAATTTAACGGCGGCCGATAAAGTATTAGAGTTTCGGCGCCCAAGAGGGGTTATTAACAACAGGGGTGGATATTTATACATTCGGATCAGGGGTGAAGCAAAAAGGAGTAAATACTGGGCAAGGGGATTATATGCAATGGGGATTTACTGGGGTACTTTATTCTAAGCAACAGGGCAATCATGGCATGGGGGATTTATACAGGAATCTAGATAGGGGGATATACATGTATAAATATAAGCATGTCATGGTTATTTACAACAATCGAGCTTCAGATAGAGAGTACATAAAGCAAAATGGTATATCACAAGCTAGTCATCACAACGATACACAGACACGGACGTAAATATCTACAAGACATACGAACATGTGGGGAAATCGACGGGTGATGGTGAGCTAGATGATATGAAATAAATCTCCACTCTTACCTGGACCAGAGAACGGGGTTGAACACAAGAGTACTAGCTGAGCTCAGAGGTCGCAACGTGGATGCGGACGTGTCTACAGCAGGAGGTGTGCAGTCTTGGGCGTGCAGAAAGAGACTGACGAGACTATATCCTAATTTCTCCAAGGTCCAGTCCCCGGGTCACGTGGGACGGTACTAGCGGGGTGGGGCTTGGATCGTGTGGTCAGCCGGCAAGTGGGGGAATTGCCGCGAGCAGAGCCAGAGCTGAAAATTCCGCCTGTGACAGAGGCCCCCCCAAGGAAAAGGCGAGGTCCTCGGCCTCGACTTAGAAGCGGCCGATTAGCTCTGGGGTCTGCTGCGGTGCGGGATGATGGTGGAGGTGGTCCAGGGGATGTTGGGGCTATACAGGGTTCCGGGTGGTAGGTGGCGGATGCCCAAGGCTGGGGTCCGCGGGGCTGCCGGGTTCCGGCGACGGCTAGTGGGTGGTGGCTGGGACGAACTCTGGGGCGTCGGCCCTCAGTGGGGACTCGGTGGAGTCGGATGCGGGATGGCGGCTGAGGAAGTCCGCTCCGTGATTGTCCCTCCCTGGGATGTACTCAAGCTGGAACGAATACGCCTGGAGCAACAGAGCCCATCTCATCAGCCGGGCGTTGAGAGATTTTGAAGTGGCTAGGAAGGATAGCGGCTGGTGGTAGACTTGCACGGTGAAGTGGGTGCCGTATAGATAAAGTTTAAACTTTTGCACGGCCCAGACGAGTGCGAGGCACTCCTTCTCGGACGTGGCATAGTTCTGCTCCGCTGGTTTCAGCTTCCTGCTGGCGTAGGCGACGGGGAAGAGCGTGGTAGTGTCCGCGGAGTCCCGTTGTAGAAGTACGGCTCCGAGGCCTACGTCGCTGGCGTCGGTACGCAGGACGAAGGGTTGCGTGTGGTTGGGGAGTCGCAAAACTGGCTGCGACGTTAGCTTCTGCTTCAGTTCTTGGAATGCGGCTTCGCACTGCGGGGTCCAAAAAACTCGGTCCGGCGCTGACTTTCTGGTCAGGCTCGATAGGGGTGCGGCGATTCCATTGTACCCTGGCACAAATTTCTGATAAAATCCGCTCAATCCCAGGAAGGATTGGACGTCCTTCTTAGTCTTGGGGCGGGGCGCGTCTCGTAGGCGCTGGATGGTCTTCTCCAGAGGTCGGAGCTGTCCATGGCTGATGGTGTGGCCTAGGAACTCTAGTTCCTGGTAGCCGAACTGGCACTTGGTCGGTCGAGCGGTGAGACCAGCTTCTCTGAGGCGGCGTAGTAACTGGCGTACCACTCGCAGGTGCTCCTCCCAGGTTTCCGTGGCGACAAGGATGTCGTCCATGAAGGAGTGCAGGGACGAGCAGTGGAGGGGGTCCAGTAGTTTCCTCATCATAGTGCTGAAAATGCTCGGCGCGTTGTGGAGGCCAAACGGCAGGACGTTGAATTCATAATGGCCGTCCATGGTACTGAATGCCAGGTACTGTCGGGAAGATGGGTGCACCGGGATCTGATAGAATCCTTTGCTCAAGTCCACTCGGGAGAAGTATCTCGCTGACTGCAGCTTCGCGAACAGGTCCGTTGGGTCGGACATGGGTCCGGGTACGAACTGCGTCACGAGGTTGAGCTGTCGGAAATCGATGCAGAGGCGGTGCTCTCCACTGGGCTTACGTGAGAGTACTATGCCGGCGCTGTAGGGGGAACGAGATGGAGCGATGACTCCGGCTTGAAGCAGAGCCTCGACCTCTTTCCTCACTACCTTCTGCTGGGATAGCGGGACGGGGTATGGTTTCTGGCGGACGGGTGTGGTGTCCGTCAGAGTTAGGTGAACTTCTTCGAGGTCCGTTCTCCCGGGCACGTCGGTGAGTACCTCCTTGTAGTCGGCTATTATGGAGCGTAGTTGGCGTTGCTGGCTGGCGGGGAGCGATGGGTCGAGAGATACGTCCCGGAAGGATTCCTTCCCATGTAGCGGATATTCGGCGACGCCGGTCTCTGTCCCATCCACCTCGACGGCCAGCGCGACCGTAAGCAGCGAGTGGGTATCCGGGGCGACTGCGGGCTGTTCCAGGTATCGCTTGAGTAGGTTGATGTGGTGGGTCCTGCTACCTCGATGCGGTAGGTTGTTCTGGAGAGTTTCTCCAGCACCTTGTAGGGTCCTTGCCAGGCGATGTCGAGCTTGGTCGTGCCGCTGGGGAGTAGTAGCAGGACCTGTTCTCCTACTTGAAGTTCCCGGTCTCGGGCGCGGCGGTTGTGATACCTGGCCTGTCTCTCTCTCGCCTTCTTCAGGTTGGCGGAGGCGGCCTTCCACGTGGCCTTAAGGGTCTCCTGGAGTTTGGTGACATACTTGGTAGCGTCGACCGGTGTTTCGTCGAGCTTGGCGTCTGTCCAGCTGCGTCGCAAGGCAGCTAGGGGTCCAGAGAGGGGTCTCCCAAAGAGCAACGTGGACGGGGTGTATCCGGTGGAGGTGTGTGGTGTTTCTCGGTACGCGAAGAGCGCTGACGTGACATAGCTGTCCCACGCGGTGGGTTGGTCGTCGGCGATCTTCCGTATGATGGAGATGAGCGTCCCGTTCAGGCGCTCGACCTGTCCGTTGCTAGCGGGGTGGTAGGGTGGAGTGCGGATGTGCCGGATGCGGAGTAGGTTGAAGACTTCCTGCATCAGTCTTCCCGTGAACTGCGACCCGTTGTCGGTCATGATACTTTCCGGGAATCCGACTCGCGTGAAGATGGCGACGAGCGCGTCGGCGACTCGGGCGGCGTCGTTCTTCGGCAGGGGCAAGGCCTCACACCACATGGAGCATGCGTCGACTAAGGTGAGCAGGTACTGGTTCCGCTTCTTGGTTCGCGGTAGGGGCCCAACTATGTCGACGGCTACTCGTTGGAAAGGCGTTCCTACGACGACGGTGGGGCTGATGGTTACTGGGACGGTATGATGGCGGGGTGAGAAACGTTGGCACTGGCGGCAAGATTTGACGTACCGTTTTACGTCCTCTGACATCCCGGGCCAGTGGTACTGCGCGCTGATACGCAGGGCGGTGGCTCCTATCCCCATGTGACCGCTCAGGGGCATGCTGTGGCCAAGTTCCAGGACTTGGGGGCGAAGGGTCGCGGGTACGACTAGCTGAGAGTGGTCGTCCTTCTGGCGGTACAAAAGTCCGTCTTCGACGTAGAAGTCCCCGGTCTTGGGTGGCGTGCGCGCGGCGGGTAGCTTCCCGAAGCATTTGCGCAGGGTGGCGTCCTCTTCCTGGGCCTTCCGGATTTGCTCCGGCATTTGGTTGGGTATCGGTGGTGGGGTCGCGGCTAGTTTCGTTTGGGCGCGCGTCTGGACGGCGGCCATCGACTCCACAGGCTGGGGCGGCATTCCTAGGAAGACGTATCGACACCCAAGGATCAGGTCGTAGAGAGGCTGGTCCATCACGGCGGCTTGGATGGATCCAGTGACGTAGCGGCTGGCGACGTTGATCCGGGCGATAGGTAGCGTGGTGCTTGGCTGTGATGCGTCGGCCAGCTTCAGGGTGATCGTTTCGCCGGTCAGATCGCAGTCCCTGATCAGCGAGCGGCGGACGACGGCATCGAATGTTAGGCCGGTGTCGTAGAGGCAGTGTGCGGTGTGGTCGTTCACGGTTACCTGCTCTGTGACGGCCGGGCGATCGGTGGGCGTGGCGACGGGGGTCACCGAGTTCCCGTCGGGCGTGACTTGGCGCAGGGCCAACACGTTTCCTTGTTTACGACGCTGGTCGCTGAGGCGGCGGAAACACTTTTCCCGTGTGTGGCCTCGGCGCTGGCAGTAGCCGCAGTAGAGCTCTCCGCTCCGCTTCCCAGGCTCTGTTCCGGTGTTTTGGCGTCCTTTAGGCGGGGGTGGTCGGTTGTTCGCTGGCGGGCCGGGCCGGCGAGGTTGCTGGCGGGTTTCTGGTGGCGAGGGTGCTAGGGGTTCCCGGCGAGGCTGTCGGTCGTCGGGGTGGGCGGTCAAGTAGCGGTCCGCGACTAGTGATGAGGTCCTCCAAGCGGGCGGCTCCCTGTTCGGCGGCCGAAGGTCGAAGTTCGCCCGGCATGGTTTTTTTTTTTTTTTTTTTTTTTTTTTTTTTTTTTTTTTTTTTTTTTTTTTTTTTTTTTTTTTTTTTTTTTTTTTTTTTTTTTATTTTTTTTTTTTTTTTTTTTTTTTTTTTTTTTCTTTTTTTTTTTTTTTTTTTTTTTTTTTTTTTTTTTTTTTTTTTTTTTTTTTTTTTTTTTTTTTTTTTTTTTTTTTTTTTTTTGTTTTTTTTTTTTTTTTTTTTTTTTTTTTTTTTTTTTTTTTTTTTTTTTATTTTTTTTTTTTTTTTGTTTTTTTTGTTTTTTTTTTTTTTTTTTTTTTTTTTTTTTTTTTTTTTTTTTTTTTCCCTTCAGTTGTCGCGTGGTTCTCTCCCGCGACTCGCTCGAATCGGGCGAGGTAGACTTCGATGGATTCGTCGCGCTCGACGAAGGGGTCCAAAGTGAAGCTCATCCCCGGGATCGGCGGGATGACTGTAGATGTTCCGGAGCTGGCGGTAGAGCTGGAGGTGCTGAGGGTGAAATCGTCGCTCGCGGGCGATCCAAGGCCTAAGTCGCGGCGCTCGCGCTCGATCTGGAGCAGTTGTCGGCGCCTCTCGATCTCCCAATCCTTCGCCTTCTCTTCGCGCGCTGCGGCTCTCTCTTCCTCCTCTATCCTCTCCTTCGCCTCCTCTCTCTTCCGTGCGGCGGCTCTCTCTTCCTCCTCTCTCTTCCGCGCGGCTTCTCTCTCTTCCTCGCGATCCTCTCTTTCTCCTCCTCTCGCTTCCGTGCGGCTGCTCTCTCTTCCTCGGCGGTCCTCTCTTTCTCCTCCTCTCGCTTCCGTGCTGCGGCTCTCTCTTCTTCCTCTCTCTTCGCCTCCCGTTCCTTGGCCCTCTCCTCCCTCTTCAATTTCTCCTCCGCTACGTCCGCTTCCACGTTCGTGAGGACATAGTCCTTTAACTCAGTGCCGGCGAGCCCCTATGCTCTCGCCAATACCCTTGTACTTGAGGGCGAGTTCTCCCCGGTCGGCCATGGTAAGAGAAGCGACTTACCTCAAAGGTCCTAACCGTGTCGAAGGGGCGCTCACAGGGGGGTACACTGACAGCAAACAAGGGGCGGGCTGGAATGAAGCTAAGGTGAAATGACACTGGGCGATTACAGCACAACACGGACACACAGACAACAAGGCAATCAATCAAAACATAGAAAATGAAAGCAAAAAAAAACTCTTTGTTCCACAACAACTCTGAAGTGCAAGCAGGGGACCTATGGGGCTAGGCTATACACTGACTAGGCTAGTGGGCTACGTCCTATCTCTAGTGGGGCAGGGGTAGAAAGCTAAGGGGTGGACTGGGCAGGGGCTAGAAATCTAAGTCTTTGTCTCGTCGGGGTCGCCAAAATCAATGTCACGAATATAGGGGGTTGTGGGGATGTGGGTTAGCAATTATTCCCCCGCGCTGTATCGCCTCCCTTGTGCTAGGCCAATGTGCGGTGACGTTCAGGGAAATAATGCTTGGGAGTGCTAAAGAATTATAAAGGACAGACGAGAGGTGTACAGAATAAACTAGTGGAAAACTTGACCAAGGGAAGTAGGGTAGTATAGTACAATATAAACAATTTATTATCTGGGTGTAGGTCAAATATAGTAAGTCGGTTTACAACTGAATCATGAGTGCTGGGCAAAATAGGTACAGAGTATCTTGGCGTTATTCTGGTTTATATATATATAGTCAATAGGGGCGAATATGGACTGCTTTCATCATGTGGCACGGGATAGCTGATTGGCTTAGCGTGGGTAGCCAGGTAGCTACAGAGTTTCTGCAGAGTTGTGGTATGGGCAGAGGACAAACTTAACTGGAGTTAAGTCGGCAGTGGTAGTCTCTGGAGTCTGAATGGCGGTGATGCAATGGTCAGCGTGGCTTCAGTTGACCAGTCTGGGTCACTGGGTCGAGTCGTTAGGCAATAGTTAGCGTGGGGTGGAATCGGTCATCTGCCTCGGCAGGGGGGTGGCTGGGTCTGTCTTCACGCTTCTCAGTGGCAGCCAGAGTGTATGGATGGCACGCAGCGTGGCTGAGTCTCGCAGAGGCCCGTATAAGGACCCGTTCTGCAAATGAGTATTTCTCTGCATCAGAGGGGCACCCACACTCTGGATGCCGCGCCGTTCAGCGCGCATGCCAGTCAGATTTGAGTTTGGAAGCCCTGGCCAGGACTGACCGGTGCTTTCCAATTGTCCATCTATAACAACAATGGCTGCTAGGGGTTGGGAGAATTTAACGGCGGCCGATAAAGTATTAGAGTTTCGGCGCCCAAGAGGGGTTATTAACAACAGGGGTGGATATTTATACATTCGGATCAGGGGTGAAGCAAAAAGGAGTAAATACTGGGCAAGGGGATTATATGCAATGGGGATTTACTGGGGTACTTTATTCTAAGCAACAGGGCAATCATGGCATGGGGGATTTATACAGGAATCTAGATAGGGGGATATACATGTATAAATATAAGCATGTCATGGTTATGTACAACAATCGAGCTTCAGATAGAGAGTACATAAAGCAAAATGGTATATCACAAGCTAGTCATCACAACGATACACAGACACGGACGTAAATATCTACAAGACATACGAACATGTGGGGAAATTGACGGGTGATGGGGAGCTAGATGATATGAAATAAATCTTTACTCTTACCTGGACCAGAGAACGGGGTTGAACACAAGAGTACTAGCTGAGCTCAGAGGTCGCAACGTGGATGCGGACGTGTCTACAGCAGGAGGTGTGCAGTCTTGGGCGTGCAGAAAGAGACTGACGAGACTATATCCTAATTTCTCCAAGGTCCAGTCTCCGGGTCACGTGGGACGGTACTAGCGGGGCGGGGCTTGGATCGTGTGGTCAGCCGGCAAGTGGGGGAATTGCCGCGAGCAGGGCCAGAGCTGAAAAGTCCGCCTGTGACACCGGCGAAGCTATTTATAGCTAGCCTGGCTGAACTAGCTTCAAAACCTAAAAGCTTTGGTTGAGTCGGTGTGCCAAGCTCACTGCTGCTTAACAAAACATGTCCCGCATGTACCCAACCACTACGCTGCTGCACCACTCAGTGGAACATCAGGCCAACGAACTTACGAGACTGCCTGACTAACAAATAATAAACACCTTTTTTTGAAACCATTTTGCACAATAGATTCAGAGTCGCTATTTTATTACCAGAAGAAAATGATTTTAGCATTCATTTATATTCAGTGGTAAGAATATTGAATTCCATAGTAGGAATACTGAATTCAATAGTAATTTAGTTAGTTATTCATTGCTTACAGGGTCCAGCTGACTGCAAAAAGCTGAATCAGGAACACAAAATCAAGACCACAACTTGGCTTAAAGAGGACTCAACCCTGATCCGCCTAAAAGATCTGCAGAAACAAACCCAGGCACTGAAGGCACTCCAACAACCGGTCACTGTACAATAAAGGCATGCCACGCAGGGGACGCTGAGGCTATACTCTAATTTACTGAACCTCCGGTTACAAAAACAAAACAGAATACAAACATCATTATAAATTATCAAAAATACACATGTATACATATAAAATGCCTACATTGCTAATATCACAGGAAGCCCTAGTGACCATTTGGCAGAAAGCGTCCAATATTCCTAAGCTGATTAAACAGCACTCACGCACAAATGAGGAGTTTTGTACCAGAAGAGTTTTCAAGAAAAAATGTAGGTGACTGGTCTCGCGAAGAAGAAGATATATAGTAGATTGACAGAGCAGAGTAGTAATGAGAAAGAACCAATGAGAAAAACAGCGACAGTGGGAATTAAAAACACTAAATTTCCCGAAAGTGGGGATACTATTTATACAGAAACCCCCTGCACCCCCCATGAGGGCAAGGGAAGGAGGGTGGGCGTGGGGTGGGGAGGAGGGGGGGGAGAGAATTCAATAGTAACAATACTGAATTCAATAATAAGAGAGCATCACTCTTGCATGTTGTGGTTTTGAATGATGAGGTGTACTGTTGCGGAGAACATTCACCTATATTTCCTTACATGCATTGTTCTGCTATATACTTTGTTATAGACAGGCATCCACTGATTAACTAAACTCATCAGTAGTTTTCCTCTGCCTTATTTTCCCTTCTGAAACAAGGAAAGTAAAGGTTTGACAGCACTAACCAGCATTTGGCCATGGAGGCAGTGTAGGAGTCAAGGCCGCGAGCGTTGTGGATCTCCAGGCACTGGTCCACAAAGGCTCGACCCACACAGATCTCCGTCTTCATCTCCGCCAGCTTGTGCTGAACCGTCTGCACACCCCAGCAACAAAACACGTCAAGCGAAGAACAAGGTTTAATGTCCTATTACAGAGCATTAAGGACGAAGTGCACCACCAACCCTGCATATAACTTACAAGCACAGCAGGAGTAAGTCTGAAGTTAAAAGTCAAAGCATTTTAGATTCCAAACAAGGAAAATTCATTATCCATTGGTTACTACTACTACTACTACTACTACTACTACTACTACTCCTACTCCTACTACTAATTTATCGAACACCCATTTACTATAAAAACAAAATAGAATATAAACATTATTATAAAATATCAACAAAACACATACATATAAACTGTCTACATTGCCAAATAATAACATCATAGGAAGCCCCAGTGACCACCTAGCAGAAAGCGTCTAATATTCCCAAGCTGATCCAACAGACCTCACTCACAAATGAGGAGTTTTGGAAGAGTTTTGAAGAAAAAGGGTAATAATAATAATAATAACCTACATTTATATAGCGCAGTTTCCTGAAAAATGCCCAGGCTCACTGTGCTTCACAATTAAAAACTTAATTTAAGAATATGTAATAAACACATTTTATGTAAAAACTTCAAACTTAAAAAGGGAGTCATAAACAATAATACAAGAGCAGTGACAAAGCCATGCATAGCACAACAAAACAATCAGGACATATCTGCGGCACACACTAAAATCGTTGACAATGACAATACATGTATACAAAACAATAAGTTAAGAATCAGGCATGGATAGTGCATATCGAACCTCAGTCAAGACAGTCATAATCTCAGAGAGCAGCACAGGATCAGAAAATAAAATATGATCAGTCAGATCAGAGTAGTATTGTCTGAACAGGTGTGTTTTAAGTGCTCGCTTGAAGGCTTGAGTGGTAGGAATAAGTCGAATATGTGCTGGTAAAGTGTTCCATTGTTTCGGGGCAGAATAAGCAAGTGCTCTCGCTCCGTAGGATTTCGTGCGGATTCTAGGGATGCAAAGGGTGCGCGAGTCAGCAGAGGAGCGCAACTGGCGGGAAGGCGTATAGACCGAGAGTAGTTGAGATAAATATGAAGGACAGGAATCAGAAAAGAAATTGTGGCAAAGAACAGATAATTTATAGTCAATTCTGGCTTGTACAGGGAGCCCGTGTAGTTTATGGAGTAATGGCGTGATATGATCTCGCTTTTTAGCCTTAAGGACCAGTCTTGCAGCGGAGTTTTGAACTTTCTGTAATTTACTAACAATCTGATTTGGGCTTCCTGACAGAAGAAAATTACAGTAGTCTAGTCTGGAAAGCACAAGAGCGCAGACTAAGGTTTTGGTGGCTTCAACCGTCAAATAACAACGGATGGAACTGATCTGGCGTATAGCGGCGTAGGCTGACCGACAGACTTGAGTAACGTGAGCATCTAGCGACATGTCATCGGACATAAAGTATCCAATGTTTCTTGCAGATGAGGAGAAAGTAACATCTGAACTCCCAACACGAAAAAAATTGGGGAGGAAAGAAGTGTATGATGCTTTTTTATTGCTTATCATCAGGGCTTCGGTTTTATCGTCGTTTAATTTGAGTTTGTTCTGCGTCATCCATGCCCTTACATCAGAAATGCATTTCTGCACGGTCTGGACAGAAGCACCTATCTCAGTTGGTGGACTCGACTTATAGAGCTGAGTGTCATCGGCAAAGGCCTCATTACTGATTCCATGTTTCTCGATCAGCGACAGTAAAGGCTTCGTATACATTACGAACAAAACTGGGCCAAGAACCGAACCATGTGGAACTCCAAATACCATGTCTGCTTTGTCGGAAACATGGTCACTAATTACAACTGATTGCGTGCGATCGGACAGATAAGATCTGAACCAAGCCAAAACAGAACCAGAAATGCGAAAATTATTTTCAAGTGTTTTGAATAAAACTTCGTGATCGACGGTATCAAATGCAGCAGATAGATCCAGTAATGGATAATTGGTTTAGCAAAGAAGAACATAGTATAGTTGATGAGAACTGACTACAGTCCATAAAGGATGATACGAACTGACTACAGTCCATTAAGGTTGATGAGAACTGACTACAGTCCATTAGGGTTGATGAGAATTGACTACAGTGTATTAAAGTTGATGAGAACTGTCTACAGTCCATAACGGATGATGAGAACTAACTACAGTCCATTAAGGATGATGAGAACTGACTACAGTCCATTAAGGATGATGAGAACTGACTACAGTCCATTGAAGTTAATAAGAGCTGACTGCAGCCCATTGCAGTTGATGAGAACTGACTACAGCCCATTGAAGTTGTTGAGAACTGACTACAGCCCATTGAAGTTGTTGAGAACTGACTACAGCCCATTGAAGTTGTTGAGAACTGACTACAGCCCATTGAAGTTGTTGAGAACTGACTACAGCCCATTGAAGTTGTTGAGAACTGACTACAGCCCATTGAAGTTGATGAGAACTGACTACAGCCCATTGAAGTTGTTGAGAACTGTCTACAGCCCATTGAAGTTGATGAGAACTGACTACAGTCCATTAACATTGATGAGAACTGACTACAGCCTATTAAAGTTGATGAGAACTGACTACAGTCCATTGAAGTTGATTAGAACTGACTACAGTCCATTGACGTTTATGAGAACTGACTACAGTCCATTGAAGTTGATGATGACTGACTACAGTCCATTAAGGTTGATGAGAACTGACTACAGTCCATTAAGGTTGATGAGAACTGACTACAGTCCATTAAGGTTGATGAGAACTGACTACAGTCCATAGAAGTTGATGAGAGCTGACTACAGTCCATTAAGGTTGATGAGAGCTGACTACAGCCAATTGAGGTTGATGAGAACTGACTACAGCCCATTGAAGTTGATGAGAACTGACTACAGCCCATTGAAGTTGATGAGAACTGACTACAGTCCATTAAGGTTGATGAGAACTGACTACAGTCCATAGAAGTTGATGAGAGCTGACTACAGTCCATTAAGGTTGATGAGAGCTGACTACAGCCCATTGAAGTTGATGAGAACTGACTACAGCCCATTGAAGTTGATGAGACTGACTACAGCCCATTGAGGTTGATGAGAACTGACTACAGTCCATTGAGGTTGATGAGGACTGACTACAGTCCATAGAGGTTGATGAGGACTGACTACAGTCCATTGAGGTTGATGAGGACTGTCCATTAAGTTCAGCATCTGTTTATTACCTCATACTATGTAACAAAGAAATAAGATAGGGTGGGGCAAGACGGCAATACGGGATAAAAAGCCAACGATGATTTCTCCACTGACTGTAACCTAGTAAGCCAAACGTTTCTGTTAAAAGCAACTTTCCTGACGCATAACACAACAGTCTAAATGCTATGTCGCGGCAAAGTGACGTGTTCAATGGAAGATTCGGAGAGACTCATAAAATGAGCACAAACTATGTCCGCATCAAAGGATGAACTCGGTAATATAATAGAAAATTGTGATATTACATTATATTTTGTAAAGCTCCCAAGTCTGCTCAAGGTGTATAATATAATAGATATTGTTGACTAGAAACAGATCGCACATAGCCTAATACTGTAGATCTCTTTGTGATAGCCTAATAAATCCTTTTTTTTTTTGCCACAAGCACTACAAAGCGACCAGACTTCATAAAACAAGGTATTGTTTTTATTGCGACAACTGCTGCATGGTAGCGATAGATGACGGATGAAACATAACATGAATATAAGTGTGTCAGTACAACTTATGTTAATCTGATGAATACAAATTGATACAAGAACATTACATGAGTTAAATAATCTACGAATTTATTTTTGATAACAGGTTCATTATCGTCGTCATCATCATTGTCAACATTAGTTGTCATTGTTTGTTTTTCGCTGTTGAAACAGTCTTAACTCTTTGTAACACGCTGGCAGTATACAAATGTGTCAATAAAATGTTGCTGTCTCTTTGGTCTTGTCAAGACTAGACTATTGCAACAGCCTTCTTGCCAATCTGCCTCTAGCACAGATCAAACGCCTCCAATCTTCGCAGAATTCTGCAGCTCGATTGGTCACAAAAAGTCGTAAATCAGTCCATATCACCCCCATTCTTGAGCAACTCCATTGGCTTAATGTCCACAAGCGCATTAAACACAAACTGCTTTCAGTTGCCTATCGCGCAGTTAAAGAGCACACTCCTGAATACCTGTTCGAAATTCTGAATGTGTACGAACCATCTCGCAGCCTCCGCTCAGCTTCCAAGTCTTTATTTGTTGTTCCTGGGCACAAGCAGTGTAGGACTAAGAGATATGGCCAGAGGTCTTTCAAATACGCTGCACCGGTCTGGTGTAATGCTCTTCCAGAAGGCATAAAGAGAGCAGACAGTCGATGCATTTCGCAGAAACTTGAAAACACATTTCTTCTCTTCTTGCTAATCTGGATGTTTAATTATCTGGTCTCGTCCCAGTTTCATGGGTCGCTGCGTGAAGGTGTTGCATGGGTGTTGGTTGACTGGTCTGCCTGCTGGAATGTGTTGGGCGGTGGTGAGGGGGTTGAAGTGTGGAGTTGTGATCTATGCACCCTTCCCGCCACTGTGTGTGTGTGTGTGGTGTGTTGTGTGTGTGTGTGTGTGTGTGTGTGTGTCCACCTCCCTCCCACCAGCGCTGCAATCATGCCCGTCGGCGTTGAGATATTTACGCGCTTTATAAATTATTCATTCATTCATAAAATGATCACTCATACTTGTCGCAATAGATAGCCTATAAAATTTAACGGTTTTGTTTCATCCGTCATCTATCGCCAACATGCAGCAGCTGTCGCAATAAAACAATATAGGGACAGGGTATGTGCGACCTGATTCTAGTGAACTATGTCTCTTATATTATACAGTTTGAGCAAACATGTTAGCTTTACAAAATATAATATAATATCACAATTTTCTATTATATTACCGAGCTCATCCTTTGAGCCTACTCCTTCGGATGAGAGTATAAACCGAGGTCTAGTCTGTGTCGCATACATTCCACCATAACGGACTTTAAAAATCCTGACGCTCATGTCCTAGACGGGTGAGTGCCAGTGATAAGAACACACCCAGCATGCACCTAGGTCCTTCTCCCCCATCCCTGGCTGCCCAGGATTGTGCTCAGTTGTCTGGAGCGTTATTACAATGCGCCCAAAGGCGGCATGGTGGCGCCTTGGGAGGCTTGAGTTAAATCCTGAGCCTTGAGCAGCTCTTGAGCTGGAAAAGCGCTATATCAGAACGATTAAATAATAAATAATAATAATAAATAATAAGGAAGCATCACCAACATTCAATACGTCTGATCCCTTACATTGTGTTGGTAGAAAACTATTATTTACAGTATGTTATGTTGTCAGAAGTTGCATTCTACATTGTGGTTTCTCTAATGCGACGAAACCTAAATCTTTCCTGCGTCAACGCGTGTCATACAGTCAGTAGACTAGAGAGCGGATAGGCGTACATGCGTATGTTGTTGGGTGCATCTGTACTGAAAGAACTCGGCCATTTTGGATGAAAAACTGCCGTGCTGGTTTTTTAGGCTGAAGTTCTTCTTCAGAGCGACGGGGCTCTAAGGTAAATAAATACATTTATATTATTGCTAGCTATTATCATAGTAAAATATTACATTTTGCTATTGTGAAATTATTTCATTACCCCTTGGGGTCATGAGCAATCTTGACACTGTAGATTGTTCTAACCTATAAATGAAAAAGTGAAAGCCCCAGTTGAAAACCTGTCTTGCCTTTGTAGGCATGACTGATTCACTGCGGCAACAGTACCCCCGTTGGAGTGCCGGGGGTTTCAGTATAAATAGTATCCCCACTTTCTGGAAATTGAGTGCTTTAAATTCCCACTGTCGCTGTCTTCCTCATTTGCTCTTTCCCATTCCTGCTCTGTCCTATCACTCTGCTATACTATCTTCTTCTTCGCTAGATCAATGACCTACCTTTTTTCTTGAAAACTCTTCCTGGACAAGACTCCTTGTTTGTGTACGAGGTCTGTTGGATCAGCTTGGGAGTGTTGGACGCTTTCTGCCGGGTGGTCACTAGGGCTTCCTATGATGTTATTATTTAGCACTATAGGCATTTTATATGTATGTGTTTTGTTGATGATTTATAATGATGTTTTTATTCTATTTTGTTTTTGTAACCGGGGGTTCGAGTAGTTGGGGTAAAGCCTCAGCCGTCCCCTGCGTGGGATGTCTTTATTGTAAAGTGACTGGCCGGTGGAGGGCATTCAATTTTCCCACTAGGGTTGTTTTGGCAGATCTTTTATGCGGATTGGGGGTTGTCCGGTCCTGATTTGGCTCGGAAGAGTCCGCTGGACCTAAAGCAACAATCAATCAATCAATCAATTATTTCATTTATTATTCTTGATGCAAGTATTGTGGTGTGCGTTGCCTTAACTATTAGATCTAAAAGATGGTTATTGACGGAATGCTATTTAGGCCTAGAAGTTGTTGATATGTTTGTATTGTTAACTGGAAATGGCACGTATGAACTATTGTTAGTAGTAGGATAGATGTGTGTGGCTGTGGATATTGTAAGAAGGATGAAAGATGATAGGGTTCGAAGGACAAGTAATAATAGATCCAAATAAATGGCCAAGAGAGAGAGAGAGAGAGAGAGAGAGAGAGAGAGAGAGAGAGAGAGAGAGAGAGAGAGAGAGAGAGAGAGAGAGAGAGAATTTTCATTGGACATTATGGTGTTTTTCTCTGTAAAAGGATTTCGTGAGAGTTGGAAACTCCACAGATGGAAATGGTGCAAGATCGACGCAGCGGGGCTGGACGATCTTTGATGAGTGTGGCGAGGACAGGTACTGCATTGTGGAGATAAGAAGCTCCAAGTGAAGTAATTCCAGTGGAGGTGCTGGAATGTTGGGCGCCTTTAGGGAGGTGCTTTATATGACGAAGGTGACATTAAGGACAGATTAAGTAAGTGACGTTTTCAGTTTTCTCTCGTTGGTCATACTCACAATTCTACTTCTATTGACTATTGGAATGACAAGCTGGAATCACCGTCGTCGTTCTTGTGTGCAGTTATAATGAACAATTTACGTGAATATAACTTCTTTTATTTGTGGTTGTGAGTGTGTACTTAATTTGGTCAATAGAAGTCTGCATCCTTAAAATTTGTGTTGTCTACAAAGTGGGAGAGACGAGAGTGAGAGGAGTCAGATTCAAATAGGGCTGAGCACGCATTGTGGGGAGTGGCCTATACCATGGACCCAGTCGCTTGTCATCACTCTTCCCAAAAAAGGTAACCTTCAGGAGTGTGAAAATTACCGCACCATCAGCCTCATCAGCCATCCCAGCAAGGTCCTCCTGAAAATAATACTCAACAGGTTGAAACCCCAAGCTGAACAAATCATAGCTGAAGAACAAGCAGGATTCAGGGCAGGGAGAAGTACCACTGAGAAAATTTACAACCTCAGAATAATCTGTGAGAAATACCTACAGCACCAACAACATCTATATCATGTGTTCATAGACTTCAAGAAGGCGTTTGACCGAGTCTGGCATGCAGCTCTATGGGCAACAATAAAAGTGTACAACATCAGCCCTAAAATTACTGAAGTCATCAAAAGCCTGTATGACAAGGCTATCCAGTGCAGTCCTCCACAACAGCGCCATCGGGAACTGGTTCAGAACAACAATCGGTGTGCGTCAAGGATGCCTACTCTCTCCAACACTCTTCAACATCTTTCTAGAGCGCATCATGTCAGATGCACTTGCAGACCATGAAGACAAAGTCAGCATAGGGGGTAGAGCAATCTCCATCTTCGTTTTGCAGATGACATTGATGGATTGGCTGGAGAGGAACAAGAACTTGAACAGCTGGTACAGAGGATTGACACCACCTCCAGAGCCTATGGAAGGAAAATAAGTGCAGAGAAGACCAAAATGATGACCAACAACACCAAAGGCATCAACACGGACATCAAAGTCCACGGCCAATCCCTCAACACAGTGCATAGCTTCAAATATTTAGGAGCCATTGTATCAGACAATGGGTCCCGACAGGAAGTCCTCTCCAGGATCGCACAAACAACTGCTGCCCTGACAAGGTTGAAGCCCATTTGGAAAGACATGACCATCAGTCTACATTCCAAAGTAAGACTGCTGCGCTCCCTTGTCATCTCCATCTTCCTAAATGCTTGCGAAGCATGGACCCTAACAGCAGATCTCCAACGAAGAATACAAAGCATGGAGATGAGGTGCTACAGAAGACTTCTGGGCATTTCCTATACCCAACACATCACCAACGACGAAGTCCGACAGACCATCACACAAGCCATTGGACAACACGAGGACCTGCTAACAGTGGTGAAGAAACGGAAACTCCGATGGTATGGCCACGTCACCAGATCATCAGGCCTTGCAAAGACTATTCTGCAAGGCACAGTGCAAGGAGGTAGAAGAAGAGGGAGACCGAAAAAGAGGTGGGAGGACAACATTGGAGAATGGACTGGTTTGACACTGAGCGAAGCCATCAGGGCTGCTGATGACAGAGAAAGATGGAGTATGCTGGTTAAACGATCATCTGTGGTGCCCCTACGACCTTCGGGTTACTGGACAGGATAGGATAGATAGGACGCATTGTTTACAGGCATACATGTTTATTAACAAATTCACTCTCTCATTTGCCTGACCTCGCTTTATGACAACGCGCTTTACGGCGCAATCAAGATTAATTACTTTTTTTTTCTGCCATTTCATACATTGTTCTGCCTCTATCATTCATCCTGCAAATAAACTAAAACTACGCTGAAATACTTCAAACGTTTTCCTACGCTCACATATCGGTAATGTTACATGCACTTTGATTGGATAACACAAACTGTCAATCAGTTTCATCAGCTCCCATTTGGAGTATAAAAGCTACAGACTCCCATCGTCCGAGTGGTCTTCTCTGCTCCGAAAAAAGGAACCCGCACGAAACTTTGGGTGGCCTCTTAACTCCCTGTCTCTGCACTTATCTCGTACATGTAAGATATCGTTTTGGTTCTGTAGTGTAGACATTTAAACTTAATAATTCAAAGTATTTGCTTTGCGTATTGTTTTTTAAAAGTTTTAAAACATTCGTCAGCGAACGTTTTATTTGACAACATCACACAGACCATTGGGAGATTTTTCTCCTCCGAAGACCAGTCGCGAGTTCAATAG
Source organism: Oncomelania hupensis (assembly GCA_036898135.1). Classification (NCBI taxonomy): domain Eukaryota; kingdom Metazoa; phylum Mollusca; class Gastropoda; order Littorinimorpha; family Pomatiopsidae; genus Oncomelania; species Oncomelania hupensis. The sequence goes on from CM072525.1 coordinate 19,696,910, forward strand.
ACCAAGGCGCTTGGGACAGCTTCCAAGCGTAGTGAAAAGCGGAACGTTTTGGAGTCGTCACTGAGAATAAGCATCCTCAGAAGACCCACTTAATCGTTTCTAGCCATCCTCCGAAGTGACTCGCAGGTTTTCCAAAACACTGTTTTACAACAAAAAATAAACGAATAAAGACAATGTCATCATTAACACTGGTTTATCATTTGTGTTTCTGGAATGCTAGGTCTAAGCTGTTTTTTACAACGATGATACACAGGCCTGTTGCAATTTTTTCCTTACTTTAGTAACGTTTTTCGGTTTTCCGGAGCCGGACTATCTGTTCTTAATTGGAAGATTCGTGAAGGTTCGTGGAGCTTCACGAACCTGTATTTTTTCGAGGTCCTTTTGGATGCAAAAAGTTCAGAAACCTAAGTTCGAGATCTGAGAAAATCCGTAACCTTCCAGTTAAGACAGACCTTAAAGCATTTTTTTTAAAGCAGGACGACCATGTCGCCGGCTTTGCTAGTGTGTTTGGCCATCATGGCCAGTGGCGTCTTCAGCGACTCCCCCAGACTGACCGAAAACCCCAACATGTACCTGTGTGAAGCTGAAAAAACGCCCAGCATTCCTATCAAGCCGGAGGAGCCGTTCAGGTTGAAAGGTGAGTAAGAGAAAAACAGAAGGAGAAATAACACTGTGTTGTCTCTTTTCACACTGCGTATCTGAGACTAGCCGAGGCTTAACGTTGACCGCTAACAAGTGAGGGTTCCTCGGCCAGTCCCTTCTACGCTGTGTGATGTCTGTTATGTTGACTACGTGTTATAATAAAAGACGTGGTGCTTGAGTGACAATACAGATGACATGACTGGCCTGCAATCTATTATGTGTGGAATTTAGTGCCAGTTGTTTGTGTGTGTGTGCGTGCGTGTGTGTGTGAGTGTGTATGTGTGTGTGGGTGTGTGTGCTTGTGTGTGTGTGTGGGCGGAGGGGGGGAGGGGCATGTAGAAAGGACGTTCTGATGACACACACATGACACTCCACATGGTTTCTTCTGACTTTTTTGGAAGGCCGTACTATTTTGACGTCAAAATAATTCTCCGTTGAGTTAGAGCTGTTTTAGCATTAGGGTTAGAAGGGTTAGGGTTAGGGTTTGGGAAAGGGTTTGGGAAAGGGTTAGGGTTAGGGATAGCTTCAAAAATTCGAAAATGTCAAAATAATGTCAAAGAAATGGAAAGTGTGTCAAAATAATCCCAGTTTTTTTCATAATAGTCATCAGAACGTCGTTTCTACAAAAATGCGTGTTATTGTTTAACGTGTTTTGTTCTAATAAAGTTATGGAAATATCAGATTGTTCACCGACGTCGGAGCAATTTTCCTTGAGCGATGATGCTTACTGTTGTCACTTGCCAAAATGACATCGTGTAGTTTATATAGTCATTAATTTATTAATTTAATTAATTTATTTCAGGTTGTTCTTTGCTTTAGTAGTAATAATAATAATTAATAATAATAATAATAATAATAATAATAATAATAATAATAATAATAATAATAATAATAATAATAATAATAATAATAAGTTATTTTGTAAAGCGAGATTCCAAAATAAGAGGTCGACTCAAAGCGCACACACACGTACTGCCAAATAAGCCTTGGTGTAATTAAGAGACTGCACTGTACATTACAACATGGAACAATAAAGATACAGATACAAAGCACATAACACAATAATGCCAAAGACAAATATAGCAAACTGTAAGACATCAATAGTACACCTTCAAGTATATAGATGTATCATTTGGGATAGAAAATGATTTTTATTTTTATTTTTGTGTGTGTCAGTGTTTGAGCGGGAGGAGGGGGAAGGGGAGGGGGGGGCGTGGGGATGAGGTGTGTGTGTGTGTGTGTGTGTGTGTGTGTGTGTGTGTGTCTAATAACAATATAGTGAAGACAATGGTATTTGAAGAAAGAATACTTAATAAGTGACAGTTTTATGTCACGCTGTTTGTTTTGTTGTCATCTTCATGTGTTGTCTTTCCTCTCTGATCTGTGTTGTCGCTTATCTTGTTTTGTTTTTTGTTACCCCCGTTGGGGTGCCGGGGGTTTCAGTATAAATAGTATCCACACTTTCTGGAAATTTAGTGCTTTAAATTCCCACTGTCGCTGTCTTTCTCCTTTGTTCTTTCCCATTCCTACTCTGTTCTATCAATCTACTATACTATCTTCTTCTTCGCTAGACAAGTCACCTACCTTTTTTCTTGAAAACTCTTCCGGGACAAAACTCCTCATTTGTGTGTGAGGTCTGTTGGATCAGCTTGGAAATATTGGACGCTTTCTGCCAACTGGTCACTGGGGCTTCCTATGATGTTATTATTTGGCAATGTTGGCATTTTATATGTATGTTTTTGTTGATATTTTATAATCATATTTATATTCTATTTTGTTTTTGTAAACGGGGGTCGGATAAATTAGAGTATAGCCTCAGCGTCCCCTGCGTGGGATGTCTTTATTGTAAAGTGACCGGCTGGTGGAGTGCCTTCAGTGTTACAACTAGGGTTGTTTTGGCAGATCTTTTATGCGGATCAGGGACGAGTCCTTTTTCAACGAAGTTGTGGTCTTGATTTTGTGGTCTTGATTCGGCTATACTGGTCCTGATTCGGCTCGGAAAAGTCCGCTTGACCTAAAGCAATAATCATGTAATGTAATGTAATTGTTTTTTGTTTGGTTTTTTCTCTCTTCTATTGCTTGTTGTTTGTTCATGTAAGTGAATTTGACATCACTACATTAGAGTGATGAACGGGTGGAAAATACCCTTTACACCCATCAAGTTCAAGTTGACGTTCAAGGTGTTCGTTTCTTCGTCTTTGGTGCAGGGTGTATGTCACGTGGGGTTTATTGGTTACTGGGCTCTGCACAATGGAATGCTGTAACCATCACGCTTTATTCTATGGGAACTGCTAGTTAGTCACCCGGTGAATTACTTTAATACATTTATTTATTTAGCTCGGTCTGTGTTAAGGCTGGGGTACAGAGATAGATAGAAAAATTGTAAAAGATCACTGTCACACTAGCTTTCACAAGGCTATGAATCATATGTAGTCCAGCCACTTGATAACAGTTAAAATCACACATTTATTTCTTCTACTCTATACAAGATCTTCGAGGTACTAATCTACCTTAAAAAGTCATGAGTCAATGCAAATAATTCGATCGCTGATAGTCTATGCAGCTGTTATGTCTTCATAGGGCACTGGCTACTAGAGTTCATGTAGATTGGACTACTGTGGTCCGTTTTACTACAGTTTCTGAAGAGTGGACTACTGTGGTCCTTTTGCTATCAGTTTTGGTGCACTTCTTCCGTGTCACTTAACTTCAGTGGGGTGTGTTTGAAGCCCTTCGTGGAGGTAGCTTCTGGTACACGCTGGGTCGTCGTGTAGTTTGGTCCCTTGACACGCTGTGGTGTCTTGCAGGGTGTTTTCCAGGGTTGCTCTCTTAGTCTTGTGCTGTAGAGGCTAAACAGCCAACTCGGTTTTCCTGTGGAGTTGGGCGTACGGGATATCTCACCTGCTCGTCTGTAATATAAGAGACGAAATTCTGCACAACTTGAATAATAGGTCTGTGCAGAGCGTCTCACTGAAAGCCAAAGTAGCCCTCAGTGATAGCTCCACATCTCTATACATAAGCGACGAACATTCTGCTACGTCCGTGGTCCACTGGAATCTCAACTCTAATTTCCTATACATACATAAATATAAATCGTGGCTAATTATACACATAAAGAATTAATAATATTATAAACATTCACTGGTACAGCCACTGGTCTGCAAACATACATATAGGTTCAACAACAGTGGTTCCGTCAGGTATAGTAGTAGTAGTAGTAGTGTGAGGACAAAATAGGCCGTGAGGCCTTTGCGAATGTCCCTTCTTTGACAGTATAATTACTGTTATGGGTCTGTTATGCATGCAATTTTCCTACAAATCATTCATCATAGCAATAGAAAATCTCTTTAGATTTTGGTAATTCATCCAACTGATTTTTGAAAGAATTTATGTTAGGTGCTTGCTTTAATGTAACTGGTAAATCGTTCCAAAAGGTAACAACTCTGTTAGAAAATCAAAACTTCCGCAGGTTAGTATTGCAATGTTGTACAAAGATTTTTCCCTCAGAGTTTCGGGTTCTGTCACAAGATGGTGCAGCAAAAAAGTCACTCCAATTTAGGTCATCAATGCCATTATAAATTTTATAAACTTGGATTAAGTCTCCACGTATTCTACGACCACGTAAGGAGTGAAGTCCAAAGTAACTAAGTCTATCCGAGTAAGTCATATTTTTACATTCTTTAACTAGTTTTGATGCACGTCTCTGTACCCTTTCAATTGCAACTGATTGTCTCTTTAAACATGGATACCATACAGTGTTTGCATATTCCAAATGTGGTCTTACTAGTGATTTATACAGTTTACTAAAAATATCCTTATCCAAATAATCAAAAACTCTTTTAATTACTCCAACCATTTTGTTGGCCTTATTAATACAATTCTGAATATGAGGGTCGAAAGATAAAAATTTATCAAATACAACACCCAAGTCTCTTTCCTCCTCACAAGATGCCACCTTCTTAATATCCCCATTAACTTTCATCATGTAATCATGTTCAGGATTGTTCCTTCCAGCATGCAAAACCTTACATTTTTCTACATTAAAATGCAAATCCCATGTTTCAGACCACTCCTGCAAGTGATCTAAATCACCCTGCAACACGTCTTTTTTGCTTGATTCATTGTAGATTTTTGTATCATCTGCGAACACTTTGCACATGCTACTAACACAATCTGGCAAGTCATTTATAAAAATAGTAAATAATATAGGTCCTAGAATGCTTCCCTGAGGTATACCACTCAGCACCTTTATTTTGTCTGATATTGCACTTCCAACCTTCACCACCTGCTCTCTTTCATATAAAAAATTCCTTATCCAGTTAGAAATATTTCCACATACACCATAGGCCTCTATCTTCTGAAGAAGTCTTTCATGTGGAACAGTGTCAAATGCTTTTCTAAAGTCTAAGTATATGATGTCAACCGTTTTTTTGTTGTCAAGTAAGGACGTTATATCATCCATAACCTGTAATAATTGGGTAACACATGATCGTTTCTTTCTGAAACCATGTTGACACTCAGTGTAAAGATTATTTACAGTAAAATGATTAACGATCGCATCTCGGACTATAGACTCTAATACTTTACAAACAATACTTGTTAAACTTACTGGTCGGTAATTTCCTGCATCTGACCTAGAACCTTTTTTAAAAATAGCACTTACCTCTGCAGATCGCCAGTCTCGTGGTATAGTACCCGATTTAAGGGAAAACGTGAGCAAATTGCAAAGTGGTTCTGCCAACTCATTACACAATTCTTGTAAAACTCTGGGAGGGATGCAATCTGGGCCTTGAGCTTTGGAAGGATTTAATTCTTCTAATTTTTTCTTTACAATATCAGGAGTTATTACAATATCATTTATAGTGCACCCCTTTGATTTTGAACCTCTGTTAAGCAAGGGAACACTATTCAAATTTTCCTCCACAAATACACTTGAGAAAAATTTGTTCAGAGTTTCTGCCTTCTCATGATCTGTGACAGCAAGGGTGCCATCTTCTTTTTTAAGTGCATTTATTCCAGAATTATGTTTAGTTTGATCCTGTACATACTTCCAAAATATTTTAGGGTTTGTTTTACATTTATCTGCAATATTTGCTTCATGAGATTTTTTATTACGTTTTATTAATTTATTGCAGTTGTTTCGTACAGTAATATATCTTTGATAATCTCTACCTTCTTTAGTTTGAAGATATCTTTTATATAACTTATGCTTCTTCTTAATTATTCTTAAAGTACTCTTATTCATCCAAGATGGTGTAGTTCTTTTATGTGATTTACTCTTCACCTTTGGGATATGCAGCTCCATACCTTTCAATATTGAAGACTTGATTAATGCCCAGTATTTTTCCACTCCACATTTTTCCGGCTCAATGGTTGTAAAGTCTATGTTTGCAATATATTTTCTCAGGCAATCATAACTTCCCTTTCCAAGGTTAAAAGAATATTTATTACTCTGCATGACCTTTACCTTAGGGACGTACAGCTGAAAAAGTAAAACATCATGGTCACTCTTACCAATGGGGTCCAAGTGCTGGATATCTGAAATTAACAACTCATCATTTACTAAAATTAGATCATCTAGTGTTGACCTCTGACCTTGTCTATGTCTTGTTGGATTTTTAACCATCTGCATCAAAAAAGCATCCCTTATGCATTCAACAATTACATTATTTTTCTCACCTGTCCAGGAGCCATCCCATCCCGCACATGGAAAATTAAAATCTCCGAAAATGCAAATTTTGTCAAATTTTTGTAAATCCTCAGATCGCAAACCTTGACTATCATCAATGGCATTTTCACATGACAGACACAACCAGGGCGCTTGCATGCTTTTTTGCTTTTTGCTTTGACCTTTGTTATTGCCGTTTGTTGAACCTTTTCTGTCATGTTGTGACATCGTGACCTTTCGTGTGCCTGTGGTTGTATTATGAGCAGTTGGTTTTTAACAAAACTAAGTCTGGCGATCTTGAAACTTGAAAACATGCACTAAACATGCAAAATATACAAAATGTTGTCCACTTACCTTCAAGTGGTTATGTTAGTCAGTGAAAACGGTCTAAACCAATATTATAGTGAAACAAGTGCAAAAGCCTGAAACTGAAACTGAAGTGAAAGATCGAAAAACAATGCACAGTCACAGTGAGTGAGTGAGTCGGCGAACTGAAAGGTGTGAGCGATCTCCAAAAACTTCCAAAAACCAGTCGGACGATGATAATAATCAATAATATTCCTGTAGAAATGTATTCTCCAGAAAACAAATAGCTCAATCCAGCTATTCTAACACAACTTCAACTCTAGATAGCTGCTACAAAACCAAAAAACTTAACACCAAAACTTCTCATTTCGCAAAAAAGCAGCCATCATGCGCATGCGCAGACCCAATCATACAACATGGCGTCCAAACCGGTCGTGCTTAACACGTGTTCGGCTTCTCCACGTGGTAAGGCAAATTCGGATTAACAATTCAAATCTATGCATAGCAAATTCCACAAACATACTTTCAACAATAATATAAATATATCACGATGAAACAGAATTATGTTCATTTACCTGTTTGACAAAGTCAGGCTCGTGGCTACTTGACTGAATTCTAAGATTCTCAAGTCCTGCTTCCTGGTCTATGAGTGGAGATATTTCTCTGCTCCGGTCTAGCTGTGTAGACTTCGGTGTATTTCATAGCACTGACTTAATACCAAGCCCTTGCCTACCCAGTCAGAACTGGTTCTGACCGCTCTGCCTGAGTTCTATTGGATAAGCCTTTCGATTCCACGCACACAGTGCTGACGTCACTACACTGCGTCAAACTCGCTGTGTGTACCTCCGTATACTTGCATCGTCTGCTGTGTAATACACTAACTTTCTAAGATTTCCTGACCATACAAGCAAAAACGTAAATAAGGCAGGGTAAAACTAGTCATCTTGCGACAGTGTACATGATTCCTTTTATTTCAATATCTGCGTGATGAATGAACTAGGCCTACATGTTAACTTTAGCTGTAGCACAAGGGGCATTAACCGAGTGAAGTGGATCCTCACTAGCACATCGGTAGGGGATCCTAGATATCATCGCGGTAGCAGTCCTATGTATCTTACTATGTTATGGAGATATGTCTGTAACTACAACACAACAACAACAACAATAACATCATCACCACCTTCACCGCCACCACCACCAACAACAAACAAACAAACAAAAACAGTACTCTGTTGTCTGGCATCGGTGTAATCTGTAATAAGTGTTGTCTGTTATCTCGTGTCTATGGTAACTGTTATCTGCATTAGGTGCTATCTGGACCCTATAACCAATGACTAACTAACTAAAGTGCTATCTGTGTATCTGCAGGTCGTTGGTACACGTGGTACGCCTCGTGGAATGAAGTTAGCCACTATACGCAAAATTCCCAGGGGCAAGCTATCGATATACAATGGATTGTACTCAGCGATGACAAGTCAGATGTGAGTTATTCATCGTCGTCGTCGTCATCATCATCATCATCATCATCATCATCATCATCATCATCATCATCATCATCATCATCTGGAAGATATCTTCCGCGCAGTTGTAACGCTCACTTAATACTCTTGCAGATGCTTTCTGACAGTGGTAATGGTCTGTAGTCATCGATATGGATGTAAATGCCGGAAATAGCGCCGATGTTTATAGGATGAAGAGGATTTTGAGAAGATTTAGTGAATCGAGATTCGTACCGACAAATTGAACAAAGAATACAAATCCGACACAATTCTTTCATTTTTGGAATTATCATAATGGTATTGTTTTGTAAGCAGGGTTTGCTTTGTCGATTAATTGATCAAATATAGACTAGGCTTTCCTTTAATCTAAAAATCTTGAAGCAGTGACCTCCATTTAAGCCTATTTAAAACCAATGCCGTACGCGATCCATTGCAAGGGCTTTCTCTTTGGTCAAACACTGACTTCAGCCGTGAGGGCTGACAGAAATCGTCTCCCAGAATATAGGCCTACCAGTCAGCCTCACGGCTGCGTTATAGATACCTTTTAGATAGCCGTCGCTGCATCAGAAAACATCAACAACAGGTGATGAACTCTTATCATCATCATCATCATCATCATCATCATCATCATCATCATCATCATCATCATCATCATCATCCACCCATTGCGCATAGCTACGATCGAAAGAAAGTATACTCCAGGCACACGCAGCGCAGCAGGCCAATGTATGTCCCTTGTCCCTTGAAGGGATACTTTGGCGAGGTTAGCAGCATGCTCAGTTACAGTGTCGGTGTTGTTGTTGAAGACCACAGGGGAAAAAGGGCACATGTCACATTTTCCAATTATTTGAGTTATGTCCCCTACTACATAAACATAAGCCTGAAGGTTAGCAAAATAGTAAAATTCAACCCAAAAAAGGAATTGTTGTTTGTGAAATAGGCCTTTTTCCCATTTTACAGTCTGGACTTGTGCCCTTTTTCCCCTGTATGCCTTTTCTTTGTGTGTTTCTGTAGCAGTACATAGGCCTTTTTTGGGTTGGATTTGACTATTTTGCTAACCTTTAGGCTTCTATGTTTATATAGTAAGGGACATAACTCAAATAATTGGAAAATGTGACATGTGCCCTTTTTCCCTTGTGGTCTTCGTACAGGCATCAAAAATAACACAATCCACTTCAGTTCCATCATACCTAGTCATTTACCACAGCAAAATAGGCATTATAATCCATTTTACATTGACTGAGTACATTGCAATTCAGCTTGTAGAAGAAAGTCTCAAGTTTTGGTCTGTAAAAGGGAAAAAAGGCACATGTCCATGACCACCCTTGGTGGTTTAAATCCTCCATATTTAATTAAATTATACAATCTGGACAGATAAATTCTCATGAATACAAAAGAAGTGATATATCTTTAAGACAAAAAACTTAGTGTCCCAAGAAAGACAGTAAGAACAAACATAGCGACTTTCAAAGACAAAATGTCATTTATCTCAAAAGTGGAAATGTGTGACATGTGCCTTTTTTCCCCAGTAGTCTTCTGTTGTTTGTAGATTATAGTCACACGACACTTTCGCATATGGGTGACTACTGGACCGATTTATACTGACTCCAGCGGGCCAGTTGTTGGTAAAGGGGAAAATAATATCATCACACGTTGACCAATCCGGGATTCGAACCAGCGACCTTTCGGTTACTAGCAAGACGCTCTTACCAACTGAGCTACCCGGCCCCACTAGTGTCGGTGAAAGACTAGAAACGGAAAAGTCAGTTTCGTCTCCTCTAGGCGACGAATTAGGTCACGCTGTATTTGTTTCTAGGTCAACTGTCTTTTACCAACCGTTTGAGAATCTTTTCGAACCGATTATTGCCGCCGGATAGGGTCCTCACTTGGTTTCATACAATTTAAGAATCCAAGAAGGCAAATGGGTTTTTGGGACGGAAAAAGAGCATTTTTGTAGAGAAAAGGGTTAGGGCAAGGGCTAGGATAGATCTACAACTAACGCTTACCCGAACCCTTGTAGCAATATTCCGCTCTTTCCGTCGCTTTTAAACAGTACTAGCGGTTCGCATCCGCAGCTAGCAGCGAGCCCAAAGTATACTTTGAAGGGGTGGAGGGAATACTTTCACCTGCTGATAGCGGGAGTTTTGGCGATACTTTCTACCGATCGCAGCAATGTGTATTACCTCATCATCATGATCGTCGCCGTCGCCTTGGTTGTGGTCGTTATCATCATCAACAGCAGCAGCAACTATTTGCATTATCAGAATCATAATGATCATCATAATCATCATTGTCATCGTCATCGTCATCAACATTGTCATCGTCATCGTCGTCATCATCAATGAATATTAGTTGTTAACTCAACCCGCAATTATCTATTCCAGCACTTTAACACGATATTCCTGATCATAAAAGTAACGTTGGCCAAAAGCTCAGGGTGCGATTCCAATATCTTTGTCTGTGAAATCGTCGAGGGTTCCACCTGTCGTCCGGCCTACGGGGCCCAGTTGAACTCTACGACAGAACAGTACGAAGTCCAGTGGCAAAATTTCAAGTTCTTCGCCACGGACTTTGATAGGTAAGCGTTTCACAGAGGGAGAAATCAACTGCGGCCCAAAGGCACAGCCAGGCATAGAAAAGCATGCGCGGTGCACTTTGTTGACCTTTTATATAGGTTGTGGGATAGCCCGGTCGATGCGCAACCAATCAGTAGGATCGGGCTATGACCGTGTGCTGGACCGCTGGCTAAACTGTTCGGCTCCAAGTGAGCAAGATGGCATCGAGGAAGAGCAAAAACCTATCAGCAGCAGTCTGAAGGTAACTTGCCTCTTCGTAGAAAGAACAAGTCGTTCACTTTGACGACCTGCTTCGTACTTGATTTTGGATATGGCCTGATCACGTGGAGACTTATCCTAGTCACCAGGCGGTTTAGCCCGCAGAAACAGAAAACAAAGCATACCCATAGACATGCACGCAACACTTATCTACTTATACATGTCGACTCTACATGTAGCAATGGAAGCGCCGTTGGTTAAAGGGCAGGTTGCTGTGTGGAAGGTCTCGGTTTCGAATCCGTTTAGGCAGTGAGCTTATGCGACTGAGGTGCGAGATTTTTCAGGTCACCGAGAGTTTTCCACATACTCTTTCGGACGAGACCATAAGCCGAGGGTGGGACTAGCCTGTGCACGACTATCTTGCCCCCATTCTTTTCTCCCCATCAACCCCTTCTTCCTTCCCCCTACCCCTCCTCACTCCCCTTTATCCTACCACGCCGTTCAGAATCGCTCATTTGTCTGAGGCGTTGGTTAGACAAAAGCGTATCATGTCAAGCAGCAAGTTGACGTTTAGACCGGCGTCGTGGGCAGCTCTTTGAGCTGAAGAGACGCTGAATAAGATCAAATGACCAGTTGCCCTTGAACAAGGCAACCCTGACGCTAGCCGATGTCAGAGATCTATCAAGAATAGGCTGTGTGTTTGGCTTATACGTCCCCAAAAGCCTCTGACATTCACATTCGGGTCAGCGTCGCTTTCGGGCTGAATGCTTCTATGACCTTAGTAACGGCTCGATAGCAGCGAAAGGTCTGTTAATTCTTCTCCTTCTTCATTGTTTGAAACTTTATATTTTTTCTTTCAGCTATTTGTTGGTAAAACTGGAGTTGGTGGTGATCAACGGAGACGTACAGGTCCCGTACAATGAAATCTATGTTTTTGTGCGAGATCCCAACAACCCACCCGACAGGAAGACTGTTAACCGACTTCTCTCCAGGGTCTGTACTGGAGACATGGCCGACGTACAGAGCAGCATGTATCTCGAGGTAAGCGGCAATTCTTCCGCAATTAGTTAAAGTCCAAAGCATAATAGAAGGAAATCGGTGCAGCGACACCTTTGCTAAATGTCTGCGAAACGAACGTGGAACGGCAACAGGACAGCAACTCAACGAAATTTAAGATAACAAGCTAAGTCTTCAAGCTAAGCTTAAACGAAGCGAAGAAAAAGAAAAGCGGAAAGGAGAGACGAGGAGAAGAGATGGAGACAAGAAGAGAAGAGAAGAGGAAGAGAAGAAGAAGAAGAAGAAGAAAAAGAAGAAGAAGAAGAAGAAGAAGAAGAAGAAGAAGAAGAAGAAGAAGAAGAAGAAGAAGAAGAAGATGATGATGATGATGATGATGATGATGATGATGATGATGATGATGATGATGATGATGATGATGATGATGATGATGATGATGACGATGATGATGATGATGATAAAGAGAACGGAAGTGGAGGGGAGGAAAGAAAAGGGAAGAAGAAGAAGAAGAAGAAGAAGAAGAAGAAGAAGAAGAAGAAGAAGAAGAAGAACAACAACAACAACAACAACAACAACAACAACAACAACAACAACAACAACAGAGATAAGAAGATGATAAGGAAATTCAGAGAGAAGAGTAGTTTATGCAAAAAGAGAACTCCACGTTCCCAAAAAATGATGAAACAAAACAAACACAGACAGACAGATAGTTTAATTGGCGTTAAATTCTGATTTGGGACTGCACCCTGAGCAACTCTGCGAGCCTGCATATACGATAAGCAAGGACAATTACTGTATATTTTTCACTTGAATTAATTGGACGTTTGATTAATTTTACTGGTTTGATTAAAACAAATCTTTGTAATTTTTGTTTGTTTAATTTGTTTTATTATTATCTTTTCCTAAAGAATGATTGCTTGATTGATTGCAGCTTCCCAACTCCAGTCAAGAAACGTGCTTTCGCACTCCATCCACAGGCTTCACCAATTAATAATAGGTTGCTACACCCGAAACAATGGGATCGGAGCGATGAAAATAAATTGTCCAGAGCGCAGATAGCCACAAGTACTCGCGCGCATGGCGGCTTGACACTTTAATCATTAAAAGTCGCCTGTGTCGCTGTCCTCAGATCGATCGAGTGGCCTCTTTTATTTTGTTTGTTTAAATAGTTCTTCATTATCTTTGTGTTCTTGCCCTTGTTTTCATCATCATCATCATTATTATTATCATCATCAGCAGCAGCAGCATCAGCATCATCGTCGTCGCCGTTGTTGTCATTAGCATCATTATCGTGATCATCATCATCATCTTCATCATCATCATCGTCATCATCACCAACATCATCATCACGACACGTGATTTTCGTGCTTATTATATAGAATTAAAAACAACAACAAACATTCATATAGCAGGGAAGACATTGATATACGCCTATTTTATAAAATGCACAACTTTCACCTGTCATTACATTACATTACATTCCATTACATAATTGTTGCTTTAGGTCCAGCACACTCTTCCGAGTCAAATCAGGACCGGACAACCCCCAATCCGCATAAAAGATCTGCTGAAACAATCCTAGTGGGAAAACTGAATGCCCTCCACCAGCCAGTCACTTTACAATAAAGACATCCCACGCAGGGGACGGCTGAGGCTTCACCCCAACTTATCGAACCCCCGTTTACAAAAACAAAATAGAATACAAACATCATTATAAATTATCAACAAAACACATACATATAAAATGCCTACATTGCTAACTAATAACATCATAGGAAGCCCTAGTGTCAGTGACCACCTGGCAGAAAGCGTCCAATATTCCCAAGCTGATCCAACAGACCTCATACACAAACAAGGAGTCTTGTCCCGGAAGAGTTTTCAAGAAAAAAGGTAGGAGACTGGTCTAGCGAAGAAGATGATAGTATAGCAGATTGATAGAAAAGAGCAGGAATGAGAAAGAGCAAATGAGAAAGACAGCGACAGTGGGAATTTAAGGCACTACATTTCCAGAAAGTGGGGATACTATTTAAACTGAAACCCCCGGCACCCCAACGGGGGTTTCACCTGTCATAGGCTTATTATATCGTTTCGATTGAAGTGAAGATGACATGTTTGTTCTTATGCGGTTATATTATATATATACACACATAGAAGTGAAAAGAAAAGGAATTTTTAAAAAAAAAGAATATAGAAAATAATAATAATAATAATAATAATAATAATAATAATAATAATAATAATAATAATAATAATAATGACAATTTTAAAAAACAAACCCAAAAAAACACAACTTTTTCTTTTCTTTATTTTTTATTATCAAAACGAATTTTTATTGTGCATTCAAAATCATTTTAAGTACCACAATTGATATTTTAAATTCCGCTGCGTGTATTAATAAACTTTCCCTATTATTAAAAAGGATTGTGCATGAATACTTACATAGAAACAAACAATTCTTGGGTGATATATTTTTAATAAATTACTTAAAGACCAAGCGAGCAGTAACAAAACAATTATTGTTATCATCATTATCATTAGCGTTCATAATTTTAACAAATATGCTATACAATACCATTTGTTAATAATCACCCTAACAACGACAATGATGATAAAAACAGAGCGACGAAACAAAACCTAATGACAAAGTACAAAACGCATGTTATTTGGTTCCTTTTTTTTTTATACCACAATTGTACTGAGCAGCACTCAAAATGTAAATGCCCTCACAAAAATAGGTAAGATTTACATTCAAAATAAAATCAACAAGTAAATTCACATAATCATCTCATTCTCTCTGTCTCTGTCACTCTCTCTCTTGTTGATTTCATCAGTCAATCAAACAAGACCTGTACATTCATCCTAAAACTTCCACACACACAAAAATCTAACAAAACGCTTTTACTAAATTCAGTCACATGTTGCTAACATTCAGCAATGACACTGTGCTTATTGTGATGGCAGAATCAATCTACCTCTCTATCATATCGTATTTTATCTCACCTTAACCTTTTGTTAACCTTATCTTGATCTTATGTTATCTTAAACTGACCATAACATTATGAAACAAAATGTAACCTGTTCTTATTGTAATGACTGAATTTATTTTATAATAATATATATTATATAAACAATATCCGACTATTGTTGTATTTTAAAATAGACCACAAATAATGCCAGCAATGTCAAAAAGACCATTAGACCATTAGGCAAAAACTATTACGGAACCTTCAAGTTCAAGGGCTGGGATTGGATGATGAGGGCAAGGTAGCACTTTCTCTCCTCCTCCACTGAACTCCTCCATTTTTTTTTAAAATAATAAAAGATCATGCTACTTTCGTTCATCCTGACGTAGGTACATATTGACCCAAAAACACACTTCCATCTCATTCAAGGACAGATTTGATACAAAAATCAAAATAATTACCCTGAGAAGATGGAAACATAGATCATAATAGCAAGCCATGGCGTGTTGCTCATAAATAAGACAATAATTATAACTGAAACTGGGTATTACCACTCGATATCAATTTTACATTTTCTGCTAAATGTTGTTTGTGGTCTCCCGAAACATCACCTTGGTGTTTCAACTTCGGTCTTATTCATTATGACTAACACATCTTCTTAACGTGATTGCCGTATTTTTGCTCCAATCTTCTTGTGTGAAATTTATTTTCCTTCAATGTCACAGCCTTTGTTTTCATATAACACGCAGATTTTCACCATTGCGGTGGCCAGGCACTCGTGCTGGCAATACAATTTCTACTTATCAAGGTCAAGTCATTTTTTTCCTTGTAATCAGGAAACATTGGTCTTTTGTTTTCTTTCATGAAAAATCTAGTCTGAAGGATTTTGTCAAGTTTACTTCGTCATACTCTGGGATTAAATCATAACTGCCTGATTTACTGTCATGACATATCACAAGGCGAGTCTATCTGCCTACTTGTCGGCAACGATGGGGCGAGCGATCAGCTCCTTCATGATCTCGTTGGCACCGCCGTAGATGGGTTGCACGCGAGCATCGAGGAAGGCCTTAGAGATGGGGTACTCTAGCATGTAGCCCCAACCGCCATGCAGCTGTACGCACTGTGTGGCAATCTTGTTCTGCAGCTCACTCACCCTGCAAACACACACAATAAGAAAACTAGGACTAGAAAAAAAAGGTTACTAATCAACTTATCATCACTAAATTTCTCCTTCGGGTGAGAGTATAAACTGAGGTCTAGTCTGCGCACACATTCCACTGCCCATCTCCTCTCCCCTGCTGCCTCACTTTAAGCCCCCAAGCTCACTGCTGCTTAACAAAACATGTCCCAAATGTACCCAACCACTACGCTGCTGCACCACTCAGTGGAACATCAGGCCAACAAACGCACCAGACTGCCTGACTAACAAATAATAAACACCTGTTTTTGAAACCATTTTGCACAATAGATTCAGAGTCGCTGTTTTATTACCAGAAGAAAATGATTTTAGCATTCATTTATATTCAGTCGTAAGAATATTGAATTCAATAGTAGGAATACTGAATTCAATAGTAATTTAGTTAGTTATTCATTGCTTACAGGGTCCAGCTGACTGCAAAGAGCCGAATCAGGAACACAAAATCAAGACCACAACTTGGCTTAAAGAGGACTCAACCCTGATCCGCCTAAAAGATCTGCAGAAACAAACCCAGTGGTAACACTGAAGGCACTCCAACAACCGGTCACTGTACAATAAAGGCATGCCACGCAGGGGACGCTGAGGCTGTACTCTAATTTACTGAACTTCCGGTTACAAAAACAAAACAGAATACAAACATCATTATAAATTATCAAAAATACACATACATATAAAATGCCTACATTGCTAAATAATACAGGAAGCCCTAGTGACCATTTGGCAGAAAGCGTCCAATATTCCTAAGCTGATTAAACAGCCCTCACGCACATATGAAGAGTTTTGTACCAGAAGAGTTTTCAAGAAAAAAGGTAGGTGACTGGTCTAGCGAAGAAGAAGATAGTATAGTAGATTGACAGAGCAGAGTAGGACTGAGAAAGAACCAATGAGAAAAACAGCGACAGTTGGAATTAAAAACACTAAATTACCAGAAAGTGGGGATACTATTTATACAGAAACCCCCGGCACCCCGGGAAGGGTAAGGAGGGTGGGAAAGGGATGGGGAGGGGAGGAGAGAATTCAATAGTAACAATACTGAATTCAATTGTAAGAGAGCATCACTCTTGCATGTTGTGGTTTTGAATGATGGGGTGTAATGTTGCGGAAAACATTCATCTATATTTCCTTACATGCATTGTTCTGCTATATACTTTGTTATGGACAGGCATCCACTGATTAACTAAACTCATCAGTAGTTTTCCTGTGCCTTATTTTTTCTTTTGAAACAAGGAAAGTAAAGGTTTGACAGCACTAACCAGCATTTGGCCATGGAGGCAGTGTAGGAGTCAAGGCCGCGAGCGTTGTGGATCTCCAGGCACTGGTCCACAAAGGCTCGACCCACACAGATCTCCGTCTTCATCTCCGCCAGCTTGTGCTGAACCGTCTGCACATCACAGCAACAAAACACGTCAAACGAAGAACAAGGTTTAATGTCCTATTACAGAGCATTAAGGACAAAGTGCACCACCAAACCCTGCATATAACTAACTAACTAACTAACTAACTAACTAACTAACTAACTTACTAACTTACTTACTTACTTACTTACTCTTACAATTTGTCCCTGTTTCAGAAACATGTGCATTCATACTACATGCAAACAATATGACAAAATACAAGGCAAAAAGTACAAGAAGAAAATAGATTTTAAAAAGTACGAAACTCAGTAATTCAACACCCCATTCCTCTCCCTTCTCCTCCCCCCTTCAGCCCTTTTCCCCCCCAAAAAAAAACAAAAAAACAAACAACAACAACAACAAACAAACAAACAAAACAGCAAAATAAAAGTAAATACAAAATACCAACTAGAGGAACTCACCTGCAGCTTGGAGAGGGTGCGACCGAAAGCTTTGCGCTCACAAACATACTTTCTGGTCTCTTCAAACATCCACTCGCAGGCTGCCATGCCCATGGTAGCGATGAGAAGCCTTTCCTGAGGCAGCTCCTGCATGAGATAGTAGAAGCCCTTGTTGGGTTCCCCAAGCAACGCGCTCTTGGGCAGACGCACATCTTCGAAAAACAGCTCTGACGTGTCCTGTGAGAAAAAAAAATTTTTTTTTGTTTAATTATCATTCAAGTCTGTCAATGGTTAAGTGTAGATGCTCCTTTCAAGTTGTAAGTACTACTGTACCCTTCCACAGATAAAACTTGCCACAGTATCTTCCCATAGCTGCAGGATTCACATTTGAAACAAATGCAATTAATATTGAAAACCATCGAGAGGTTTCATGCTAAGTTCAATGGAGAATGCAATTAATATTGAAAACCATCGGAAGGTTTCATGCTAAGTTCAATGGTGTATGAATGTGTGTGTATCAGTTTATAGTCCCCTCTCTTCCCGATAAGGATTTTCAGAGAGGAGACTTCTTTCCAGTGTATGAATCCCAAGTAACGGTTGATTTATACTGGAAAATCCTTAGACAGTTGTGGTGTGACAGTCATACCAAGTACTGGGGCACGCTTTTGTCCATCTTTTGGAATTTAGTTCTTAACAAATCATAACCATTTAGGAACTGTCTAGTAGTCCTCATCAATTCTACCTCTTCAACTCTGAATGTGTTCTCTCAGTCCAAGCTGCATACCATCTACATCGTTACAAGAGAAGGGAAGTAATTCGTGTTCTTGTCCATATAATTATCAGCTCTAAAGTGTTTTCACAGCTTTCAAAGTCCTCAAGTATAACAAGGGCCATGTTTGTAGCAACATCTGTGCGCATTAGTGCTTTGGTTTTCTATTTCTGATGAGATAAAAACTGTTTTAATTCGGAGGCAGTTTAATGAACACACAAAAAAGGAAAGCCATCACTGTTCGCTTAGTCTACAGTGTTGATGCGACTCACTTGAGCTTTCAAGCCTATCTTCTCCAGTTTGCGCCCCTTCTTGAAGCCCTGCATGCCTTCTTCCACCAGAAACAGGCTGATGCCATGGGCGGCCGACTTGGCTTGTGGGTTGGTGACAGCCACGACGATGACCACCCCACTCATATAGCCGTTGGTGATGAACACTTTACTGCCGTTCAGGATCCAGTCATCACCGGTCTGCTTGGCGTTGGTCCTCACACCCTGTAAGTCACTTAAAGGAAAGGAAAAAAACAAACAACAAAATTTATGCTAGGCTTACATTTCTTCAAGTCAAGCCATACAAAAGTTTACAGCTACAATGGGAATATACCAGCACTGCTTCTCAATACACTTGATAAAAGACTAATAATTTGACCTCATAATAATACAATATGCCACCACCATCCTTCCCACTCCCCCTTCACCCCCCACAGCCCAAATGACTCACATGCACCTTATGAAACTCCTAATACTTGAAAATCAATGCCCAGAAAAAGCACAATCAAACAGTGGCATTAAAATGCAAAATCATACCAACTTTGATCTTTCTATGCTCTTTATCTTGACCTCTGGCTCCAACTACACTCATGTACTATCAAATAAAGTACAGCAAAATTTGTATTATGCAACACTAAAAAAACACACAAAACCACCAAAAAAAAGGGATGACCTTGACCTTCAGTGACCTTGACCTTGGGATGACCTTGACCATCATGTGATTTCTCATGCATGTCTGATCAAATAACCTAATGTTGTTGCATACTATGGGTTAAATAAACAGCCAATCCACTGAATGATAACCTATTTTTGGTATGTTTTGGCAAACCTAATTTTTGGTACGTTTTTTGCTAGGTCTAAAATGACCTTGACCTTCAAGATCAATGCAAAAATGGAACAAATATGAAAGATCAATTTATTATCTCTAAATACAACAAGTTTGGACTTTATATCTCTTATAGTTTAGGGTCAAGGTCACTTCAAAGTACCTATACTAAACGACTTTGGACAGTTCCTTGGAGTGGAGTTTTCTGTCCATCTTTTATAATTTTTTTAATGTTAGCGTTCTAGTCTGATTTGAAAAAGTTTTCAGTGGTCCTTGTTCGGCTCCGCTGGACCCTATAAACATTGAATATCTAATCTAAGTTAGTCATTGTTTATAGGATCCAGAGTAAAGAAAATCACACCTTATCCGTATAAAAGATCTGCTAAAACAACACTAATGGTAACACTGATCTGAAGGCACACCACCATGTACCAGCCAGTCACTTTACAATAAAGTCATCCCATAAAGGGGACGCAGACGAAGTACTTTATTGAACACCCGTTTACAAAACCAAAATAGAATATTAACATCATTATAAAATATTAACAATACAAATAAATATAAAATGCCTACATTGCTAAATAATAATACCATAGAAAGCTCCAGTGGCCATTTGGCAGAAAGCATCCAACATCCCCAAGCTGACCCAATAGAACCCATACACAAAAGAGGAGATTTTGGAGAGTTTTCAAGATAAAAGGTAGGTGGTTGGAATAGCGAAGAAGATAAGTAGATTGATATAACAGATTAGGAACGAGAAAGAACAAATAAGAATGACAGAAGCAGTGGTTTTGTAAAGCACTAAATTTTCACAAAATGGAGATACTATTTATACAGAAAATCCCGGCACTCCAAAGGGAGTATTTTATACACTAAGATTCACAGGGATTCTCTATATCAAATTAATGAAGCCTTTGACAAGAGACTTCAACTTAGCTGCTCATATGGAGCATCAGTAACATCAAGACATAAATATATTATGAATTCCATTAACCTCAGAGCACTCACTCATAATTCTCTCTGCTAGATGTAACAGATGATTTCAACATTACAATGTTTAAATGGGACTATTCATCCTGGCCAAGTTTGAAATAACTACCTGCCAGCGCCTGGCTCAGTCATGGCGATGGCACCGATGCACGTTCCGTCCACCATCCTGGGGATGAATTTTTCAACCTGCTCCTTGGAACCATAGTGGGTGATGTAAGGCATAACGATGTCCGAGTGAAGCGAAAAGCCAGGGCCAGTGCAGTTCACATAGGCTCTGCCAAACAACAGCCACAATAATTATAATAATAATAATACAACGATTTATATAGAGCACATATCTTAAGGTATACAGCAAAACACGCTGCCAAACAATATCATATGGTAATGTAACTACAAAAGTTTCTGTAAGATTTCTACGACTGCGACAAATCTGTTCTCTGCAAACAAAATGCAGAGTTTCGAAAAGCACAGGTCCGTTCCCCGAAAAGTGAATTAAAAATGTGTTTTGCAACTAGGCCAAAAGCTTGCATCCTGCTTGTCTAACAAGCCACAGCTGGTGTTTTTTTCACCAATCTCTCTCTGTTTTGTATACTATCAGTTACCTTTAGCACCCTTTTCCCCGCCACGTGTCGCCATGGCAAAGCTTTGTTCATTTACTGCAGCCGGCACACTTCGCTAGCGCTGGGTGCTTTTGTTTGGAGCCACAGTACACACGCACTGTTGCTATTTTTATCATCGGAATGAACTTTGAATTCTGGGAACAAGACACACACCAGCTCAATGACTATGTGAGCAGCACTCTTAGGTTCTCCCACATTTTGCAAACGAGGACAAGGCGCGATCCCTGAGGCATCGGAGGGGGATCTGCCTTATTTTCACCTGACCAAAGACAACGCTATCTACGCCGGGCGGACTGGGCAGAGGTGCACGCCATCCGCCTGTCGACGAAAGTATAGCTACTCGCCTGCCTGTTGCGACGTCACTGGCAGCTAGTTGCCGACCTGTGTGGCAACCCACCTCTCGCATCTAACGAGGTATAGTGAATCTTTGTGTTTATTTTGGCCCGGACAAGCGATTGCCAGCCCTCGTTTATCCAGTTCGAGTGCTCAGGCTCGGCTTCGTCAAACCGGTGTCGGAACAGTGTTGAGAGAGACACGTGTTAAGTTTAGTACTGTAAAATATCCGTATGAAAGGTGGGAGTGAGAGCTTGTTATAAAAATACTGTTGTTTGTTTATATAAAGTTAGAGAACGTGGAACGTATATTTTGTGTTGGTGTTTGCCTGTGTTGGAAAGAGTCTGTACATTTGTGGGTGTGATCGTAAACAGAGAACTTGCACGCACCCTTATTGCTGATCTAGAAGTCAAATATATTCTGCATTCAGTTAGCTAGTATAAACAGGTGCACACAATCAGAATATCCACACGTTACACAGATTGATGCCCATGAAAATAATGCAGGTACATGGGAGAGAACTGTACAAAAAAATGCAAGGTGCTAAAGGTTAAACATGCATTGGCTAAGCCCTTGTAGTACCTTATCATTACAACATCGCACTACAATCATCAGCTGAGAATCTGCAAATCCATCATCATTAAGCCAGCCCATGTTAAATATCTCAATACGCAAAATAAGTTCTTCGTTTGAAGTTAAATAAAATTTGAGTCTTCGAGTCTTTACTGCCCTCTGTATTGACTCTGCTGAATGAAAGCAAGCGGCTGTCTTCCTTCCTGCTGGAACTTTCCCACCCATGTTTGTTAGGAGTGAAAGTTGTTAAGTATTGTTAATGGCTAACTGTGCTTATGTGCGTTGATGTACACATGTGAGAGAGCTTGTATGTGGTTAATATGTGATGGTGAGCTCTCACGAGGGAACAGTGGAAAGGGTGAGGGAAAACAAAGGGAAAGCAACTGCTTACTGTTCTTCATGGGTGATGTTGGTCATGAGGTAGTCTCCCCCTAAGCCACCGAACTGTTCCGGTGTATTGACTCCCAGCAGTCCTGTCTGTCCCGCTTTCTTCCAGCACTCTTTGCTGATCTGACCTGCCTTCTCCCATCTGTTCAAATGACAATTAATAATAATTTTTAAAAAAGATGCTGTGATCGTCATCATCAACACAGAGCCATGAGCCTCACAGACCAGCGTCTATGCACATTTCCTTTTCTGCAAACAGCTTTAAGTATTCCATATTTATCGGGTAGTGAGTTAATTAGTTTAGTGCAGATAAAAAAACGCTGATCACTGCCTTTTAAGATAAATTTACAGATACAATGAGGCACACAGAATTTCACTGAAGCTCACTTAAAATCACAACCCCACCAAAACATTCACAATACATTATGTTACACAACAACGTTATAAAACTTCATCCAATAAAACCATGTAAAAGACAAAGTTTATTAAACAGGTTCTATATTAATTATGCATCCACACACATGCATACACAAACACAATATATGTAAATACATAATAGTCATCAACATGCAATGCAGATCAATATATTTGTAACCTCAGGTTCCTCACCGTAGGTCACTCATCTAATAAATGTATCACTGACAACACACAAAAAGATGGAAAGCAGGTTTTTGTACTCAGTGTGGTATGGCAGAACCTCCTTTTGGAAAAATTGGCGTGCCGTCTGTCTGAACATGTCGTGTTCCTCGTTGAAGATTCGTCGGTTGCCTATGTCCATCATGTTTTGTGCCTGACTGATCTCCGGCCGAACTGCTTCTTTGGCTGCCCCACTAGTAACAGAGAAAAATACAGCAAAATGATTGATGAACTGCCCAAGCCATGCTAGCATGGAATGTCACAGAATGTTCTTATTTATTTATTTAATCGTTCTTATAGAGCGCTTTTTTAGCTCAAGAGCTGCTCAAGGTGCTGTCTGATACAGGATGTAATTCAAGCCACAGGAGACACCCACTTATTGCCTTAGGTACATCTGCCGTGATTGGACAAAACCGAGTAAGTCCACCTAAGGTCGAAAATGAGTTTTTTGCGCCATCAAACTTGCAAGAGAATGACGCATCTTACCTGTAAAAATCAAATCCGAACTATGTTTAGATTTGGAGATATCATAGAGTAAGTCCTTGTTAAAAAAAATTTAAGTGGGGGAATAAACTGATAAAACCAAGCAAGTCCCCTGCGATTTTGTTTCGGCGATCCTCTGGCTAATGCTCGAGTTGGCATGATGACGTCATTTTTTACAATAACCTGACAAAGAAAAGTAAGTCCTCCCGACCAATGAGAAAGCGCCTTACGATGAAGTGGACCAGTGAGAATCCATGTTATTGCTGCTGTGCAATATTATTTTCCTGTGAAAATGATGGCGAAATTTCGGTCAGCAAAGGACGTGTTCGGCTTTTTGAAAAAGAGTTTTCTTCATGTACTTTCCTACCCACCATGAAGGATCCTGTAGATCTTCCGCCTACGCGGCAGCTTCCACGAGGTGTGGAAACAAACAAACAAACTATCCTATCCTATCCTATCCTGTCCCGTAACCCTAAGGTCGAAGGGGCACCACAGATGATCGTTTAACCAGCATACTCCATCTCTCTCTGTCCTCAGCAGCCCTGATGGCTTCGCTCAGTGTCAAACCAGTCCATTCTCGAATGTTGTCCTCCCATCTCTTTTTCGGTCTCCCTCTTCTTCTACCTCCTTGCACTGTGCCTTGCAGAATAGTCTTTGCAAGGCCTGATGATCTGGTGACGTGGCCATACCATCGGAGTTTCCGTTTCTTCACCACTGTGAGCAGGTCATCGTGTTGTCCAATGGCTTGTGTGATGGTCTGTCGGACTTCGTCGTTGGTGATGAGTTGGGTATAGGAAATGCCCAGAAGTCTTCTGTAGCACCTCATCTCCATGCTTTGTATTCTTCGTTGTAGATCTGCTGTGAGGGTCCATGCTTCGCAAGCATATAGGAAGATGGAGATGACAAGGGAGCGCAGCAGTCTTACTTTGGAATGTAGAATGATGGTCCTGTCTTTCCAAATGGCTTCAACCTTGTCAGGGCAGCAGTTGTTTTTGCGATCCTGGAGAGGACTTCCTGTCGGGACCCATTGTCTGATACAATGGCTCCTAAATATTTGAAGCTATGCACTGTGTTGAGGGATTGGCCTTGGACTTTGATGTCCGTGTTGATGCCATTGGTGTTGTTGGTCATCATTTCGGTCTTCTCTGCACTTATTTCAATTCCACAAGCTTTGGAGGTGGTGTCAAGCCTCTGTACCAGCTGTTCAAGTTCTTGTTCCTCTCCAGCCAATCCATCAATGTCATCCGCAAAACGAAGATTGGAGATTGCTCCACCCCCTATGCTGACTGTGCCTTCGTGATCTGCAAGAGCATCTGACATGATGCGCTCTAGGAAGATGTTGAAGGGTGTTGGAGAGAGTAGGCATCCTTGATGCACACCGATTGTTGTTCTGAACCAGTTCCCGATGGCGCTGTTGTGGAGGACTGCACTGGTAGCCTTGTCATACAGGTTTTTGATGACTTCAATAATTTTAGGTCTGATGTTGTACGCTTTCATTGTTGCCCATGGAGCTGCATGCCAGACTCGGTCAAACGTTTTCTTGAAGTCTATGAACACATGATATAGATGTTGTTGGTGCTGTAGGTATTTCTCACAGATTATTCTGAGGTTGAAAATCTGTTCAGTGGTACTTCGCCCTGCCCTGAATCCTGCTTGTTCTTCAGCTATGATTTGTTCAGCTTGGGGTTTCAACCTGTTGAGTAATATTTTCAGGAGGACCTTGCTGGGATGGATGATGAGGCTGACGGTGCGGTAATTTTCACACTCCTGAAGGTTACTTTTTTTGGGAAGAGTGATGACAAGCGACTGGGCCCATGGTATAGGCCACTCTCCACTCTGCCAGATCTTGTTACAGATAATGGTGAGGGCATCAATCATCGCTTCTCCTCCTGCTTGTAGCAGTTCCGCGGGTATGTTGTCCACTCCCGCTGACTTCCCTTTCTTTAGCGATTGCACTGCTGCCTCAACTGCTTCCCGGAGAATTGGGAGGTTTTCTTCTTCTCTGTTCTCGGGACATGCAAGAACTGATGGGTCTCCATTTGGTGTATGGTTGTAAAGGTCAGAGCAGTACTCTGTCCATCTGTCCAAGACTTCTTGTTCTTCTGTAAGGCATATGCCAGACTTGCTTTGGATCGTGGAGACTTTGGGCTGTTTGAAACTTGTCAGCCGCTTTACAGTCTGGTAGGCCTTCTTGCTGTTATTCTTGTTCAGACTGTTCTCTATTTCCTGGCATTGATCTTCTATCCAGTTCTCCTTTGCTGTGCGCATGCCTTTTCGGATGTCATTGTTGATTTTTCGGTAGACATCAGCTCCCTGTGAGGTGTTCTTTTTCTTTCTTTTTTTAAATCTCTCTTCGTTTATCACACAGATCCAAAAATTCAGGTGTGATCCACAGCTTCTTCTTTGGTCGGTGCTTGCCAAGGATCTCAGTGGAGGCATCCGTCACAGCTGAGTTGGAGGTGGTGGTCATGGTGTTGACATCTACTTCACCAGCCCCCAAAATGAGCAGTGGTGCAAATTTCCCTTCAATTCTGGCCTGAAATAGTTCTGCCAACTCCGGGTCTTGCAGTTTGTCCAGGTCGAACTTCAGTCTAGTGCAGTATTTACTCTCTTTAAGTGGAGCTGGAAAGACATCATCAAGAGATCGTGGTCACTTCCGATGTCTGCTCCTGGAAAAGTGCGTGTCCTGCCAATATTGATGCTTGATCTGAAGCGTTTCTTGACCATGATGTAGTCTATTTGGTTGTGATGCCTCCCCCCCCCCCCTCCGGGACTGTGCCATGTCCATCGTCTGGAGTGTTTGTGGAGACCAAGCGTGTTTGCCAGTACCAGATTGTTGTATCTGGCAAACTCCAAGAATCTGAGACCCCTGTCATTTGTCTCGTTGTTGCAGTGGGGTCCACATGTGTCTCCCCAGTTGTGGTGCGCATCTTGGCCAACCTTGGCATTCCAGTCGCCTTGCACTATGACTATGTCCTTCTTCTGCACTTGGTCAAGGACCGCCTGTAGATTTTCATAAAAATCCTCCACTTCGCTGTCGTCATAGTCTGATGTTGGGGCATTGGTCTGGATGATGGTGATGTTGAAAGGGGCTGCTCTCAGGCGGATGGTAATGAGTCTACTGGAGACTGGGCGGCAACCCATGACAGTGGCTAGAATGTTCTTGTGGACCAAGAATCCAACGCCGTGTTCGTGCCTGTCATCTCTACCGCTGAAATAGAGCTTGTGGCCTTTGTCGGTCGTTGTTTCACCTAGGCCTTTCCAGCGCAGTTCGCTGATGCCTAGAACGTTCCATCGATAGCGGTCCAACTCGTGGGCAAGTTCTTCTAATTTTCCTTCCGCAGTTAGGGTCCTGACATTCCAGGTTCCTATGACGATGTTGTTTCTCGTGCGGATCTTGCTAAATTGTCCATCAGTAGCATACTTAACACCTCCGTCCTGGTGGCCAACGGAAGGCGCGGTCCTTGAGCCGGGCGACGACCTATCCGGTATGGAATTAGTGGATAGTATCATCATGCATGTAGTGTGTCTTGGGCAAAAAAGGACATGGCGGTGCCCAATCCTCTCGAGGCTGTTGGGCACAGCCGAAATCCACGAATACAGAGTGGCTCGCCTTGGCCCCGAGCACGTGGTCGTTGAACCTGTAGCAACGTGAGGTTCCTCGCCCTGGCCGATGACTTCTGTGTAGAAGACTTTCGCCCAGTGATGCCGTGCTAACATTACCCCTGTTAGTCGCCTCTTACGACACGCCGGGAAACGTTGGGCCTATTCTATTCTGTGCCCGAACCCACAAACAAACAGCAACAAATATATTACAGACACACAACAAGGGCAACAAAATACAAGACATACACGTGGTGTAAAGGCAGGAAGATCGCTACAATAGGAAACTGAAAGGAAAATAGTTTTGTATTTTAAAAATTAAATTGGCTGCATCTAATATTATTTTGAAGGGAGAGCAAAAAAAACCATGACTCCTGCATACCAACCCAGGAATATTAAGTGAAGAATGGCTAAAAACAATAAACAGGCACACATATACACTCACTGTAACTGCCGCACCCACATCTTACAAAACCCAACTTATATTGTGACTCATCTCGTCAGACTTTTTAACAAAGAAACGAAACGGCCTATGGGACGTACTTGGTTTGGTGAATTTTGAAAACAAGGATTTACTTAATAATAAACTGACAAAACCAAGCGGATTTGACTTACTTGGTTTTGTGAATTTTTTTAACAAGGATTTAATTCAATAATAAACTGACAAAACCAAGCGGGTGACTTGCTTGGTTTTGTCATGTTCTCAACAAAGATCTATCTCAAGAATAATCTGACAAAACAAAGCAAGTCCACAAAAAGTCTTAAAACATCAAATCTATCAAACATTTCTTTAACATTCAAGGTATGCACTCTTAAATCGAGGAATTGCATTATAATATGCCCTTAAACTTCCAGAAACGATCGCGTAATATAGCGCAACACAAAACGTCGATTTTCTCGAAAGTAGGTTTTGTGGACTTGCTCGGTTTTGTCAGTTCACGGCAGACATAATCTGATGCTTAGGAATATAAAAACAACTGATAATTGGAATTGATCAATTGGAATTCAACAAAGTAATGTTGTTAGCCTTAGGGACAAAAATAAGAAAGAAAATATAGACAGATTAATCAATGAAGAAATAACTTTGTTATACTTTTCATTCTTAAATTAAGTTGCCCCTCCTGCAAAACTCCCTCTCCTTCTGTTAAACAACTTACAAGTCAACAGAAAAGCATATTTATGATAATTATTATTATTATTTATTGCAAACAATAAAGCACTTTCAATTTCATCCACTTAGCAACACGTTTTATTTTATTTTTTTTAAATCTGTTTGTACTTGTATTGACTTTTATTGTCAAATAACCGATTTCACTTGGACTTTGTACTAACTTACTAAGGACCTTTTCTGTTCCGTTGTGTAATACTTATAGGCCTAACAGATTTCATGTGGACTTTGAACTGAAGCGTTCTCAAAGATCATAGATGTGTTGACAGTTTTTGCTCGTCCCCTTCATGTTTCGCAGACAAAAAAATAAATACATGCATGTAAACTGTTCAAAAATTTACCTTGTCCGTAAGTCTGCTGCAGATGACTTCCATCTTACGCTGAAAGCAGGCAAAGCGTCGCTTTTTCTCGAGAGCAGACGATACAGAACTTGACGTACAGCCATCTTGAATATACACAAACTATGGGAGATAACCTCCCTTTCCCTCTACCCTAAAAAATGTCAAGGTCAAACAAAAATAAATTTAAAAAAATAACCAGAGCACGCGGTTGTGGATTTCGACCTAATAAACAGATCGGTAACTCACTGCAGGTTTTAAATTCGTTTCCTTTTATTTTTTTCTGTCATAGATAATTTGAAATAACGAAATATTCGGTTCAGCTTCAAGTTCAAAAGAACATGCGCTAGGCCTAATTTTTGTGATAACGCTGGATGCCCAATTCATACTTTTTATTTATCGCTTAGCTCGCCATCGGGATTATACAAATCTTTTTTAATTAACCACCTGTCATATGCACTGTGTCCGAAGACTTTAAGTTTAAACCCCGCTCGCTCGTTCGCTTGTTCATTTCACACGCATTCTTCTTCCGGCAGATGCTAGTTAAAGAACTTCAAAACACGGTTTGAGCTCTGACCTGAATTGATTTGAGTGAAGGTTTGTTTACGTTTGAAAATGTTCTTACATTTGTGTGCACTTAAGTTATTTGATCAGCTGTCATATGATGTACTGATACATTTTTCTATAGATTTCCCGTATTTAAAAATCTTTAATGTAGACTCATTGCATATTTTCCTTTAAAACAGGAAAGTATGAAGATGGGCGGGCTATGGAGCAGAGCTTTGAGTCCTATTCACACTTTTCTGCTATCCTATGCACCAACGGGAATCCCCTCTATGAAAAATACTTCCGGTTTTTTTTTCTCCGCGTGTTTTAGTGAGTTATTTCCAAATATTCAAGAATAATAACATGTGTCACTGGCCACCTGTATCGTACCCTCACATTTTTTTTTTTTTTTGCTGCAGTTTATTATCCCTTTTTATCGCCAGTGGCGCGCCTAAACCCTACCTACCTAACATTATTTGTGAATTTTTGAAAAATATTAGGAAAAACATAACGCCCAGATGCTGGCTCGAACCCACACCTGTCAGGCGCCATTGGTTTCTGGCTTGTGGACAAGGCAAGTTAGTCCCGCCTTAGCCCACTTGGCCACAACGCTCGCATAAACATAGTCAGTTACTTCGTGTTTTGTGAAGGTTGCGACGGCGAAGCTATGGAAAACTACAAGAGTTTTCAGGTCCTGTTTCACTTTCTGTCGATGATCGACGCACCTCCGAAGTCGCCACAAATACAGGCCTCTACGATTGTTTTTTGCATTCTTTCACTGAGCATGTACTTCCTCCACCGTTTTTATACTTATCCCACTCGTTTTCGGGCTCTAACAATCGTCGTTTTCGGCAATTTGCCATATTTAAAAGTCACGCATCAAGCTTTGATAAAAGCAAAACAAGCAAAACCGGAACTTGGTTTCATATAACCTCGTTTTAATTTATAATGGCGATACCCACGAGTTTTTATGAGAGGTGCCGGAAAGTTGTGAATACGGGTAGTTAAGGGCATACAAATTTAGGCAAAAGTGCCAGCAAATGTGGATAGCCAGACCAGATACAGGGTGCTGTAGGTTGGACAAGCCGGCAAAGCGCCGGACAACAGATTTAAAAGGAAACATGGCGTGAGGCGATGTGGCGGGACAACCCCCCCCCCCCTCCCCCCCAAAAAATAATAATAATAATAAAGAGATAAAATGTGTTAAAATACACTACATAAACTATAACTGTTATAAAATACACAATCGCTGCGCAAATAGGACCGATCGGTCAACGCGACAAAAACCGTATATAGATTTAAATTTTTTATTTAAATATAAAACTGACAAGACCAAAGGTCTCAAACGAAATACACGATCAATGATTAATCATTCACTGAGTTAATATTACAAAACATCCAATCGGTGAGGGCCATAAAAGGCCACACAATAGTTAAAAGATTAATAAAAGTAAGTTTCCCATCAAAATCAGGAAAAACGCTAAAATAACGTACGGATTAAAGTTTAAAAAAAATCACACTGTATAATTGTGACCTTAAAAGGCCATTGCACTATCGTTTAGAGGGGCGTTTGGGCTTCCAATCAGCCACGTTTCTGACCCGAGGGACCGAGGTCGGGGCATTTGCAGCCACAACGAATTTGATCCGATCGACGACCAATTTAACAGCCTGAGAGAACTTGTCAACCTCGCTCTGAGGTAGCAGTCCCCGCAGGCAGGGCACATAATCAGATAACTGGATACTAAATTCCGAGCCCTCATGGGTAGTTAGGCCGCCGGTTCCATCATAGCCCCCGCGCGGTGAGACCTGGGTGGAGCTGCTCTCATACTCCGACAGCTCCCCGATAGAACAATCGATGCCCACAGATCTGGTATCTGAATGATGGAACTGCACAGGGTCCAGGCCACTGGCAGTTGCACACTCCTGTACGGGAGGAGACGGGCCACGAGCGGACAACTCGCGCACTACATCAACCAAATCGGAAACGGATCGGGTCAGACTCCCAACCAAGTTTTCGAGTCTCTCAATGGCCTCCCATGGATCGCGGCCATAAACCGTGGGAATCGCCACATGTACTGCTGGCGGCCCGGTCCCAACCGATTGGGTCCGCGCCGCCCATGAAAGTGTCTCGACCGCCCCACCCGGCGCCAGGCGACGGGGAGGGCAACCCGAGCTACGCGCAGTCGAGGGGGTAGGAACGGGAGCCGCCGAGGAAATTTCGGGGGCGCACGTCGCAGTGACCAATCCCTGACTCGAGTCAGGGGCAAGCTGTTTTTTTGCCAGGCAAAGAGCTTGGGCACGCGGCATGTAACTGGCCGCCCTTACCTGGTTCGCCAACAGGCGATCCTGCAGGGCGGGACAGCCACGGATGGCGGCCGAGTGATCGCCTTTACAGTTAGGGCAGTGGCGCCGAACAGCCGTACAATGAGCCCCAGTATGGCCAGCAGAGTCACACGAGGGGCACACCCGTTTGCACTGTTTGCGAGTGTGACCGAATTTCTGACATAGGTAGCAACGCACCGCCAGAGCTTCAAACGGCACTACCGTGAACTCACGGTGGTTCAACAAAAGAATGTTTGGCAGTGTCGCGGCCTGAATTGTGGCGCGGACAGAGGTGGATGGTTGTCCATCGGATCTAAATAGTCGTTTAAAACAGCGGACTTCACACAGTCTGACCGAGCCATCAGCATCGACGGCACCTTCATATTTTTGAGTACTTTCATCATCCGAGACGGAGACGGGAATACCCAAAACAACACCGTCAACCACCGGCACGGGAACCGAACAACTAACGGTAATTTGCCCTATTTGAGTAATGGATATCAGTTTTTGCTGCTGAGCTTTTGAAGTACAAGCTATGAGGAAACCCTCTCCAAGAGGTTTCACACGGTCTACAAGGCCAACAGAGACTTTCAGTAGATCGGCTAGTTTCCATTGCAAAGCCTTTAGTGACAAAGAAGTTGTGTCACCAGTTTGTTTTATGACAACAGGAAACTGGCATAGTCCATGATTGATAGCTACAGGCGGTCTCGATGGCCCTCTATATTTGCCCTTTCCCTTACCAGCAACGGGCCGCACACACCAATCACCACTCGCTGAACAGCGACAGGCAAGGACGGGTCTGTCAGTCTCGGCTGGCGGACTCGGAGTCTGTATCTTCGAGCTCCAGCATTGAACATTCGCTGAGGTGTTGGGCACCCTTTTTCTTCACCATCTGCCAACCTGCATCTTCCATTGCGGCAGTTTGCTGTTCAGCCAACCTAGCCAACCTGCATCTTCCACTGCGGCGGTTGCCGACCAGCATTTTCCACTGCGGCGGTCCTTAGGCTTCTTTGAGCCCACACCTGCTCACAGAGACGCTCAGTCCCACAGCGGCCCAGCATGCCTAGATGATGAGGACTCACTGTCGGTATGGTTGGGGGCCTGTCCGGCGGTGCCTGTCTGGAAGTTGAAGCTGTTGTCACCGACTGTGGGAGATCCCGATGCGTCACTCTACTTCAACCCTCAACATTCATCTTCACCTCGATAGGGCTACGTCGGTTTCGGCGACGGTCGTGCTGCGTTGTGGGCCCGCTTAGCTTGACCTCCGCTCGCCTTGCCTACGGCAGCCCTCCATCTTTCTCTACGATTGTGCGACGTAGGGCTCCCTGTGGAGAGTGGCAACCTCCGGACAACAGGTTTTTTACCGCCAGTGGCTCCCTGCGTTCGCCTACCCTCCCTCCTTCGGCCTTGCTTGGGCATCTTCTTGCGGCCTCGTCGGCGCCTCTACATGAGCCACTTCGGCACTTCCACACGAGCCACATCGGCACTTCAGGACCGACCCCGTGTCCTACTCGGCACTCTTACTTCACCCTCTGCGCACCCATGCGCTCCTCCTTCATCCAGACATTCTTACTCCAACGGCTGTCGCCATCACGCACCACGATCGGATCGGCCAATGGCAAATATATCATAGGCTCGGCATTCGGGGTAGAATGGTTCTCATTTCTGGCATCAGAGCCAGGCACAGGCGAGAGACCGTCCATCTCCGTCATAGCATCATCTGTTTCCCCCGAGCACGAAGAGGAATCCGAAAGGGTCCCATAAGCTCGTTTACGGCCAACAGGGGCCTGCCCAGATATGTCTCCCGCAGCCAGGCCAGGCTGCACGGCGCCTGGACATTGGATTTGCGATTATCAGATTCGCTCGTATCGGTACCTTTGGCTGCCGAGTCAATTTTGGTCTTGACAACCGGAGAGTCCCTCCGAGTTCTATCGGCCACGGGAGACAAACGAGAGTTGATCACCTCAGAAACAACCCTACCATCCATGAGAAAATCTCAACGGATACAAGCTAAAGGCAACAAAACAAAACAAAACAAACAAAAAAAATCAAATCAATACTGGATGCAAGCAGGGCCAACGTCAGTAGACCCAGAGACACTCACTCCGAACCCTCAGGCTGACGACCACAATCTTCAACAGACGAACTGTGACTGTGTGTGATGTGAATGTGTACGGCGTGTGCTACGCTGTGTGTACCCGAGTCATGTCATTTTGGCCACAATTACATTTGAGTTGTCACTCTACTTCCTGACCAATCGATTTGGTCAGTAGAAGTTTCAAAATGTGTTAAAACATTAGAAAACAAACAGATTTATAAATTCATGGGGAAGATTTCTATAGGTCCAAATAAAAGAATTTTCTAGAAGAACTATATAACTTGGTTCTGTTTGGTTTTTAAGAAAAATGATTTTTTTGTATTTATATATTATGCAGCTACAATTTAATATTATGCTCAGTGGTCACTGTCGATCGCTCAGTAACTAAAATTATTAACTTGTGATAGCACATTGGGGAAAAACCAGTGGCGTAGCTAGGGGAGGGGGAAGGGGAGGGGGGTCCAAATTCGAAAGTCCCCCGGGCGCCCACTTGAGGAAGGCACCCAAAGGAGTGTCCGAAAAAAACTTTTACATTAAATAATAAATATTACGCCACCGCCTTTTAATCTTGCTATTCACGTTGTTATATAAGTTTAGACTTATATATTTATTAAGTACGTTATCTCATGTCATGATGTCGAATGTCAAAATGCATGGGCCCCCAAAGAGGCCAAGCCCCCAGGGCCCCCCAATTCCCTAGCTACGCCACTGGGGAAAACAATTACATTTATAATCAGGGGGAGATTTATATAGGTTTTTACAGAAGATCGAATTGTCACACACACAAAAATACAACTAAACGATCGAGTTGTTTTGTATATGTGTGAGAATGCCATACTGATAAAGCTAGCCACGAAACTTTTACGTGGTCAATCCAGAAAGTACTCGATGACAGGTCGATCGATCACTGGAAGAATCAACATGTGAAATTATAGCCCACAATTTTGATTTAGATCGGGTACAGATTTTTCAAGACATAACAGAAGAAATGTATAGATAAACTTTACGTGATTCTGTATGGGCCAGCGCTTTGAGCAGCTCATGATCTGCAGGAAAAGTGTTATATTTAAAAAGAAGAACGATTATCATTAGAACGTCGTTTTACTTGGATGCCGTGCCG
Source organism: Oncomelania hupensis (assembly GCA_036898135.1). Taxonomy (NCBI): domain Eukaryota; kingdom Metazoa; phylum Mollusca; class Gastropoda; order Littorinimorpha; family Pomatiopsidae; genus Oncomelania; species Oncomelania hupensis. The sequence continues at coordinate 19,731,847 of CM072525.1, forward strand.
ACAATGCTAAGCCCTAGGACAGATGTTGCGTCGTCACGCTACGTATTTTGACGGGTCGGTGGGTTTGTAAAGATGTCAATTCACATGTGGGGGTGGGGATTATGGTGCATTTTGATCAAATACGAGCAGATTCAACTTCTAATCTTTTGAGGTTGTTATTCTCTTCACGTTCAATGCACCTGTCGATTTATTAGCTTAACAGAAATCTTTGTAAGCAGAAAGTTCTAGAATACTAATGCCTACAAATGAATCAACACCAATAACGCACTGATATTGTGGTTGCTCAACTCAAGGAAATGAATAAGAAATCTCTTTTGCTTGCAAGTCGTAATAGACTAGACATTTATTTTGCTTATAAACCATGGAATTGGGATAGGCCTATGGCTATACCACACACTATACCAAGGCGGAAAACTCCTTTACATAGTTAGTTAGTTATATAGATTAACGTCCCCGGACACGTAAGCGTAAAGGGGACGATTCCTATACGCTTACAAGCCACTGTTATAGCTTACCTCCCCATTGAGGATGGGTTGATTCCTGTAGCATACGCTACCACAGAGAAATAGGTCTGTTACTCTCAGATAGCATTTGCGTCGACCAAAACTGCTCACTATATAGACTATATATAATATTCTATAAATAATGCGTTCATTCCAGAAACAGCTGAGAGAGTTTTTGTTATTAGGGATAAAGATTTTAGACTAATTATAAAGTCTAATCTTCCAATCTGTCCCTTAACAAATTTAACATTAACTTAGAAATCAGATAACTCACAACCATCATCTTCGTCATATTTTAAAAAAAAATGTTAGGCACCCACCCAATCCCTCACTCTTTAATAAATAAATAAATAAAAGAAAAGATAGAGTGAGAGGGGCACAGAAGAAAAAAAGAGATGGGGGGAGGGAGGGGCGGGAAGAAAGAGAGGGGAGGGAGGGAGGAGTGAGAGAGGCAGTAAATATAACTATTCTAGGACAATCCGATCCTATCCCGTACATCCAATGTCGTTGGGACACCACAGGAGATCGTTTAACCAGCGTACATCATCTTTCTCTGTTCTCAGCTACCCTCATGGCTTCACTCAGTGTCAAGCCAGTCCATTCTCGAATGTTGTCCTCCCACCTCTTTTTTGGTCTCCCTCTTCTTCTGCGTCCTTACAGTAGGATGGTCTTTGCAAGGCCTGATGCTCTTGTGAAGTGGCCATATCATCGCGAGTTTTTGTTTCTTCACCAGAATAGAATGTTGTTGACTTTTTTATCTTAAAAAAAAATAGTGTGTTAAACTGTACTTACACATGGACGATTCAATCTAGGCGGCAGTGTGATTATTTGCAAATAATTGCAATGTATGCACGCTTTATTTGTGTATTTATGTGTGTGTTTGTATATAGAAAATACAATGTCTATGAGTGTTGTCAATGTAAGTTTGTATATAGCTCTTTTTATTTATGTAATCGCCTGTGTAAATTTAAGCCTATTGTGTACTCGATTTTAGTGTTTTACCGTTTTTCTTTATTAATATTTTATTCACACTTTTAAATTCCTTTTTGTGTATAAATGTCGTCTCGAAAGATCTTTGGTTTTAGCAGACGTTAATAAAATATACTATTACTACACTGTGAGCTTTTCATCGTGTTTTCCAATGGCTTGTGTGTTGGTCTATCGGACTTCGTTGTTGGTGATGTGCAGGGTATAGGAAATGCCAAGAAGTCTTCTATAGCACCTCATCTCCGTGCTTAGTATTCTTCGTTGTAGATCAGCTATGAGGGTCCATGTTTCGCAAGCGTATAGGACAATGGAGATGACAAGGGAGCACAGCATCCTTACCTTGGAATGTAGACCGATTCTAGCACAAGTTTGAACGCTAATGAAATGACAACATGTTGTTATATTGTAACGCGTTGCTGTGTGCGTTAACCTGTGAGAGTTAACCTAACTAAACTACTTTTTTTTATCCTTACGGTTACCGGGCCTTAACTCAACATAATCACTGTCTGTAAAACATATAAAACAGAGCCAGTCTCACTGCCGTCCAAAGACACTCTCATGTGGTCAAAGAAATAACAGTCAATTCCAGATTGCATCCATTTTATCTATCTTTTATTAATCTAGAATCACTACACTACAATCATGAAACATAAAACTGGCATGCACATATATTACAATTAACAATACAAAGAAACTGTTGTTGTTTTAACAGCATTTTTTTTACTTCTCTAACACAAAGCTTGTGCAGCTCCTCTATATACCCTATCACTATCCACACCCGGGCCGACAGTGGGGCGATAATCTCGTAAAAATTCTCATGTTCACGGAAATGTTCATAGATCACAACCGCTAGCTAACTTCTACCCCTGTATCTTCGGTCGGGTCATATAATCTATCTAAAAGAATGCTCCTGATGGCATTAACGTACGTTTCTTCTTCTATCAGGATATACGCCTCCCACAACTCTTCTGAGCTACACTCTTCAAACCAAGTTCTATAATCTGGAGGACTTGGAGCTATCCTCAGCTTGCAAGACGCAGGCTCATCCCTTGTACGGCAAAGACTTGCTGGGCCTCTAGGTACTGTTTACTATCTACCTGCATACCTTAGTCTCCCGGGAAGAATTCGCTTCAACCTACATCAGCTGGGTCGGGCGTTGCTACCTGACCTGAGCGAGTTTTACAGCACGTGCTACTAAGTACTAAAACAATTCTGTTATCCTCCTGCCTACTAACTGTAGTGGAGCTTTGCCGAGCTCAGCACGTTTTTGTGACCCACATTCATCAGCACTTTTTTGTGACCCACATTCAAAAATACAATATTCCTTACATTTTTATTTTCTGCACTCCTTTTAATACTAGTTGAAACGAAATACTTCAAAGCGACGAAAGATAACAAGTGTTCATATAGCACTTAAACTAAAACATCGACGCAAAGATCAAGCGACAATAACACACGAACCGTCACAAAGAACAAGCAGTTTTAGCACACACGCTGACACAGCATAACAGCGGTCACTGTAAAGTATTCCATAAATGTGGACCCTTTCATTCACTATTAGAGCCATTGTACAATTATCAATGGCTAGAGAGCAGACACACAATAGCTTAACTAACATAGATTTTAATGAAAACTGTCAGACAACAGCAAATAGTTATGCCAAAATGACGATGTAATCCCATCCAGTCACTGCATACACTAAGCTATATAGAGCACAAATTGCTATGATATATATATTTAAGCATTTTATAGCACGCCTTCTCGTTTTCAGAGATACTCAAGGCGGGATCTTGCATTTATATTATCTATTGGCTAAAGTTAGGATCGAACCCAAAGGCTAGGCATCATTTGATGCACGCTTGAGGAGGAATTTAGCGCCAAAGACCTCTTAGCCTCCCCAAATTCCAGCCCTCAAAAATGAGATGGAGGTATTATATCGTACCCATGTTATACAGTTCCCTCATATCACTGCCGCATTTCCTTTTGTGTAGGTCTGGGCCATTTGCAGTAATCATCATTACCAATAATTCCATTCGAAATTCACCTCATTAACAAACGCATGCGCTCACACATACCTGCACACAGACATTCACTCGCTCTTCCCAACTTCCAAAAACGTTAAAGCAAATGTAAGATGCATAATTAGTGGAACACAAACGGTCTCCATACATCCATCTCAACATCGTAATCAAAGCACAATCACAACAATTCAAAACTACTGTAACTGGACGCACTTAAGGCATCTGCATTGTCGTTACTGATCGCCTCGGCATGTTCTTCATCATAGACATTGGAAGCTGCCGCGCTTTCTTGCTCAGGCTGACAATGTACAGCATCCACTACCTGGAAGCCACAATCCTCATCTTTGATGCTGTCTCCTTCACTTTCAGTTACATCATCTGAACTCACAAAACTGGTTATTTGATCGTCATCATCATCAAACTCCTCTACCACCCCCTCTTCTTCCTTTTCAGCTCCCTCTTTATCGTCAGCATCATTCTCCTCCTCATCTCCATTGCCATACTGATCATCATCAACTGCATCTTGTAGTTTCACCTCTTTATATTCAGCACCCCGACCACTCTCCTCCCCATCTTCGTCGTCATCCCGACCATTATTACCTGCATCTGGCGGTTTTACCTTCCATATTCTGGAAACTTCTTCCAGCAATTTATCTTCTTGATTGTCCTGCTCAAGCAGACGTCTGGTCAGACCCCCATCCCTGGGGGTTCGCGCTTTCACCATCGGCATATCTTCTGCTCTTGCATGCACTGGGGCAGTCACGGCGTGGCCTTTCCGACATGCGCGGTGCAAATTTCCTTGAGGATCTGCGTACTCATGAATCTGCTGAGCTGTACACGGATCCCGGGACTGGAGACGTTTCAAGGAGCCCTGAAGCTGAGTGATAATGCGATCTTTCTCACAGAGGAGCATCGCATTCCGTTTGTCCTGGTCCACCTTCTGCAGCAGCTTGTTCTCAAGCTGAGCGATGATGTGGTCTTTCTCACTGAGGTACAACGCATCCCGTATCTCGTGGTCCATCATCAGCTGCAGCTCTTCCTCAAGTTGAATGATTTTGTCGTCTTTCTCACTAAGGATCATCGCATCCCATTTCTCCTGGTCCATCTTCAGCAGCAGCTCGTTCTCAAGTCGAATAATGATTTCGTCTTTCTCCATATTGTGCAATACATTCGATTCCTCCTGGTTCATCAGCAGCATGTTCTTAAGCTGAATAATGATTTCGTCTTTCTCCAAGAGCAATGCATCCAATTTCTTATGGTTCAATCTCAACTGCTTCTCGTACTCGTGCAAATCACTCTCCATGCGTTCGTATCTCGACTTCTGAGACTGACCTAAGGCATCCTTAATTGACGAGGCTAGTCTGGAGTCAACAACCCGCTGTTTTACCCAGCCGGCTCCCTGCATGATCCTCTGCCCAGTTTCGTTGACGAGTTCTCTTAGAATCTCCAACAGACTATGTAGCCGTTCTTCAACAAGGTGGTGTGTCTGAAATATAAAGAAATGGATTATACAAACTAAAGGGAAAAAGGGTACGTAGAAAGAGAAGAAAATAAAGAAGAATAAGAAGAAGAAAAAAAAGAAGAATTTTTCTGTTAAATTAGACGTTGATAGATATTTTGAGTGTGTTGTACGTGTATATGCATAAAATGAATGCTCTGTAAAAGCGCCATAAGCAATTTTCTTTTTTGGAAATGAACGCTGTATGTTATAATGGAGTATGCTGGTTAAACGATCATCTGTGGTGTCCCTACGACCTCCGAGTTACGGGACAGGATAGGATAGGATGTTATTATTATTATTATCATGGTTATTATTCAGAAGATAAGAAGAAGGAAAGAAAGGGTGTTGTGTCTGCAATATAAAGAAACGGGTTACACAAACTAAAAGAAAAAAAGAGGTACGCAGAAAAAAGAAGAAGAAGAAGAAGAGACAGACAGAAAATCACTCAATCTATGAGACATTTTCAAAACCGCACCACACAGGAGTAAAAGAGTGGCAATCTAAGAGTTATGTTTTCAAAGCCGGTGTGTTGCAGACTATCTTCAACTTGACACTACAGTTGCTCCGCCCAAGGTTGCGATCTATTGGGTGAGGTTTAAACACCATTAAATAAAATCAATAAATATGTAAAGGGAATAAAGGAAATGCACTACAGTTAAAAAAACAAAAAAACAACACAAACCTCAAAATATCTAGGGCGTGGAATTTCTTTCTCCATGGAGAAAGCTTTGCTGGCGCCATGAAGATCTCCATACGCGGACTTGTATTCAAATACAAAAGTTTTTGCATTGTGGGGTATGAACAGGTCATCAGCTGTAAAGAAAACAAAGAATTTTTGAATAGAAGCTTAAATTGTTATATTTATAAAATGTAGCAGGTTTAAATGATTGTATAAATGTAGTTTGATTGCACTGTTGCCTGGAACAAGGACTAATTGTAAGAATATTTGAATTTTAAAAGAAAAATGTGTATTCTCCATATTTATGGAGAAATTCTGTGGAAGGCGCAGTCGCAACCTGTAGTGCGCAACCTAATATTAATTGTGTTCTTGATTTTTTTGATAGATTAAGCTGTAATTTTAACATTATTATCCTTGTAACATGGTGTACTTGTAATATACTTTTATAATCTAAAGTCTCTCTCTCTCTCTCTCTCTCTCTCTCTCTCTCTCTCTCTCTCTCTCTCTCTCTCTCTCTCTCCTTCATCTGGCAAAACTCTTCTAAAATCAATCACTTTTGTAATAACATGACGAGAAAACAGTTTGAAGTGTTCTGGGCTGTAAGAGAATACAGTTTGACGTGTGGGCTGAAATCTTACGACAAAGACCGATTTTAGAGAAACTACGAAGACAAAGAGTACAAACACAATTTGGCCACTAACCGTGGTCTAGGGATATAACAAACTTCGGCTATAAGGAAGGAGACATTGTTTCCCCTGGACTTCGTTGTAAGCCTGTTCGACTGTAATTGTAATAAACGTTTAAGTGTAAAAACATACCTCTGATCACGGCAACACCACATTCGGGACCTCCGTTAACATCGCTCCAGCTAGCCAACCTCAGCACGTCTCCTTCAGCCACCAGAAATCTGTCCGACCAGGTGAGCAGGCGCACTTTGTCTCTGAAATACATGTATTATGTCTATTTTATTGATTTCATTATTTACATAGGCCACACATATTCAGAGGTGCCCAACCCCCTAATCTTCTTGTCAGTATTTCCGGACCCGTTTGTCAGTATTTTTTAACACTTGTCAGTATTTTTTTTCTCGCAAAACCCAGCCTATGACACTATAAAGTAACGACAGGCTTCCCTCTGAAATAGCAGGCTATTTTCAGTCCTCTAAAATCACCATGAAAATCAGCTTGCTGAACACCACACTTGTTTTACTCTAAAATCACCATGAAAATCAGCTTGTTGAACACAGCGATGTTCAGTGAGTGCATGAGTACTACTATGAGTCCAGAAACCGGTACAGAAACACCGCTGGCAAAGATAAACGATCGGCAACTTCTCCTCCGTATTTTTATAAAAGCTACCGTATTTCCGTATTTAATTCACTTCGCCGGAATTAAATACGGTCAATCCGTACTGGTTGGCACCATGATATTTCTTTCATTTACTGTCATCGTTTAAAGATCCTGGCATGACACTCGTGTCCTGAACGGGGGAGTGCCGGCTATACAAATCATACAAAGCAAGCACTAGGTGTCTTTTCTTTCATACCCGCTCGCCCAGGATTGTGCTCGGTTAGGCCGGAATAAAATGCCAATCGACGGGATCCCCCTGGTCGCCATTTTGGATCTCTCACCTCCAAGGCTTTGGACAAATGCTACAATCTCATAACAGCAGTTTAAATGGCCTCAGACGCTCGAATCAATAGTGCGAATATCAATCTATTTCATAAAATAAGCAGCTGTTAATTGACCCAGATAATGTTTTTTTAAAAACAATTACTGACGAAAAGATGTTCGAGTAAACTTGGATTTATTTTTAGGAAAATGGCTTGTGTTACGTTGAAACGCGAATGGTAGTACGTCGGAAACGCGCACGATAGATCTAATCGTTTCGATTTGCAAAGTATTCAATAATGGAGTTTATTTACCTTTGATTTGAGTTTGCATTGTTGTTAGGAGAGGTTTTGTATAACGTTGATAATTTTCGTTGGTCGATATCGTTGGAGAATTTTCTGGATCTGCGTGTTTACTCTCGATAGAAATTTCCCGATACATGTCGAAGCAAGAGGACGTTCCAGAAGGAGAAATAATAATGTATGACGTAAGTCAGTGATGACGATCTTTTATTCGATTGGTGGTAGTGCGTCATTTCTACTTTGTTCGAAATTGTTCGGGAAGAGAGAGAGATTATAAAATTGTGTGCCGCACTGTTGTTGATAGAGAGAGATTGTTGTTGATAGTGAAGTTGGAAAGTAAATTTGAGAGTGGAAAGGCGATTGAGCGATTGTATGCAGTTGTTGATGTGTGCTGAATAAAAGTGGAAAACTTCATACGTCGACTTTGTGACTTGTATGCTGCTTGAGCGGGTTGCGTGAATAAACGAATCTGAGTTACACCCTATCAGGAATTCAGCATTGGGGCTGAATCAGATACTGATAGAAAACACCAACATCGAACCGAGTGTAACAGCTTGCTTGTTGGAACGAATGTCGTATCGCGTAAAGGAGAAAATGACGTGACCGTTTTAAAAAATTAATTAATTAATGAATTTTTTTTTAAATGTGATGCAGTACAACCGGATTTCCCAGAGAAAAAAAAAAGGTGTGATTTAGTACAACCGGATTTCCAAGCGAAAGTGATTTCGTTGCAGCATCTATAGATCTAGTTTCATTTAAGGTTCAAGATATTTGTACACTCTAATTACATGCAACAAAGCTAAAAATAAAATAAAATAAAAAAATAAAAATAAAAAAGGAAATGTCAATGCTTGTTTTAAAATTTATTTTAAAAATAAGGTGAAGTCACAATTAGTGCGTCACTCGATTTGCATAAGTTTGGTTTTATATCCATATATATATCCGAGACATAGGATTAGAAGAAATATATATGTATACAAATAATGATGTCACAATGATGACATCACTCGATATATTATTAGTTTTGTTTAAGGCTCATGGCATATATACACTCTAATGACATTATCTGGCTTTTTTTTTAAATGACGTCACTGTGATTACGTCACTTGATTTGTTGCAATTTTGGTTTTATCTTAAAAGCTCAGTGAAGTCTAAGTATCAAACTTGAACCAAATCCCTTCGGTATTCTGGGAGAAAATAGGATTGATCAGAAGAAAAAAAAAACGCAACAAATAATGCATTGATTTAAAAAAAACGGCATTCCGGACCGGATTATTATAATCGAAGCAGTCGCTGTCATCATCAGTGTGAATCAACTCAAGCAGAAAATAAGCGTCTTGACTTAGATCCTAGCTGTTTCCAGTCGTCGCTGATAAAGCCTTTTCATTGTATTTCATCATCGTCCTCAAGTTACGGGATAGGATAGGAATAGGATCGTATAGTTATTGATAAAAACATTTTGGATTGTTTTTAGCTTCTTTTGTTATATAATTTCCTTTGCTATAACCAACTTACGAGACAGAAGAGATACAGAAATTGACCTTTAATAGGTTGTGAGCAGAAAAGGCAGGTAGCGCCAGCAAAAATCATGTTACCAATATACAGGATTAATTACGAGTTATTTTAAAAGAACTTTCCAATCTGAACAATAAACATATTTGAGGTGGGTAGGGCACTGAATAGAATAGACCCAACGTTTCCCGGCGTGTCGTAAGAGGCGACTAACAGCTAGGGGTGATGTCAGCACGGCATCACTGGGCGAAAGTCTTCGGCCAGGACGGAGGAATCTCATTATCAGCCAACAGCATAGGCATTATATTTAGTTTTAGTCTGGTATTTCTTATACATCTTAAATGCTCGTCTTGTTTTAGTTGGGCTTTGGGAAGTAGTCGAGAGTCCAAAAATTCGCTCGCCTATATTATATTGAACAATCTTGTCTAATATATATGTTGTTGTCCTAAATAAATTGTATAAATATAGTACCTCTTATCAGCTGTAATCCCTGGCGGGAAAATTAATTGGACAATAATGTCCAAATGTTCGTAATATGGCTCTTGAGCCAGGAAGAATTCCACCATACTATCCATGTCTGCACACAAAACAGGGAGAAACATTTTAAAACAATAAATAAATTGCATTTACACCTTAGGGACAGTTTCAAGAAGCGGTGTCAGCCCCCTCGCTGCTTTATCTTCTTCAAGAGAGCAGTGTAGGCTACCCACTACTTCACATTGGAGTGTACTAGAGGAATTGTGCATTTTCCCGTGGTAAACACACAGCCTTGTTATGCAGTGATAAGCCTCGGATAGTCTCCGGGTTGGCCCATGCTGACTGGTCATCTTGGAGTGATCACGCGTACACTACGTTGGGGGCTATCCACAACTAGGGTATTACGCAAGTAGAATGGATCCTCCGTATCACACCTGTAGCAGCAGTGTGTACCTAGTTTTATAATACGAACAGCTGTTTATTGCGCGAGCCCCTGCAAGCTAGCCTAGCTGATGTCATGACACGCTTTATTCAAACAAAGGCATTTCAAGAAGCAATACGGTCCACTTGAACTCCGTTTACTTGATCTGTGCTAGATCACATGTTTTACTAATTAAATTAACGCAGATCTTGTAAGGGACCACACTACGTTTAAAAATTTCTACCCGACTTATACAAGACATTGTGGGCTATTTCACAGACATAGAGAGCGATCGACCTGTCAACATGTAGGCCTAGTACCCCTAGAGTGACCAATGCTTCGTGGCTAGCTTTATCAGCATGGCATTCTCACACATACAAATAATTTAGGTTTTATTTTTTATTTATGAAAATTTCTTCTGTAAAACTAAAAGTCTTTATAAATCTCCGCCTGAATATAATTTATAAATGTAATCTCTTGTTTTTTTCCTCCAAGGTGCTATCACAAGTTACTATACAGTTACTGAACGATCGACAGTGACAACTGAACATTACGGGTACACGACGATACGCCTAACTGTCAATTCGCCTATGTCAACTCGCCTGAACATTAAGTCAAGGGTTAGGGTTAGGGTTATAATATAAATTATAATATAATACCCGCTATCAAAGTATCATATATATAATACCCGCTAATACAATACAACACAACGATTAAGTTGTGCATTCAAAAACACATGTAGGGCAATTGAATTGAGATGTTGAAAACGAGGAGAGGGGAATCGTCGTTAGGCGAATCGTCATACACCCATTACACTGTGGATGATGTATTTATGCAAACAAAACCAAGTTATAGTTCTTTTGGAATTAAATTCTACTACGTAGCCTAAGGCCCTGTAGAAATATCCATCTGAATGTATATATACATCTGTTTCTTTTCCTATACATGTGTTATCACAGTGTGAAACTTCTAGTTCAACTGACCAAGTCGACCGGTCAAGAAGTAGAGTAACCACTCAAATGCAATGGTGGTCAAAGTGACATACATGACAGATTTGAACATGTAGAAGAGTACGCTATACATTTTTTTAACACGAAAATGTGCTTTAGTTTAAGTCTACTTTTTAAAAACAACAACAACAACAACAACAAATACAGGCATAAATAATGGAAATTTATAGAAGAATGTCATCAGTGTCACAACTGATACAATAACTTTAGTGCATTAATCCCAGAATATAAGAAAATGTTCAAACAAACCTTCACTCAAACCGGTCTGAAGTTCTGTATGCTTCTCGTTTCTACCGGAAGAAGAACACGTGTGTAGTGGTTGCTTGCTTGAGTAGATTAGTAGTGGACACAGTGTGTCGGTGTTTCATACCCTCGATGGCGGGCTATGCGGTAATAATTGGTCAGCCAGTGTGATTCAAAGACTAGGCCCATGGCACAGGCGCAGGTATCTGAACCCGCGAGCGCCTAAGGACACGCGTGCGTCTTTGCCTATGCACCGTCAGAGAGCGATATGCTATTAGCAGGGGCGGACTATGGAGGGGAGGAGAGGGAGGGGGTAGTCGGGTGTCCCAGGGAACACGGGGCCCTCCCCTAGGGGGAGAACTACACACACATTTCCCTCCCATCCCATCCCCTACCCTCAAATCTCCAATGTCGTTATGGCGTACAATCTTTTATAATTAATGTTTTATTGGCCGGAGTTCCCGTGTTTTGAACACGGTAAAACATCTGGATAGTACAGAGTTCTATCCCTTGTACATTTTATTTGTTCAATGACGTCATATTCAATAAATGTTATATTAATTTATATTTTGAAAAGCTTAGCGTAGTTTGGAAGGTATCTGGACGTGTCGGCGGTGGGCACTTTCGGCGACACCGCCCAAACGTCCAATCTACTTTAACGCCAAATCGTCCATGATTTCTTAAGAAAGTTCCCGTCGAAATAGCACTGGATCTTAGCCGCGCTAAAATAAACAACCGCTGTATTGTATTGTTTTGTCTACTGAAACACTCAGTTTCGTTTCACTTAGCTAAATATTTTTGGATTTGTTTTGTTGTTGGGTGGGATAGTACTGCTATTAGGCCTACATCAAATTGCACTGGACGATGCTTAACTTGCGAGACGGTAGCGAATGCTCCTAGCCATGTAGCAATTTATAAAATACGGCACCGTCGAAACGTCCAGCCATCTAGCAATGTATAAAATATAGTACCACCGAAACGTCCAGCCATGTGACAATGTACAAAATATAGTACCGCCGAAACGTCCACACGCCTAGCAATATAAAATATAGAATAGCCGAAACGTCCAGCCAAATAGCAATGCATAAAATATAGTACCACCGAAACGTCCAGCCATGTATAATATGTGTATTAATGTGGATCAATTATAATACACGCTATAACTTTTATATTTACAAAAATCTCGACCAACGTTCTCTATTATTAAAAACAAAAGGCAGTTTTGAGGGTGTAATCATTGGAACTTAAAACTAGGATAACGCTTATTTATAACTATAGGCCTATAGACGGCACCGCCGAATGGTCCAGACTAGCGCCGAACCGTCTTGCCGCCGAACCGTCCACCGCCAAATGGTTCAGACTAGCGCCGAACCGTCTTGCCGCCGAACCGTCCACCGCCAAATCGTCCCGCCGCCGAACCGTCCACCGCCGAATCGTCCCGCCGCCGAAATGTTCATAATTCTCGGACCCAGTTTTTGTTGTTGTTGTTGTTGTTGTTGTTGTTTTTTGTGTGAGTAAATTAACGTCCCCGGACACCAGGCGCGTATAGGGGACACGTAGGTAGCCGACGAAGCAGCTTGTGAAGCAGGCGTAGACGGGTAGAAGAAGAAGAGAGTCCAGTTATAAAGACTTGCTATGACTATCATAGATCCTTTACTTTTTTTTTAGTTAGTTGAGTAGATTACCGTCCCCGGACACAGTTGCATATAGGGGACTTGGATAGATCGTAGCCGTTGTTATAAGATGCATGTCATAAAGTCGTTTAAGAGTTCTTTTGCTGTAGGAAATCGTGTGAAGAAGGAGCGCGGTGGCGCTGCTGCAACATCCAGTAGGAAAATAGGTAGTATCAGTGGATCAGAAGTGATGGTCTGAAGCGGTATAGGGTGCCAAATGATGCCAGGCAGAGGCGCCAAGGATAGGGGTAAGGAGGCCAACTGGGATGGTATGGTATGGGCAATAAAAATTATTATTGTGCTGAAAAAAATTATTTTTATATGAGTGACAGACCAGGTCTGCCAGGCTGTTGGTAGGTCAGAAACGGGTCTACAATATAAAAATGTATAATAAAATTCAAAGAACGCTCTAGAGCGGATCAGAATGATCTTTAATTATTAGAAAAAGCTTTACCTGCTCAACTATGGATAAAAAGTGAATTACAAAAGTTACAAAAAATTTAAAAATTTAAAAATGAACAACCCCAACAAAAGTGGGGAGACCTATGTTACGGCCTTAGAGTTCTTAGACTCCTTCTTAACCGATAGGCCAAGGGATCCTAACGATAGGCCAAGGGATCCTAAAGTTTTATCTGTCAGGACCGCCCGAATGGCCCAACGAATAAACTTAATGTCAGTTTTGACATCCTTTGTCGGGAATGTGCCCGCGAGCTGGGAAACGCTATCCTGTAGCTGCTCTACAAGTTGGGGACCCGACATTCGGTGACCCGAGCGGTCGTCAAGACCTCCACCCCCGGTAGGGACCCCAGTCTGCGACGAAGCGTCACAGATATCACCAAATCCTTTACTTTCTGATGACGTCATCTTATATCAGCCTCCAGGCCCTCTCCCATCCCAGAGTGGGGGCCGGGTAGCTCAGTTGATAAGAGCGTCTTGCTAGTAACCGAAAGGTCGCTGGTTCGAATCCCGGATTGGTCAAAGTGTGATCATTTTATTTTCCCCTTTACCAACAACTGGCCCGCTGGTGTCAGTATAAATCGGTCCAGTAGTCACCTATATGCGAAAGTGTCGTGTGACTATAATCTACAAACAACAACAACATCCCATCCCATTGCGGGTCCCCCATACGCTGAATGTGTCCGGGGACGTTAATTTACTCAACCCATCCCATGAGGGGCTGGGTAGTTTTTTAGTTGGTAGAGCGGTTTACTAGTTACCGAAAGGTACCTGGTTCGAATCCCGGATTGGCCAACGTGTGACTATATTATTTTCCCCTTACCATCAACTGGTTCGCTGGTGTCAGAATAATGTGACCAGTAGTCGCCTATACGCTCCGGTGTCGTGTGACTATAATCTACAATTACCCATCCCATTTCATTAGATGTTAGCGTTCAGGATGGGCGAGGAATGACCGACAATGTTTAGGCTTGAATTAGCAAAATGCAAAAAGTGACTGTAAACGTAGTAATGATTTATCCCCTTGTTAAGAGCCAATAGAAGCAGAATTTGGAGTTCTTTTGACTTCACAATGCACACAGCGCAGTAATTTTTTTTTTAAAAATCAGTCTTCTCGTAGTCTAGTATAGAGGCAGGGTCAGGTTAGATTGTGACTTCAAACTCCGGCTGAACTATAACTTAACGGCTGTCCTATTTTGCCGTATAGTGGACAACGAGGACGACGAAGACGAGGTACGTCCGACAGACCATCACTCAAGCCATTGGACAACACGATCGATGATATGCTCACGTACAGTGGTGAAGAAACGGAAACTCCGGTGGTAGGGCCACGTCACCAGAGCACCAGGCCTTACAAAGACCATCCAAGACACGGTACAAGGAGGCAGGAGAAGAGGGAGATAGAAAACGGTGGGAGGACAACATTCGAGAATGGACTGGTTTAACACTGAGCAAAGCCATGAGGGTTGCTGAGGACATAGGAGGATGGAGTATGCTGGTTAAACGATCATCTATGGTGCCCCAACGACCTTCGAGTTACGGAATAGGATAGGATAGGATAGTGGACAACAGAAGTCGCGGCTGAAATAAGATGAAAAGCTGTAGATAATTTTACAAACTAGATATTTATATTAGATCTGATACTGAGTTTCTTAAAGATGCAGGACACGTTAGAAGCCTTATTATCAAAGCAACTTAAAGCACAAGACCTTTTTCAGAAGTGCCAAATTGCTAAACGCGTAAGAACATCTCCTATCCCTCCTTGGGAGTTAAAGAAAGCGAATAATGATTATAAGTATAGTTCTGTATCAAAGCATTCAGATAATAATATGGTAGCCATAGATGTCCGCATAAATTTAAATGAAAAATGTAATAATAGTTTAAACATTTTCACCGATGGTTCTGTGCTAGAATCTGAAAATTTGGGGTTGGCTTTCGTCATTCCCGATTTGAAAATATGCGAGTCATTTCATTTAAGCAAAGGGTTTTCAATTTTTACATCAGAATTGATAGCTGTTTTAATGGCTTTAAACAAAATTGCTAGCTGCCTACTGTTTCTATAGTATATTAATGTGTGTGGAATCATTTTACAGGCTTTGAATTCTACAAATAGTAAAAAAACGACAAGAAATAATTTATGAGATCAGTACAGTACATTATTATTGCTTTAGGTCCAGCGGACTCTTCCGAGCAAAAATCAGGACCGGACAACCCCTGATCCGCATAAAAGATCTGCTGAAACAACCCTAGTGGTAAAACCGAAAGCTCTCCACCAGCCAGTCACTTTACAATAAAGACATCCCACGCAGGGGACGGCTGAGGCTTCACCCCAACTTATCGAACCCCCGTTTATAAAAACAAAATAGAATACAAACATCATTATAAATTATCAACAAAACACATACATATAAAATGCCTACATTGCTAAATAATAACATCATAGGAAGCCCTAGTGGCCACCTGGCAGAAAGCGTCCAATATTCCCAAGCTGATCCAACAGACCTCATACACAAATAAGGAGTCTTGTCCCAAAAGAGTTTTCAAGAAAAAAGGTAGGAGACTGGTCTACCAAAGAAGACGATAGTATAGCAGATTGATAGAACAGAGCAGGAATGAGAAATAACAAAGGAGAAAGACAGCAACAGTGGGAATTTAAAGCACTAAATTTCCAGAAAGTGGGGATACTATTTATACTGAAATCCCCGGCACCCCAACGGGGGTATTTATGAGATCAAACATGTTGTTCATTGTTTGATTATAAATGGGACAAAAATTTATTTCTGTTTGATACCATCACATTCTGGTTTTACCTTTAATTATTGGGCAGATCGAGAGGCAAAGAAAGTTGCTTTGAACTTGAATTCAGTTATTATTCGCACATCTTTATCTACTAAAGAAACAGTCAACAGAATAGAAAATGCATTTTTAAGGAAATATACATATTCACCCCAATGTTCGTTATGTGTTGGTTTTTCTAAGACCCGTTACCATTAGCAAATAGAAATTTCTTAAATTCATTACAAACTACAATAATATTTTGGAAAAATATGTTTTGCTCATGTAATTGCGCTTTTTCACTGTTTCATATTCTTTTAATGCAACGATTTCGACTTTTTACTACAAGTGGAAATGAAAACAAAACATTAAGATCCTTAGTGATTTAACTTTTTGGTTTGCTTAAAGCTTGCAATAAAAAAAAAACACAACTTGTTTTGGAAAATTTCTGTAATGAGAGAGAGAGAGAGAGAGAGAGAGAGAGAGAGAGAGAGAGAGAGAGAGAGAGAGAGACAGAGAGAGACAGAGACAGATAGAGACAGAGAGCACAGAGAATTCATTAATTTATTTTAAAGTCTTTTCACATGTACGTGATTTTAGACCATACACCCTTTCTCACGCACAGTCAAACAAACATAAAAGTAAATTTGAAAACATAGTTAAAGTTAAACAATAACCATAAAAAGTAACATTAACTATTATTATGACGATGATGATGATAATGATTCTTCTTCTTATTATTCTTCTTCCTATTATTATTATTATTATTTGTACACGGTATTTATCAATAGTTTATTCAGCCCCGATGTTTGAATCTTGATATGTGTAACTCGAATTCGTTTATCCACGCAGCCTGTTCACTCAGCAACAAGGCAGGAGTAGTCGTATAAAGTTTTTCAACTTTATTCAGAAAACATCAACAACTGCATACAAGATCGCTTTCTGAAAACCACTACAGAAATCACCATCCCCACAAAGAAGGAATAACGAAGCTTAACGTCCTATTGCGTTAGCGTTATCACCATGTCGCCACCTTGACAACAATGATCATCATCAGCATAAGTCATCCCTACAAGCAGACAGTGCATTACTTACATAGCCTCTCTACAAACGAGAAAAAAATCGAACATTCCAGCGTGACGCAATCACCCAATCAAAATAAAACTCGTCATCAGAAATATGCACTGTCTTACGTCATAGAGCCTTCTTTAGGTTTGAAGAATTGCTTAGCTATTACGAGACCTATCTGGAAGATTCGGTCGACATTAAGCAAGCAATTCCAGAAAACCTTCAACATCCACTGACGAAAATTATTAATATACAAATTTTCCTTCAGCAACAGTGCAAAATAAAATCAAAGGCAAACACATGTCCATGCCATCATTGCATGCTCTGCAAAACAAAATGATCGGATCTATCGAGCGCGTCTCAATCGTAACATCCGCCCTCTTCTTAAAAATGCCAACCTTGATCCTAAAAAAACCTTAAAAACTACCATCCTGGCTCCAATCTCCCTTTCCTGTCCAAACTTGACTTTACTATTGCAATTCTCTTCTTTCTGGTCTGCTTCTTTCATTCACCATCTGCAACATGGCTGTCGCTCGCCTCATTCTCAAAAAGAAAAAAATCTTACCACATCACTCTTCCATTTCTTCGCTCACTCCACTGGCTTCCCATACCGCAAAGAATTCTTTACAAAATCTGTCTTTTCTGTTACAAGTGTCTCCATAGCTCCGCTCCTTCATATCTTTCCGATGATGTCCAACACTACAATCCCTCTTGCAACTTGCGCTCTTCATCAGACACATTCCTTCTCAAAATTCCTCGCCACAAACTGTCCTCTGTTGGTTCTATATCTTTTTCTGTCTTTGGACCAAGTGCCTTGAATTCATCACCACTTTCTCTCCACAGCATATGGAATAGCAACACCTTCAAAACAAACCTCAAAGCTCATTTCTTCTCTAAAGTCTTCTCTTGATCGGTTCTGTTTTCAAACCGTTTCTTCCATATTAATATTACATTATCCAACTGTATAGGTATACTGAATAAAATGCTATTTTGACAACTGAAAGATAATTTAATTTTGCATGTGTAATTATTCGGCATCATCAGAAATATTGTGTGTAATGTATTAAGATAATTGTTTGAAGTATGCGAGTTTAAATGAGGTTATTCGTTAGGATTCAACTAAGAATAAGTGTATCAAACAGTCTGGAGTATTTCAAATATCACTTTTAAGAAATTCATTCAAATCCTGGAACACTTCTTTAGAGGTTTCACGGAACTACAAGACATTTTTAATAATTTTATGAAAACCCTGTCTGAATTTGAGACAATATGTAAAATCCCTAAAAGGTTAAGAAATTCCATGCAATTCCTGATTCTAGGAGGCTCATGTAACATATATAAACTGAACACCCAGAGAAAAAAGAAACAGAGGAGAGACAAATTGCATTACACGATAACCATTCAATAAGTAAAGTTGGTATCACTAATACACATTTTCCATTAGATTTATCAGATACAATTTTATTTCACACATCATTAACACACTTTTTTGTGATTAAACATCATATGAACATCATCTGCAAAACTGTACAACAATTCTGCAAAAACAAATGTCAAAATAATAATCAGCAGAAGTCAACCGATTATATTAGTACATCTGAAGCACACAACTGTTCATAACAAAGGCAATGACTCCATAACAATAATAATAATTTTAAAAAATAAATAATAATAATACAGATATTTATAAGGCCCTTTCCTAGACAGGCACACAACAAACATCACCAAACATGCAATAATCAACAAAAACCGCACACATTCATACTTGACATGAATACACCTCCGTATACAAGAAGTCATTCAATCAATCATACATCAGTGCAAGCTTGTAAGAAAGGTATTCATTGAATCAATCATACATGGCCTATTACACTACAATAACATACATTACAAACAAGTCTACCAATGATTCATTTAGTCCGCAACAGTATCCCGAGCACTATAACAAACACGGATTCATTTTTAAAGCCATCAATTCTTCTTTCAATTCGGGTAAAAGTTCAAAGTCTGTCTTTAAACAAAATTGGGGTTGGATGGGGGAGATGGGAGGGAGGAAAAGGGGTAGGGGAGAGGCGGGCGGGCAAGTAGCCTTGACTTGCCAACACTCACATCCATCACAAACTTTATCATGCTGTAGCAAGCTGAGTTTCCCCTGTCTTTGATTCCTCTTCTTTCTTTCTCTCTTCTTCCTCCAAATCTGGCAAGGGCTCCAGCTCTTTCTTGACGTAGGTTTTGTGTAGAACACCGCGGGGCGGCATCCATTCTGGAATGATCTTGCCGTGGATTCTCCACTGGCCGTACTCGTTGGCAATGTGTTTCTCAAAGACCACATACTCCAACACATCTCGTACTTGTTCTGGGTCTCCGTACATCAGCCGTCCAAAGCGGTCATACACGGCAAGAATCTGTGCCAAAATTACCGGAACCATAAAAGACTTAAAACACCACGCACAATTGAAAAATAAACGAAAACTTTCAAAAACATAACAACGCCAAAACAAAATTATCGAAAACTGCAAGAATTTGTAAAAAAATTAATGAAACCATTTTATGTGGGTGGTTATTGTATAATAACCACGTGCCACATTTTCACAGTATTTTTTGTGAATAAAGATTTCTTGACTTGAATACAACTGCTAAGAAACCAGGTGAAACGGGTAGGGTGACAAAATTCATCAGGAACATATAACGAAAAAACTCAGTTCGCTGGTACTGACCCATAAATTGGAGTTAAAAAATCTCCATAGACGACAGTACAGTGAAAACCATTCCATTGGCCTAACCACACAATAAGTTCCGAACTCAGCGTGCAAGGAGTAATGGCGTAATATTTTGCATTTTTTAAAAGATACATAATGTTACCAACCTCATTATTCTTTGAGTGTGTTGTTTGGAATGTCTTGCACGCTTATAGTCACAGTCCTACAGTATGGACTATCGCTACTGTTGACATAATTGTGCGGGCCAGGACCAGCAAACTGATTTGTGTGTGTGTGTGTGCCTAATATTAACCCTCTAACCCCCACAGGAGTCTAAGCCTTATCTGCTTCTATTTCCTAGGTCAAGGCAAGTAACTCCGTCAAAATGCTACACCATGCACATACAAAAATTAATTAAAAATGCACCACCCAAAATTATGTTCCACTTATCATTATTAATAAATCAACCACATAGTTTTCTTCAAAATGAAATGTTACACATACATTTTTACAATGTTTTGCAACTGGAAAAAAAAATCTGAATGTCAACATTGCATACTGCACAACATGCAGCAATACGATCACTGACTCAAATAATAAAGCACCGATTGTTCATCGTTTTTGTTATTCAAATCCGACAGAAAAAGATCGTCAAAGTGAAAGTCCAAATCACTATCCTCTCCATCATTAACCTGTACCAAATCGGCCTCCTAAAATCCTTCAAATGGGTCATTTTCTTCATCAGATTCTGCAAGAATCTGACGCCATAATTCTCCGCCTCTCAAACTTCACACTTTAATCAAACTTTGAAAATTCACTGTGTGCGTTCTACACACTCTAAAATTGCCGTGAAAACACCGCCGGAAACAGCAGGAAGTCACGATCACGTGTGCGAGAATCTCGCACGTTTGCTATAAATAGATTGACACATGGCCGCCTCTGATCAGACCACGTCATTACCGGCCGCTACCGGTCGCTCCGCGCGTATGCACATAGCAAAAATATCGGTCGCTCTAGGTCGCTCCGCGTGTTAGAGGGTTAAGTTCCTTATGAATTTCTTCCCTCCCTCTATTACTTGGTTTCAAAGCAGTTGCATGCTGTTAACCTTTTTTGTTAAATTCCTCTGACTATTATTCCTCCCTTCTACCACCCCCAACACTGGGATACGTACCTGCTGAGTATGGAGGCGCACAGTGACCTGAGCGTAGAGGTTCTCCTTGCTGAGAATCTCCGTGGTGCGGACGTGAACCACGCGCTGCGCCTCTAGCGACTGGACAAACTGCCAGCGCAACGTCTTGGTGTCCATGCCATGCACCATCTCCTGTGACACACAGTGCATTACGGTGATGACGAGTTAAAGAAAAACAAAGAGAAAAATCATGGTCATTTATTTTGTACAGTATATAATACATGAACACTATCTGCTAAACTGCAGACAAAGTAAAACAGCTGTTCTGTAGAAGTGCTCTATTTAAATTTAACAATAAAAAGAAATGCTGGAAGGACAAAGCCCATATGGCTCACACGCTCCTTACAGGAATTCACAATATTTAACATGAAAATGAGTGCCCAGAAAAAAACAAAATGAAATGGTTGCATTAAAATGCAAAGTAATACCAACTCTGATCTTTCTATGCTCTTGATATTGAGGTGACCTTGACCTCCTGCTCCAATACACTCATGTCCTATCAAATAAACTACAGCAAAAGTTGTATTATGCTAAAAAAAAACAGAGACCTTGGGATGACCTTGACCTTCAGTGACCTTGACTTTGAGATGACCTTTTACCTTCACGTGACCTCTCATGCTCATGTAGGATCAAATAACCCAATGTTGTTGCATACTATGGGTTAAATAAAAATCCATTCCACTGTACGAAGACCTATTTTTTTTGTATGTTTCTGCAAGGGCTAAAATGATCTTGACCTTCAAGATCAATGCAAAAATCGAAACATATATTAAAAGATCAATCTATCATCTCTAAATACAACAAGTTTGGACTTTACATATCTCCTTTTTTTTGGCTATGGTGTGCAATGGTATGACCGACTGACATACAAAGAAACAAACAAAAAACATACCAACAAGAAATACCGAGTAGTGATTCAAACAAAGAACAATCTGTAGCAAAGTACTTACTGGGAAAGCTCGTTCAGTTACAAGATCATGCAAACGCTCCTGGTTTTTCTCCAAGCTGCAAGAAGTATTAGGACAAAATGATGAAGCAATACATTAAAAACACCAAACACCTGAGTTCAGAGCTACAAATGTTCGATTTATTAAAATCTCTTTAAAAAAAAAAAAGAAAAAGTAAAATTATGGACTGAACAAATTAAAGTGGTCAGAAACGTCTTTTGAGGGTTTAAGTATACACCCAAAGTACAGTCTAAACTCGTAACCCCTTTCCTTAGAACCACGCACGGGCCATCATAAACACCAAGTAAAGTTTATGCTCCTGGAGATTTCCCAGTACGACTGAAACGCAACAGAAAAAGCAAAACTTCCACGTTTACGTCCCAAACCCTCAGAATCACTCCTGATAAAAGGGGACAAAATAAAGTGTCAAAAATCAACTATACCTTGACATGACCGTGACCTCCGCCTCCAAATACACCCATGTACTATCAACTAAGCTACAGCAAAAATTGTGTTATGCCAAATAAACAGTGAGTTTGGGATGACCCTCACCTTGGGGCGACTTTGGCCCAGTCACGTGACCTCTCATGCCCATGTATGAACAAATAACCTAATGTTGCATACAATAGGTTCAACAGAGCCATTCCACTGTGAGATTACTTAAAAAAAAAAGTTTTTGCAAAGCCTAAAATGAACTTGACCTTCAAGATCAGCGCAAAAACAAAAAAATATATGAAAGACCAATTTATCATCTCTAAATACAAAAAGTTTGGACTTCATATCTCTCATAGTTTAGGGTCAATGTCACTGACCGACTTTGGACAGCTCCAGTGACCCTGACCTTGGTGCGAGATTGATCAAATTTGCAAAGTCTGTGTGTCTCATTGATATCTATCATGCATCAAAGAATCATAAGTTCAATATTAATACCTTAGAAAAATTAAAATTTTGTGAAAAATGTCTTTTTTTAATTTTTTTTTACTACTAACATTCGTTAACTTTGTGGACTTCACCTTGAAGTGAAGACATTCATTCACTGATTATTTATGAGGTCTCATGGGCATACACCATCTTACAAAGTTTGGTTGTGATAGTTGAGATAGGTTCTGAGATATTACTCCAACTGCCAGTTTTACACAGACAGACGCCATACAGACAATTTAGATCTCATCTCGCACAGATTAGGTTCGTGAGCATTCTTTTTTTTTTTTGTCCAAAAGGTTCAGTAACCTAAGTTCGGGACATGAGAACCTTGAAAAACAGCATGCGAGTCAAAAATCAAATCAAATCAATCACTGGTGGTCTTGGTAGGAATTGATCCACTGCCTTGCGTAATTAGTTGTCAGTGCATGCTAATACCGTACCTTGTGACTGAATGAAACTGTACACCCATAAACAGCGCACATTACCCCCATCTTGTACTTCTTCCTGTTTTCTCTTTTCAATTCCGATTGAACTGTTCACTACACGCTCTTACATTCGAGTCTTGCTAATGACTTGCCTTCATTGGAACATTCGTGGTAGCTTCACGGAAATTCAATGACTGTTTTTCAAGGTTCTCATGTCCCCCAACCTAGGTTGCTGAACCTTGTGGACAAAAAAAAATGCTCAGGGACCTAAGTTTGGGATGTGAGAACCTTGAAAAACGGTTTTTTGAGCCTCCTCAAACCTTCCAATGAACACAGGACATAAACGGCGTTATAGAGATGGTTGTTGGCCATCATAACCTTAACTCTTTCCCTGCCAGGCATGTTTCCACGTTTGTGCCAGACATTTCTCTGGCACCGGAAAGAAAGTTCAGTACCTTAGGCATTTAAGCTACTGTTCTTTCAATAATAGTTGTTAAATAGACATATTTCATATCAAATTAAAGGTAAAAGAGTGAAGAATAAGAAAAAAAACCACAAAAATGTTAATTTGATTATGTTATTGAAATATGTGTTTTGAAAGCATGTTGATCTTTTTGAAATGATAAAATAAAATAAAAATATTTCTACATACCACAGTGATAAAAAAATCTGGAGGAATAATTCCAATCACTGAATCAGCTTCACAAACCAAAAAGAAAATTTATTTAGAATCAAAATACACTTTACAGTTTGAAATTATATTGATTATTAGCAGAGTTTGACACACTGTCGATTGTGCCCATCACAATGCTTAGTAAAATGCACAAAAAACACTCTAAAAACGAATCAATTTGAAGAAACCATGCGCGTGTCGATCGAGAACGAAAGTAGAAAGAGTTATCTCTCTTTGGTTAAAATAAAACTTGGATTGGACTGCGCAAAAAAACGGAATGAAACGGAATACTGAAATCGACGATATATCGTCGATTGGCACAAACATGGCGGCTCAGATCGACGATATATCGTCGATTGGCAGGGAAAGAGTTAAAAATACTTTCCCTGACAAGTTCCACAAAAATTAATACAGTTAAATTTGCTTCAAAAATATAGGTGAGACCCATTTTAATGACAAATACAGCAAAATAAAATCTTTTTTTTTTAAATCATAAAAAAATCTGAAAATCATAACATTCAAAAACAATCTTCTAGCAATAATTACTGCAAATTCAACTCATAAAGTATAAATGTTTTGTAATGAACTGAGAATCCTTCCAATTTCAAAAATGAAAATAATATTTTTACCCCCAAAGGATGTCTTCATAGCAAATTCACCTGATTCTATCTAAAACTTTGCTGGGGATAAAGGCTAGCCTACAGACTGCATCACGCTGATTCATTAACATCATGACGTTCCGATTTCAGAATTCTTTTGCATCACTGAAAAACTGAACCTGAAATCGGGCCCTAGTCTGCCTTGAAGGGAATTGAAAAAAAAAAGGTAGCTTTGCCCGAGTATTTAGCATTTATGTGCTGGACATTCCACATGCATCAAGAGATTTATTAATGGCAACCAACTGCACATGCATTAATCTATGCATATGATATTCTGCAACTAGGTAAAAATAAACATTTGGAGTCAAAGGCTCTGTGGATTGCCCCAGATTGACTGTCACAATTGTACTACGAGAATCTAATGGATAATTGCAAATAAATCTGTTAAAAAACAATAGACAAACGAAAGAAACAAACAAAACTTTGATTTGCACACTCTACTTTTTGAGAATTAGAAGTTCATGCAATTCAAGTATGTCCAAATATACATATAAATAAATAAATAAATAAATAAATAAATAAATAAATAAATAAATAAATAAATAAATAAATAAATAAATAAAGATGTTCAACATCTGCTGAAGATCCTCAAGCAGGCTGAAGGGACCCTTACAATTTTACACTGAAAATCTAAATCATATAAAAAATCTAACAGGAACACTAAAACTGCAACCTACTTGTTGAGCAATTCCTGCGATTCGATGAAAAGGTCTAAGGCTTGCTGAGCAAACTCTTTGGTGTCGAACCCTTCCTCATACTTCCTCACCTTCCGCAGTTCCAGCAGTGACTTCCCTTTCTTCTCCAGCTCTGTGTACTTCTGCTTCACTCCCTTTGAACAGGCAGGTAAACATGTACACAATGGAGGAATAGGATTCCATTACGTTGGTTACTGTATTCTAGCGGGTAACACCATTGCATCCTGCCAATGAACTTCCTTCTACCAAACATAGAGAATAACATCTATCCATTGGTAAATTCAAGCAACTTTTAAATTGGGATTGATCTATGACTATAACATTATTTTTAAAACAAGGCAAATAACAAGAAGGAATGTGGCAGACCTTGAAAGCAAGCATTCTCCTCATCAACTTTATCCTCTTCATCATCATCATCCATCCAGGCATTAAACCAGAGTCTTTCAAACTAAGTACGTTATTTAGAGACTGTACAGTTACTTTAATTGACGGTAAGTCCAAACTTGCAACAGGTATAGCTAATTAATAGTAATATGTTGATTTTTTTTCTTTTCAGCGTTGGACAACCAATTTCTTTTAAAACGCAACATTGGTTTTAATCCAGTACATGTTCATTTTAAAATTGAGATTTAGAATTTTGTGTAATATCTGTTGCCCAGGCAAGCAAAATGTAGGTAATGTTCTCAGTGAAAGCGCATGCCGCAGAGAAGTGCCATCCATGGCGAGAGGGAATACGACAGATTGCTTGCTGAAATCTTACAATATAAACTTTAAACAGGTAAATACCCAGAATTACTGGTTACTGTAGACCATGTTATCATCATCATCAATCATCATCAACATCACCACCACCACCATCATCATCATCATCATCACCACCACCATCACCAGAGATATCTACCTCTTTGGAAACAATGGAAGACCTGCCGTCTCCTTCAGGTGGAACAAATGGCTCAAAAATTGCACCTGGAAAAAATTTAGTTAATGAAAGGAAATCAAAGCGTGCAACTGAATCAGTCTAATTCTTCACAGAAAAATCCACACTGATGATATTACTAATATACAATACTATACTTATATAAAATAGTTATAGAAAAAAATAGAACAGCATTATCTTAAGTACTGACTGAAGAAACTTCTTTAAAAAAAAAATTAAAATAGAACAGTGCCTGTATTTGTGTAACCAGCATGTGTGTATAACTAAGTGAATGTCTAAAATCATTTTATTAAATGAATAGACGTTAAATAAAAATACTGAAATCCACACTGACTTCCACACTTGTGCAAACTAAAACAAACATATCAATAACCACTGAATGCACTTAAAAACAAACTGAACAAATTAAAAATGTTCCAATTTAGCCTGTTATCAAAGGGTAAAGAGTCTTTCTAGTAATTTTTTAAAATAAAACAATCCCCATGTAGTGCATGTAATATTGTAAGCCCACATAACAAAGATGTTTTCTGTCAATATGCACAGATAAAAAAATGTGTTGCACAGAGGTTCACTTGCATGTGCTATGACTAAGTCTAAAGTGACAAGACTGGTTTGCACGAAGAACCTGCATGTTTGTATTTTAGTATGAAAGGGTGTAGCTGCCTCACAAAGAGTGCATTACTGCCATGCACCATTTCTTGTGGCTTTACATTAAAATAAAACAACCAGACCCACACACATACAAAACTGCATGCACTCGTGGAATGCACGATGCTGAAACCTCAGAGTCCCTTCAGATGTTCATGCATGCTTTAAAGTGAGCCAGAGGTCATTGTCTTTACACTTTCACTCTGGATAGCATCATCATAGAAGAGTTTATGAAACCACATTATGGGGGTGAAAGCTCTCAAATAAGTGTGTACGCAGTTTAAAAAGACATTCAATCCCTTTATAATGTCCCCTCATGAGTTTCTTACTATGCGGCAATTACTCATCAAATGATACAACAGGTTGAAAACAAAGTCACATAGAAACAGCCACAGGAAAGTCGCTAATACTGTAACTGCTTTAGGTTATGCACATATGACTACAAGTTTTCTCCGTCTGTATATGCATGTATTCTCAGGGAGATAAGTCACCTCAGTACCTTTTGGATGGTCAAACCTATCCTATCCTATCCTATAACTTGAAAGTCATTGGGGCACCACAGATGATCGTTTAATCAGCGTATTCCATCTTTCTCTGTCCTCAGCAACCCTTGTGGCTTCGTTCAGTGTCAAGCCAGTCCTTCTCAAATGTTGTCCTCCCACCTCTTTTTCCGTTTCCCTCTCTTCTGCCTCCTTGAACCGTGCCTTGCAGGATGGTTTTTGCAAGGCCTTAGGCTCTGCTGACGTGGCCATATAATCGGAGTTTCCATTTGTTCACCACTTCTTCATCATATTGTCCAATGGCTTGTGTGATGGTCTGTCGGACTTCGTCGTAGGTCATGCCCAGAAGTCTTCCGTAACATCTCATCTCCATGCTTTGTATTCTTTGTTGTAGGGCTGCTGTGAGGGTCCATGTTTTGCTAGCGTATAGGAAGATGGAGATGACAAGGGAGCGCAGCAGCATTGCCTTGGAGTGTAGACTGATGGTCCTGTCTTTTCAAATGGGCTTCAACCTTGTCAGGGCAGCAGTTGTTTGTGCGATTCTGGAGAGACTTCCTGTAGTGTGGGACTCATTGTCTATACAATTGCTCCTAAATATTTGAAGCTACGCACTGTGTTGAGGGATGGGCCTTGATGCCATTGATGTTGTTGGTCCATTCCAAAGGCTCTGGAGGTGGTGTCAAGCCTCTGTACCAGCTGTTCAAGTTCATGTTCCTCTCCAGCCAATCCCTCAATGTCATCCGCAAAATGTAAATTGGAGATTGCTTTACCCCCTATGCTGACTGTGCCTTCGTGATCTGACATGATGCGCTCTAGGAAGATATTGAAGAGTGTTGGAGAGAGTAAGCATCATTGGCACACGCTGATTGTTGTTCTGAACCAGTTCCAGATGGCGCTGTTGTGGAAGACTGCACTGGTAGCCTTGTCATACAGACTTTTGATGACTTCAATAATGTTAGGGCTGGTGTTGTACACTATCCTGGTTGCCCACAGAGGTGTATGCCAGACGCAGTCAAACGCTTTTTTGAAGTCTACAAACACATAATATGAATGTTGGTGCTGTCGGTACTTCTCACAGATGATTGAACACCAAGTTTAATGATCATTTTCGCAAATATTAGACACAAAACAATGTTTGAAAAAAATCCAGTTCTCTACAAATACATAAGTAACTAGTAATCTCTTAACATGAATGAGATAAAAAAAAATTGAGCAATTTTGATCTCGACCTCAGACGCACTTTGACATCATACCTAAAACATAGAGATTGGGAAATTAATGGCATCTCTGTGTTAACATTACCGGTGTTGGAAATATTGATTGGTCGCTCTTGGAAGGTGCGAGGTGGGAGTTTGCCTTCCTTTTTCAGCTTCATGCGGAATTCATCTGGGGGCATCTTGGACTCCTTTATCATCTTGTGAATGTCTGGAATCTCAACCTGAAGCACAGAATCAAAGCCAGAAATCAAAATTTGAAAATGCATTTAAGCAAGTCATAATATATGGGTAGCTGGTAGCTAATGCCAGTCAGATTCCCTTGTAAGAAATCTCATAAGATCTGCTGAAACTAGCTTAACTTTGTCACATTACTGATATACATGTAGATCTGTATTATGTAGTATAGATTAAATTTGTTATAATTATTTTCTCCTCTTTGAAAACGCTTAGTTCTACAATATTCTTTTATGTGTGTGGAGCCATTGGCACATAACAATTGAGAATGGCGCATAAAATTCCAAACCATTGTGCACAGCATTTCAAGTATGTCTGTCTGTGTAGCGTTTCAAATAATTTTGTCTGTTGTGGTCAACAGAACAGGTTTGCTCGTCACTGCTGCATCGCTAATAAAGGGCAGTTCCCATGCATCATGCACAATTTAATATTTGAGGTATGTCAAATGCATCGCTATGCAGCTTCACTTCCAACTGTCAATGTGCTATAAAATGATTATTAGATTGAAATACATGGGCCGTTTGTCTCATACTAATCTCCAAAGGGTCCATTGATTTTTGATGTTGATGATGATGAGAATGTCCGTTTATAACGAGCGTGTCTCCATCCATTGTTCAATGCACAGTGCGCTGTAAGAAGAAATAAAGAATAACAAAAACGACAGGAAAGATAACGTCCGGTGTGCAAGTTGGGGGATGGAGGTGGACAGCAGAAGTGAGAGAGGTGTTTGGTTCACTAAGTTACTACAACGTAAACAAGTGAGTCTTCAGTCTTCTCCTGAATGACTTGGCACAGTCTGCCCTTTTGACAGTCTCTGTTAGCGAATTCCATAACTTGGGGACTGCATCCTGTAGGGATCAGGCACCAGATCTCTTTTCGTTTGTCTCCACAGAGGATGGCAGATGAAAACGGGATTGGGAAGACCAATGAAGCTGACGAGATGGCTCATACATAGAAACCAGCTAAGACAGGTGTCTAGTGCACACATGCGAAAGCAATTGACAGGATCTTATGATCAATACTTTTATTTTACAGGAAGCCAGTACAGAGAGGCAAGTACAGATGTAATGTGGTCTGTGGGCTTTGTGTGTGCGACTATCTTGGCAGCCGTGTTTTGGATCTTTTGTAGTTTGTCCAACAGAATGGTAGGGAGACCCCAAAAAGTGCTGTTACTCTTGACATGACAGTTGCTAGGGTGACTGCATTTGCGACTGCTTGGGTCAACATTGGACACAATTTCCAGAGAATCCTAAGCTGGAAATAAAATGTTCTAACTACTTCTTTTATGTGCTTGGACATTGTCAACTCAGTCAAGAATAAGACCCAAATCCCAGATTGAGTCACTAAAGGAAATAGTAGCCTCCCCTAACTGGACACTGTTGATGCCTATTTTTTGACGGTTCTTCTCAAAGCCTAACAGCAACGCCTCTGTTTTGTCGTCATTTAATTTATATATGATTTTGTACCCTCCAAGACTTCACAGCTGCACAGCAAGACTACAGTCATTTAATGGCCTCTTTGCAACCACTGGATCAGATGAGAAACATTTTGCTAACTGTGCGTCATCTGCAAACGATTGACGATCAATCTTGTACTGCTCTATGACTTGACCTAACTGTGAAGTGTAGATGGAGAAGGGAAGTGGACATAACACCGATCCCTGTGAGCAGGGCTAGAAATTAACTTTTTTCTGTGGGGGCCACCGGGCCCCTTGATTGAAAAATTTGAGGGCCCACAAGCAACTTTCGGGGCCCAACTTGAAAAATAATGCAAACAAAAAACAAAAGAATTATTGACAATATAATAACTAGAAAGTACAAATCTTTTTTTTAGTAGTGCTTTTAATACTATGCAATGCCATTCACTTGTTCAAAAACTAGCAGGCATGAATGTTGATGTTAGAACTATTCTATGGATTTTTGACTATCTTACAAATAGACCTCAGTTTGTCAGAGTTCAAAACAATTCCAATTCTATTGTATACAATTCTAATATTGTGTTGACTAATACAGGAGCCCCTCAAGGAACTGTTCTAGCACCTTTTTTGTTTTCTTTGTACACCGCAGACCATAGACAAAAGCACGAATCCTGTCCCCTGATAAAATTTGCAGACGACACTGCTCTCTCTGGTCTTATTATCAACAACATGGACAACATGTACAGAGATGAAATAGATAGCTTTGTCAACTGGTGTGATTCAAATTTTCTAGATCTTAATGTAAGCAAAACAAAAGAAATGATAATTGATTTTAGGAAGGGAAACAAGTTTGATTTTAATCCTATCTTTATCAAAGGAGAAGAAGTAGAGAGAGTGCATGCATATAAGTATTTAGGTGTGGTTATCGATGATAGATTCACTTGGAATGATAACACAAAATACATTTACAAGCGACTGCAAAGTAGAATGTTTTGTTTAAGAAAACTGAGATCCTTTAATGTAAAACAGGAAATTTTACAAATGTTTTATACAGCTGTAATAGGAAGCATCATTTCTTTTGGAATCTCATGTTGGGGAGGAAACGTATCACAAACAGACAAACGAAGATTGGACAAACAGATAAAAAGGGCTAGTGGGTTGGTTGGGAGAAAACAGGATGACATAGCGACAATACATAGCAGACAAGTGACAAAAAAGCTGACTGCAATTTTGGCTGACAGTAACCATCCACTTTTCTTGGAATTTGACTCTCGACGGATAGACAGGAGTGGACGTTTTAGGGCACCAGCGGGAACATCAAATAGGTACAGGAACTCATTCATACCACTTGCCATTCAAGCACATAACAAACAAGTCGGTAGGTCTTACTAAACATACTCTACAACTCTCATGCAGCTTAGTTAGTTTAATTTTTTTTATTTTTTTTTTTTTTATTTAATAGTTTCTATGTTTACACACTAATAAGTTTTAAATTCTCATATTTATCTGTTCTTACGTTAATCCGCTTTACTGCTTAATTGAAATATCTGCATTATGAAAATATGTCCATGTGTTTGAAGATCATTAATAATGTATAAATATTTATGTGTGTGTAAAAGAAGAATGAATTGACATGTTTAATTGACAGACAATGTAATTTCCATGCTTTTGGATTAATAAAGTAATATCTTATCTTATCTTATCTCTTTTTTCCACCCTTCATTGTAGTTCCTTGATCTTTTTTCCTCTTCATACTTCTTTTTTCTCTCTTTTTCTTGTTCTTTCCTTTCGTCGACGTTTTCTTCTGGCGTCTTTCGCTTCCCAAAAAATTGGAAAATACGCCATCGCCGATTGTTTTAGCAACTGTATGGCGACCATATGTAGCCATACTTTCGTACTTGCAAAGATGGACATTTTGCGCTTAGGTTGTGCCATAGCCTTTTGTTTAATATATTAAAAAGATATTGAAGTGTATATTAAACTTTTGAGTGCAAAATTAAAGGGTTTTCGCTTCTTTTCTCTGTTTTTTTTTTCTGTCCAAATTTAGGGAACTGGTGTTGGTTGCTTCCCTTGGCCCAAATACGAAACTGCCGAGTAGAGCTAGCTGTAGCAGACGAATTATTTTGCGGGCCAAGCGGGCTGTTCGTTTTTCAAATTTCCGAGCCCGAAATCAACTTTGCGGGTTTTTGGCCCCGGGCCCCCGCTAATTTCGAGCCCTGCTGTGAGACACATCATGTTAGTGTTGCTGCACTTTTCATGCAAGAGGCCAGCTGCCAGGGAGAAAGAGGAAGAGAGAGAGAGAGGAAGAGAGAGAGATAGAGAGTGAAACGCATCCCAGATAACACACATATAAATAACAATACCTTGAGGAATTTGTTTCGACGTTCCTTCTTAAACTTGGGGTCGAAGTGCTTGGTGCTGCCTTCTCTGACAGGAACATGGGTCATCAACAAGCCAATGGACCCGGCACATTTGCTGCAGGTCTTCTGAAATGGCGTAAACACACAAGTTTGAGGCGTAAACAAAGAATTAGTACGCGAACATAATTCACACACAAAACAAGTTTATTAGGTACCATCCTCTCCACCAAAGATTAACCATAGCCCTAACAAGAACTTTGTGAGCATGCCTTAACAGGCAACTCGGTTCAATATTTCTTTCTGCTTCCTTCCCCCTCTCCTGTCCCCTAAGACAGTTAGTGAGTATGCAAACAACTGAGTTTTTCTTCTTTATTTATTTTTTTTTTTTTCGTTCCCTGGTTGAGGTAAAATTACACAGTGATTAATCAGCAAGATCACCCTACTCTGCATTTTCAGCTTAATTGTGTTTTAAAAGGATATGTGGTGTGCGTGTGTGTTAGTTCCAATATTATGTAATACAATCAATATTTTAATATATATGCTCTAACCTAGTCTGACATCACTGCAATGTGAAAAGACTTTAAAATAAAAGTCTGAATGAAATTAAAAAAATAATAATTAAAATCACAAAACTAGCCTTAACTTGAGTTAAAGTGAACAAGAAATGTAAACACTGAAGTAAAACCAAAGACTGGTTGATCAGAGCTGAAGTTAGTCAAACTCAGCCACAGGGTTAGGCAAAACGATTTTGCGAGCTCGTGCGTGTGTGTGGGTGTGTGTGTTCGTGTGTGTGTGTGGTTGCTCTCTCACTTGCTTAAACTCGCCATTTGTCTTTTCCAAAGTTTAGGGCTAGTTTGACATAATCATAATGTGAAGTATCACACTGGTACACCAGTCCCTGTCCCTGATAAAGGGTACAGATAATAGCAATTTGCATTAACTTAAAAAAAAGAAAAAAAGGTAAAGGTATTAGTACCGTAACCTTTAATTTGTTGGGAGGGAAAGAATTTCGGACCTCTCTTTTTTCTAAGCCAGCTTAATGAGGGCAGCGCTTATCTGCTCTCCTTAGTTGCTTTACCATTCACGGTTCTAAACAGGTCCAGGCACCCATTCACAGCTGGGTGGACTGGGGTGTGCCATGCGCTTGTTTCAATCATTTTGTGTCGTTCAATGGTTGTCTTCCAAGCATGGTTACCCATCCAAGTACTAACCTTTCCTGATGATGTTGCTTCACATGAAACATTGCTAGCGTGTGCCCACACCACTGCACTACTGCGCCACTCTGAATTGAGTATGGAACTTGGAAGGTCAAACTCAAAGGAAGAATACGTTAAAAAAAATAAATGTTTAACTGATCTTTTATTTTGTAAAAAATCTACTAAATCACCACTAGCTGCAAAAATCAGCATGCTCCCCCACAGAACTTTATATATATATGGTCTCTTGCTCGAGACCAGGCTGTACACTTATTGAAGAAGGAATGGAGTAGCTTGAAATCGTCATGGAACGCAGTAACCATTAACTACTAGTCACAGCCGGTAACATGCTGTTTAAATTGTAAAAACAGTTAAAATGCCTTCAGAAATAGTAAAACAGTTAAAATGCCTTAAGAAATCAAGCTGCCAGTATTGAGGAACGGTAAAATTTTGCAAGAATCGGCTGGTGCCTGAATATTTCACCAAGAAAAAGCACATTTGATTTGACAAAAAGTGTTGTTCTTTAGCCTGTTTTAAGTCATAATTATCATACTACTATTTCAGAAAAAAAGATCTCTCTCTTTCTCATATGTGTGTGTGTGTGTGGGTATGTGTGTGTCATTGTATGTGTGTTTTAAGTGTTTATTTGTGCTTGTATTTCCCACTTGATCATGCTCGTTCATTCATATACACCAAGGAGTACTAAAGACTTTAGTACTCCTTGAATTACACATAATTACACTTACAGGTGTGTGCGCACAAATATTTCAAACAATGTTTACCTTAACCTACAAGCATAGAACTAGAAGTATTTTCTCTTTATACTATCTCGACTGCGAAGGAAGAAGGGGAATGGGGGTGGGAAAGGGGTGCCGGTGGTGGTACCGAAATGTTTGCCGATAGTGGTAATGGTACCTGTTGTCTTTTAACAGCCCGTGACGCTCATAGCCAGTACTGGCTGGCTAACAAATACTCTAGCGTCATCACTGTTCATCAGCAATCGTCAACGATTCGACAGGGTCGGAGTCTGAAGGAGGGAGAGACTCACAGAGATCATAAAACGCAGCATTGTGATTGTCCATTGAGCAAGACTAAAACAGTAAGAGTTTGGTTTAACTGTTGGTTGTTATTTTTTTACTTCTAATTTTTCTATGCGCCATAAGCTGCATTAAATGAACTATAAACAGCCGTAATCATCATATTCAAAATCATCATCATTTTGCTGCAGCAGCGGCAGTCACTGAGTCAGAAACTGAGAAAGAAGGAAAGACACTACGTCCACGGTAAAATTTTCTACTTTCTGACAGAAACAATATGCATCACGATTTAAAAGCAGAACTATTACAACAACTGAATATTTGTATCTTAATATGCCACGTTAATCGACATGGACTGCGAAGTATTACTTCAAATACCTGCAACACAACACTCCTCAAAGTCAAAGCCATGCGCGCAGCCATGTTTAACAACTGACGTCATCTGCGAGAACGAACGTATAACTACGAGATCTTCGCCATTCTTTTCTGCGGATTCGGAAGAAACAGCCAACATATTTGCTCCGCACTTTTTTTCACGGAACACCGCAAAAGAACAGTAGGTAAGTAATCCGAAGTGATTCTCCGTTCCTCGTTCTCTACTCTTAGTAACATTTTCACTTTGACATGTTTCGTTTAGCCCGTAATTTGAAGATAACAGTTGTTACGCGTGGGTGATACTGCTTATCAGCGATTTACTACCGGTATACGTGCTCATCGTAATTATTATTTCAAAGGATTTTACGGTAAAATCAATTGTTTATAAATGTGGACATAAGTAATGAGAAAAAGGTCGTGCTCACTTTTATTGAATTGGACAGAATCCTCACCTTCCAAATATTATATTAAGTTATATCATGTGCTAATTTGCGTCGTTTATGAAATTATACATGCTTGATTTCTTCAACATGGCGTCGGTTGAATTTTTCTTGTTCAAGTTTTTTTTTGTTTTTTTTTTCTTTTTTTTTTTGGTGTCGCATTTTGGACATTAATTTTTCCAATTTTTTTCCCCCTAGAATATTGTCAGTCAATTGATCATGACAACAATGCGGTTCTTAACAAGATTTGTTGTTATGGTTTAGATTAATACTTGATGAACATTTAAATTGTCGTGTAGGTTGAAGTGGGAGTTATTTTTAGAAACCTCGCTTACTCAAGTTACTGGGTCAAATAAATAAAGCAGTTGCTCATGCTTACTTCATTTTGGGATGCTATTTATATCATTAATATTTGTATCACCTGTGGTGCATAGGAGTATTGAAATGACATTTGTGTTGTCTCATTTGAGAAAATTGATGATGTTTCATGGTTTTCAGATTTTTTATGAGTCAGAAGGCAGAAAAACCAACACTATCAGGCACCCGTCTGAAGACCCGAAAAAGGGGTGAGTCCTTTGTTGTTTTGGGCTAGGTTGGGTTGTATTTAAAGTACACCAATGCTGTCTTGTTTGTCATGTGTTAATCTGTGAATGTTATTCAACGGCAGTTATTTGTGTAAGAAGCAATACTCCCCCCCCCCCCCCTCCCCCAAATAGCTGCTTGGCTAGAAAGGGTGGGGTAAGAGTTGTGTTAACATGCATGTTTGAATCTCGTCATATAATGATATAGTTAAGATAGGATATAGTTAAGATAGGCTAATTCATATGACCTTCATATTCCTGTCGATAAATGTCTGTTTACGGTATCTTGACTGACCCTAATTTTTTGGTACGATCCTAAACGTTTTGGGGTGATCGTCTGGAAGGAAATGAAAAAAGCCCAAGAAATTGCACTCAATGTGAAAAAGGTTTAGATTAAAAAGCATACCAACTGACCCTAGACTTTTTTTTTTTTTTTTGGGTGGGGTGGGGGGACTTAGCCTATACTGGCTATAGTAAATACCATACATTTTTTTCTACATTTTTTCCTCCCCTGTTCTTGCAATATTTACATTGGCAGCAATCTATTCACTACATTATCTATTGAAAATCTTATAATTTCTTAATTTGTTGATGTATGATCATAATTTTTTGAATGAAAATAAAGAAGTGAATGTAGAATGTGATGAAACTATGTAATAAGGCTATAAAAAAAATGTTTTGTACCTTAAAGGCTGGCTGAACTCAATTACCTACATGAGCAAGTGCCAAAAGGTCGTGTTGTCTAAGCAGTTTAATAAATTGTTTTTGATTACATAATAATTTGCATTTTTTGTAAGTGTTATGTATGCAAGGAAATGTGCATGAAAAGATAACTCAATAAAGGAATTTTCACATAAAGCCATGTATGTCAAAAAAACTGACAACGTGACGGTTGTTACCCTGACATCCTCAATCGCCCATAATTTAAAAAATTGAAGAAATGTGTAATCTAAAACTATTAAAATTTAAAAAGCCTCCACAATTGAAAGAAAAAAAAACCAAACCAAAGTGAATGAAATATCAAAAAGCAGTATATGAGTCATTCTTTGCTAGTCTTAAATGTTGGGGTACATCTTGTTCAAGGCCCATTAAAAAAAATGTAAGCTAGTTTTTTAACAAAATAAAATTAAATTTGTGCTCTAAAGGCCCGGTCACACCGCAAGAACTTTGCTGGAGCGTTCCTGGAGCGGTGAAAAAAAATCACCGCTCGTTACCGTTCACCAGAAGTTGGCCCCCGTTAAAGCAACGCCGTATACGCTCAGCCACCGCTTATGGTCCCTCCTACCGCTCCGAAAGTTTTGAGCTTCACAAAATATTGCGAGCGGTGAGAAGTGGGCAATTTTCCGCTCCTGCAAAGTTCACCACCGCTCCAACAACGCCCAGTCAAAGTTTGGCACCGCTAGACGCAAGTTCGTGAACGCTTGGTTCCGCTAGGCCAACGCAGAAATCTTGAACACTGGACCACCGCTGCTTCGCCAGCTTTGCCCAGGCGGTGATTAAACGTTGCACAAACTTTGGTGGAGCGGTTGTAAGCGTTTTATGAGCGGACACGGGATTGCTGTAACGGTGTCTGGCGTTGAAGCAGCGATCCATTGCGGTGATCAACTTTGGTTTGGCGTTGATATGGAGGTGTCGGAGGGGGATCAGAATTTGGCTATAAATACGGGGAGAAATGGACCTGGAGCCCAGCTAGTAACCGAAAGGTCGCTGGTTCGAATCCCGGATTGGTCAACGTGTGATCATATTATTTTCCCCTTTACCAACAACTGGCCCGCTGGTGTCAGTATAAATCGGTCCAGTAGTCACCTATATGCGAAAGTGTCGTGTGACTATAATCTACAAACAACAACAACAGCAACCTGGAGCCCATTTGGAATCGAGCTGCCGTTGAGTGCAGATCATTTACATCGAATTTGCTCAAAGTTACAGTAAAACTGTACTACCATGGATGCTGAGAGACTTGCTATGATTGGTGCACTAGTCCAGCAGCAGAATCAGAACCTCCTCAGATTGCAACAAGCTGTTGACAGAAGGAGAAGAAGGAGAGACAGAGTTGTGTGGGTCAGACAGTGGATTCTGAGAAGGCCTGAACATGGACTGTATGACAAGCTGATGGTGGAGCTGAGGAATGAGGATCCACGAGCCTTCCAGCACTTCATGAGGATGCCACCAGCCATGTTTGGTGAAGTTGTACAGAGGCTGACCCCCAGATTGACCAAGCAAGACACCAATTACCGAGCAAGCCTGGAACCTGGTCTCAAAGTGGCAATCACCCTACGGCACCTGGCCTCTGGTAACACCTACAAAAACATGCAATACGCCTGGAGGGTTCCCCACAACACCATCAGTGTGGTGGTCAGAGAAGTGGTAAAGGCCATCATTGAGGAGTACGCAGATGAACTCGTGTTTTGCCCAACAACTGAACAAGGATGGAGAGACCTGGCTGACCAATGGTACCAGAGATGGAACTTTCCCCACACAGTTGGTGTCATTGATGGCAAGCACGTGGCCTGTAAAGCTCCTCGTAACTCTGGCTCAGGATTCTAACAACTACAAAGGCTTTTATAGCGTGATCCTGTTTGCCATGGTGGATGCTGACTACAAGTTCACCTAAATTGACCTATCAGGCAATGGCTCATCCTCAGACGCTCAGATCTACAACGAAAGTGATCTCCATCGTGGGCTGGACCAGAACATGATTCATGCCTTTCCTCAGCCAGATCCCCTACCCAATGACAATCAGGATGTGCCTTACTTCATCATCGGGGATGACGCCTTCTCACTGCGGCTGTACCTCATGAAGCCGTACAGCACCAGAAACCTCACCCATGAAGAGCGCATCTTCAAATATCGGCTGTCCAGGGCAAGACGGGTCATGGAGAACGCCTTCGGCATCCTGGCCAACAGGTTCCAGATTCTGCTCACCACCATGCAACATCACCATGAAACTGTCAGAACCATCGTGGAAGCTTGCTGCATCCTCCACAACCTGATGCGCACCCGCTTCCTAGTGGTCCAGAACAGACTTGTGCACCGTGCACAACCAGATGGGAACCTGCAACCTGGGGCATGGAGAGAAGGACGGAACTTGGAGGACACTATCGTTGTGCAAGGCCCCAACACAGCCTCACGTGATGGGAAGAGGCAGCGAAACCTACTCAAGCATTGGTGCAACTCATCAGGATCAGTGGATTGGCAGGAGAGAATGGTGGCTATCAACTGAACACTGTGCTGCTCCCTTTCCTTCTCCAGCCTTCCTCTTCTTTTGTCCACGTGGCATGATCGATGATCCGTTCAGCTCCATAGTCAAAAGCGGTATGCCGCTAAACCAACTTTAAACCCCCGCCGAGCCAACGCCCGCATGCGCAGAACGCCGCTCTATCAACGCTCGCGTCACCGCTAAAACAACGCTCGCTACCGTTAAACCAACGCTATAGCAACGCCGGCTTCAGCGGTGCACCGCTAAGGCAACGCCCGTGTTTTCGATTTTTTTTCCCATTTTGTGCGCGGTGACGAGCGTTGTCGAAATTCGGTCCCCACTCCTTACCATTCAAGGAACGCTCCAAAAAAGTGCGGGCGGTGTGACCGGGCCATAATATAGTAATATGCAACTGGAAAAACGGCACCATGGCAGATAGTTAATTATTAGTATGGTAAATAATGATTTTAAATGCATTTTTTTTTTCTCCTCAAGATCTCTAGCCCTAGATTATATATGGTTTTTGTATTGTGTGTTTTAGATGAAAAAGAAAAGTACGATCCTAACTCTTTTCGAGACGCCATCATCCAAGGACTGAATGAAACTGAAGGAGATCTAGAAAAGGTAACGATTTTCACTCATTTTAAAAATTAATTTTATATTGGAATTTGTCTGCAATATTGTATTAGGTAGTCCAAGCCCTTCATCGGCTCTTGTCCGCTCAGAAGTTTTGACTCAGTTTTCACTTCACTTCCAACACTTATTATTAATGTAAAACTGCATCAAAACGAACAGTGGCTGTATTCAAATAAAAATTGAAAGCTTTATCTTTACATCTGTGTTGTTTTTAATGCATGTTTATGCGAAAGATTCTGAGAAAACAGCTTTTGAATACGCTTCTATCCGAGCGCTGAACGCCGCTCTGAAACAAAATGTCAGTGCGTCTGCTGCGAGGTTGGTCGTTTCAATCTCAAAGCGCTTCGCGATATTTCATTGGATGGCTTAAAAATAAGAACCAATGAGAAGTTCGGATACTTAGCTTCATTTACATATAAGTATGGTGGGCTCTCGTGTGTAAACGTTTTGTTACGAGCCGAACAAAGTGGATAAAGCGGTTTTGATGTAAGTTTGATTTTAACTAGAAGTTTAAAACTTAGCAAGAAATAAAGAGCAGACTTTCCTTTATAAAACTAGGGTATTTATTAATTTGTGCAGAAGGTTGCGTGTTCGTATCACGTCGGGGTCATGTAATTTTGGGGCCGGGTAGCTCAGTTGGTAAGAGCGTCTTGCTAGTAACCGAAAGGTCGCTGGTTCGAATCCCGGATTGGTCAACGTGTGATCATATTATTTTCCCCTTTACCAACAACTGGCCCGCTGGTGTCAGTATAAATCGGTCCAGTAGTCACCTATATGCGAAAGTGTCGTGTGACTATAATCTACAAACAACAACAACAATTTGTGCATTACTGTATCGCGGAGCGCTTTGCCGTAGAAAAGTCTACCCAAACGGTGTTCGGGTTTTCTTCCGGCCATGGGCAACACGTAGGCCTATTCAGCGACACGAGTGCTGAGCGTAGTATAGTAGCACACCAGTAGGCCTATAATTTGCCGGCGCGCACTGCGAATTTGATGATTTCCCAACTTTGAAGCACCAAAACGGCTGAACATTACATGGGATAGGCCTGAAGAAAATTGGGCTTGGAGTATAACATATGAAGGGGTTACCTGTCAAAAATCAGCTTTCTGGTATCAATATTGGCTTCACTTTGAGACTCCAAAGTTGTCAATTTCTTCAATTCCAAAACGTTGCCAAAAAAACACCAACATTCGGCATTTTCAAACATTAATAACTTTTTACCTATTTGTCCTATGGGGAAAAAAAATATACCACTGTGTTCAGAATGAAAAGCTCTTTAAATCTATGTCAGTTTTGTGATGAGGAAATCATTTTTAAAAAATGGCTTTTGACTACCTAATTGTATTGATTTTTTATTTTCATGTTAAAAAAGAAAACAAAATGTTTTTTTTTAATACTTTCTGTTGTATAGCGGATTAGAATCTAAAATGTAAATTTTAGGTGAGAGCAAATCATTCCTCAATGGACAATCTAAAATTGGGTTCACAGTATTTCATATGTTTCATGTTCAGGTATCCAAGTTTCTGGATGTTTCTGGGTCGCGCCTCAATTACAGGCGTTATGCTGAGGTCCTCTTCGATGTTCTCTTCGCTGGAGGAATCTTGGGTATGTGACAAATTGTAACAAAGTTCATATTAGCTATGAGTATGATTTGGTTTGGTATGATCAAGTCTTTGACTTGTGAAACTGTTTTAGTTTAAATTTTAAAAAAAAAGTTTTTACTAATTGATGGCCTTTAATAACATTTGTAAGCTGCAAATTGATCACTGTATGCAACCTCCCCTCCCCACCCCCTCCAAGACAAATTTATGGCAGATAATTGAAAAATTACTGTGCAAGTTAACACCCATTGTAGCATAACATTTTCTGGAGTTTTTCATGAGAATCAATCTACAATGATGTGGAAAATAGGAGTAGTTATGTAATGTAAATGTTGACTTGTTTGTCTGCTTTCAGCCCCTGGTGGTTTCATAGTTGAAGAAACCGACCAATCCAAACCCTGCAAGACTGATGTGTGTGTTTTTAACTGTGAAGCAGCCCCAGAAAAAATCAAAGGTTTCTATGAGGTGAGCACATTTCTTCTTCCACCGGTCTTCATGCCCTTTTTATGTACCTGTGCACTGAGGAATAAATATCTATATAAGTGCTGAAGTGGTCATTGATCAATCTGGTGTTGCATTGAGTGTGCTTTTTTAAAAATATACTTATCCGGGGTGTCGGATAGCGCAGTGGTTGGAGCACTCGCTACTGTGTCGCAAGTTAAGCACCGTCCAGTGCGGTTAGCACTTGGATGGGTGACCGCAAACCGTGAAGCGACAAATAACAACGCTGCCAGTTGACTCAACTGTGACTGAGTACCTACTCTCTTAAAAGTGGGGAAGGTAAAGCAGCAAGGGAGAGAGATGGGCATCATTATTACTCTGGCCCAAGATAAGTGTGATCTTCAACATAACACTCCCCTACGGCCACAAGGCTATGGGACCACCTTTACCTTTTACTTATATTTGACAGTACTTTTTTTAAAAATCAAAATGGGAATTACTAAGTACATGTATACACAATATAGTGTCTAACTCTGATAGGGCGGTTTTGTTACCTTGAGAAACTCACAAAT
The DNA here is from genome assembly GCA_036898135.1 of Oncomelania hupensis. NCBI lineage: Eukaryota > Metazoa > Mollusca > Gastropoda > Littorinimorpha > Pomatiopsidae > Oncomelania > Oncomelania hupensis. Next base: position 19,774,688 of record CM072525.1, read on the forward strand.
TGAAAGTCAGTCCTTCTATGTTCCCCCTCCTTTCCCTACCACACTGACACTCTACCCCACCCATCCACTCCTTACCCACCTCTTCCCCCCTCCCTCCCATCACTTACCTCCTATTCATCCAAAGCAAAAATCCATTGTGCTTGTTGAATTATTCTATTTCTGCATTTCCTGGTTGTCTTAAAACGCTTAGTTCAGCACTGAAGAAAGACAGTAAAAGGTTGAAATCCTTTACGGGAAGTAGTTTAGCATTATTGTTCACACCACCTCAAACACTGGGATTAAGGATGGAGATAAAACTAGGCTGCCTGACCACTCCAACCTCTCCCTTGCCCCTCATTTTCCCTTTCTTTTTGGCTGCTACTTGCATTCCAGACAGCGTAGAGCACGCTATCAGACCTCTTTTAACACCATCCCAGCACAACAAAAATCTGTTGTCACAGCGCATACATGGCAAAAGATAATAATATAACTAAGACAATAGAACACACCTTTCCTCAGTACAACTACAACAGCAAGCTAAATACAAGCTCTTTCTCTCTCCTGCTCACACACACACGGTATGTGTGTATATATTATTATTGTTTTTGTTTTTTTGTAGGCGACGATACTTAACAAATGGCACATTTACTCTCAAAAGATTTGATACTAATATGATTAAGACTCACAGAATTCTAGAAACATCTAAACAGGTTTAAGAAAATCAAAATCAAAATTTAAAAAAGGAAGGGAACTGCCACACACCAAATACTATAAATTAAAGAGGAGAACCTCAAACACTGTCTCGTTCAACGTAATACATTTTTTAAAAAAGTATTCATTCAGAATCTCCAAAAATCACGACATATAGTTTGATCTAACAAACTGAATCAAGAAAAGTTTTAAAATGCTGGTACACAAAGCCAAACCGATGAGAGAAATGCACATCATGTTCTCTGTTACCACAATGCCTTTGAAGCAAGCTGGAACCAACGGCCCAGCACGCTATCTATCCAAGGTCAAAGCAGGCTAGTTTTAGGAATCGGCAGCATGCTAAAATGCCTCCAATTAAGTGCGGCATGTATGGTGTGTGTTGTATTATTTGCTAAGTGTTTTACAAGCTAAAGTACTGCACAGTATTATTATAGTATTGTTGTATTGTACCTCAGGTGTTCTACAAGCTAATCCGCCGCTACAAGTACCTGGAGAAAGCGTTTGAGGATGACCTGCGCAAGGTGCTGGTTTTCCAGAAGGGCTTCAAGGAGGAGGAGCGGGCTAAGCTGGCCATTGTAACCGGTCAGATTCTGGCCAACGACTTGGCCACCCCCCGTGTCCTGGAGGCCCTCTTTGAAGATCATTTGGTCAAGGAAGGTACGTTGATTTTCTCTGCTTGTTAGCGGTTAGCTGGTAGCAAAACTAATGCGCACAGAAAAGGCTGGCATAATATTAATGTTCTTGCTGTAAATTTTCATTTGCTTTGTTGTGTACTCGGAGAATCGCGGTTTATCTCCGATATGGACACTATAATATAAAGCAAAACTGCTGCAGAAAGTCTGCAGACATCCTTCCCTCCAAATGTGGTACAGTCTTGTACTTTTAAAGCTGTCTTCATAGTCAACTTCTCTACTTGGCAATGCTTGGAAAGAGAGTGTTGTAGAAAATGTTTGTTATGCAATGTTAGACCCTGCTTTGAACCAGATCCCGAAGTTGGTAAAGTGCTACAAAAGAACAATTTAATAACAGGTTGTTTTGTGTTCAGGCATCTCGCTGGAGTGTGCGGCCAAGGTGTTTGAATCATGGCTGCGCGAGAAGGACATCCGGGACATCTTCATTGGTCTCAAGAAGGTGCAGCTGGACACTCGCCTCCAGGTAGGCATTGACTCACATGTTTAGCGATGTGAGTATATGTACTCACCACCCAAAAATAAATTTTCTGAATTCTGCACATCTGTGAGAGATAAGCCCTAAATAGTCCAAAAGCGCCAACAAAAAAAGTTTTTTGTTGTCTGTGCAAGTTTTGCAAGTGGATTAATTTCTCAGAACTTATTTGAACTATAACAACCAAACTTGGTAAAATGGTGTTAATAAAAATTTACACTTTTTTTTTAAAACAAAATTTTACTTTTAAAATAATGTTATTAATATTCGGTTTAAGATTCTTTGATGCATGAAAGATATTATCAATGAGACCACATACTTTGCAAATTTGGTCAACCTCACTCCAATGTCAAGATCACTGGAGCTGTCCAAAGTCAGTTAATATAGGTACTTTGAAGTGACCTTGACCCTAAACTATGAGAGATATAAATTCTAAAATTGTTGCATTTAAAGGTGATTTTTCCTATTTGTTCCATTGATCTTGAAGGTCAGTGTCATTTTAGGCCTTGCAAAGCATACAAGAAAAGTTCATACAGTGTAATGGCTCTATTTAACCCATATTGGGTTATTTGATCATACATGAGCATGAGAGGTCACATGAAGGTCAAAGTCAACCCAAGGTTACCATTTTTTTTGTGCATAATTTTGTTGCTTTAGTTTATTTGATAGGACATGAGTGTATTGTTGCTGGAGGTCAAGGTCATCTCAAGGTCAAGAGCATAGAAAGATCAAAGTCGGTATTAGCATTTTAATGCCACCGTTTCATTTTTGTTGTTTGGTTTGTTTGTGGGCAGTTATTTCATGTTAAATATTGCAAGTTCCATAAGGAGCATGTGGGTCATATGGGATTTACCCTTCAAATTTTTTAACGATCAGGTGGAGGAATGACTATTATTATTAGCAGGGTTGCTGAAGCCAGATTTGTGAATTCGTCAATTTGACTCATGACCACACAGTTATCCAGTCTGTCAGAATTCTCACTAAACAGTCAGCAACTTTTACATGAAGCAAAATTTTACAAGCTATTGGTGAATGGACCCATGCTTTCAAACCCCTCGATGACGATGATAGAGTTGATCAATTTTATTATGTTAAAGTGTTGTCCATTTTTTCAGGAGCTGCTGCCTGTGAACAAACGTACGGCAGAGAATTTCTGTGCCTACTTCAGGGAGAAGGGGCTTGGGTCCATTGCAGACATGCAGGTTTCTACGCAGGCCAGCAAGGCCAAGAAAGAGGCACAGAAAAATCTCTCTGAGATGATCACTAATGAGAGTCCTGTCAATGACGTGAGTATCTATTGTGTTTGCCCCTTTAGATTTCCAGGGTGGAGAATTTTCCTCGGGAGGCATTTGCATTTCCGAGAAAATAATATTGAGTTCCGAGTGTGAGAAGCGGAGGGGCTACCCTTTACTCGGCAAAGCGGCCAAAGGTCTAAACAGGCAAAACGTCCAAAAGCGTCCGTATCAACCATGTGGTTATATTCTCGCGTTGTTTGAAAGATTGCGAGACTTTCGGCAATTGACTTCCGGTTTATTCTGTTGTGAAAACATTCAACTGCATTTCCACAATTTTTCTCTGTGATGCGTTCGTTTTATCGATTTTTTTTTTTTTTTTCAATTTTTCTTGTGTGTGTGTGTCTAAAATGGATGGTTTGGATTCTTCGACAGATGAAGGGGAGTTTACAGGCTTCCATTTATCAGACATTAAAGTGAGAGAAATGGACTTGGAGTCGGAGGAAGAGATCGGTACTGACATTAGTGTCAGTAGTGTGCACGCATACGATCTTTCAGACTGGCAAAAAAGTGAAGAAGAGGAGGGGGCTTGTTCGGACATTATAAAACTTTTTTTTGGTAAACACATGGAGTATTAAAAAAGACATGACAAGAGAAGAATAAAAAGGTAGATAATCAAAAGAGAATTTATTTCTGTTCATTTTGCATTTTATTTCATTTAAATCTACATACCTAAGATGTGGTGTTTTTACTAACGTACCCCTAAATATCTCTAAAATTATAAAAAATTCTTGCCTGTTTAGAGCTAAAAAATAGACAAACGTGTGCCCAGTAAAATTGGAAATGTGGAGTTTGTGTGTAACAGTGGTTGACCTCGAACTTTGTTAGGCCTACAAATAAGATTCTTAACTTTTTTGATAGGCATGTGCATAAAACATTCCTTTTTTCGGTTTTTGTTTCTATTCATGTTTACTTTGTGCATTTTGCTTTCAGGAGAGGCCCTAAATTACTTTCAAAATTGCATAAATTCATTTTTTTCCAGGGGGCAAAGCCCCCATGGAACCCCTATCGGGGCTCGGCCCAGGCCAGATTTCAGAGATTTCTTGATTCCGTTGTTCTCCACCCTGGATTTCATGTAATGGCCACATAGTGCCTAGTTGTGCATTTCTAAAGCTAAGCTATTTTTAAGGATGATAGTGATAGAGATTATCAAGATAAAGAAGGGTAATGATGGTCATATAGAGAATAGATTATTGTATCTTTGTGTTCCAGATGGTTGAGTATGCTCAGGACCTGATCCAGAAGCAAGGCATGAGTGACGTGGAGGTTTCTATTGCAGTAAGTTTGTGTGTTGTTTTTTTCCTACAGCCTTGCTGTCTTCCGATGTTGCTGTTGATGGCGGCAACTTGAATAGCTTTTTCTTTATCACCGTTGTATTTGATTGTTGCAGTCATAGGAGAATTGGCAGGAGGAGGAGTTGGGGGGGAGGGAGGGATAGTTAACCAGTACATCTTCTGTTAATATAAAATACTCAATACTAACGGTACTTGCCAAAGTTGGCTAATGTTTGCAATCCTTTGACAGTGGATATCACAGTTTAGATGACGCACAGTTTTATGTATGGCTGTAAACTGCAAAACTGACCGTTCTAGCGAATGTGACCTGTCCCCATGTTTTTTATTACCTCAACCAGAGGAATTCCAATTATCCAGTAGTGGCATGCATGGTAAAGCTTGGTTGTGCTGTGCTGTGCAGATCTGGAGCTCTGTGATGGCAGCAGTGGAATGGAACAAGAAGGAGGACCTGGTAACAGAGCAGGCCATGAAACATCTGCGTGCTTACACCCCTCTGCTGGCCGCCACTGCCAAGTCGGCCAAGGCAGAGCTGGCCCTCATGCTGCGAGTGCAGGAGTACTGCTATGAGAACATGAACTTCCTCAAGTCCTTCCAGAAGATCATCGTCATGCTCTACAAGAGTGAGTATTGCTTACCAATCATGTTGAGATAGGTTTTATGAAAGGAACGGTGACATTAGCAGAGGTGCCAACCAGTACGGATTGACCGTATTTAATTCTGGCGAAGTGAATTAAATACGGAAATACTGTAGCTTTTATAAAAATACGGAGGAAAAGTTGCCGATCGTTTATCTTTGCCAGCGGTGCTTCTGTACCGGTTTCTGGTCTCATAATAGTACTCCTGCACTCACTGAACGTCACTGTTTTCAACAAGCTGATTTTCATGGTGATTTTAGAGTAAAACAAGTGTGGTGTTCAACAAGCTGATTTTTATCGTGATTTTAGAGGATTGAAAATAGCCTTCTGTTTCAGAGGGAAGCCTGTCGTTACTTTATAGTGTCATAGGCTAGGTTTTGCGAGAGAAAAAAATACTGACAAGTGTTAAAAAAAATACTGACAAACGGGTCCGGAAATACTGTCAAGAAGATTAGGGGGTTGGCACCTCTGCATTAGCCTAATAATGAAAAATTGCAACCCTGAAACCTGAACTGGTTAGTTATATCCTTGATTGATTATGAATCTGTATACTCCATAAACCAGGGTCAACTTTGCTACGATAAGCCCTACATTAAAATGATGTGAATGAATGTCCAATTTTTGTCACATCAGAATGCTTTTTTGTCTCTGAAAGACCAAGCAATAACATGGACCTAGTTTACGTTGATCGGATTTGAAAAAAATAATATAACTGACGCTACCTGTGTTGATCACACTTGGAGAAAGTTTATTTGCCTTTCCTATCTGTTTTACCTGGCTTTAGAGATGCATTTATTTGTAGGTGGGGGAACTACTCCTCGCATGCATGTTCAGAAGTTGCTGCTTGAATGTGTTTATAGTCCCCTCTCTTCCCGTTAAGGATTTTCAGAGAGGAGACTGTGTGAACCTGATATATTCGTCATTAGTTGTTCAGATGACAATTTAAGGTAAACGTTCAGATCAATTGAGCATACAAGATAAAGAAATGCCAGCCACATGGCAGCGCTTTTGAACAATTTTCTGGATTGCCTATAATCGATCATACTGCCTTTTCAAATCTATTCTTAATTTTATCAATGTGTCCGTATATGTTTGTGTGTGTGCAGCTGATGTACTGAGCGAGGACACCATCTTGCGCTGGTACAAACAGGCCCACAGCCCTAAGGGCAAGAGCGTCTTCCTGGATCAGATGAAGAAGTTCATCGAATGGCTCGAGAATGCTGAGGAAGGTCTGTTAACCTCTTTTTTAATCTTGTATTTCTTTCTCTGCCCAACCCCTTCTCTCTGTATTTTGTATAGACTTCAAAGATTTTGTTAAAAATGCAGTCTCTAGAAAACTATTGTAAATAAACACCAAATATTTGTAACAGCACAAAAAAAATTATTTTATTAATGTTTAGAAAGTAATAGAAATCTTCTGCTGATTATTGCATAGTTGATTTTGCTCCGTAAATGGAACGTTTCCTGCGAAGCACAGTACAAAAGTTTATTGCCGAGATGCATACCCAGGGCTGAGCTTTAACGTTCGCCAACTCGCCAATGGCCCCTAAAAATAGTGTGTGGCGAGCTCGATTTGGGTTACCATTCGCCCGGCTGGCGACTTGAAAATACCGCCAGTGGTAGAGATTTTGTACCTGTACACGGACTTTTGACTTGCAATGTAAAACAAAACACGCGCCAACCGCTTCTGCAGTCAGCACCGGAGACCCGTTCCGATGCATGCTAGGAAGTTAGGTAACGCTAGCAAAGCGAGGGATTTGCGAAGTAAAAATAGCCTTTTCTCGCGAGACTTTCTTCTTTCCCTCGCCGCGAAACGCTACTGCCCTGCGAGATCCTAGCCTTCTTGCTTCCTTGCGTGTATCGGAACGAGTCTCTGACTTCCTTGATGAGTCACGCGAGACTTGCCGTACTTTCGATATTCCTTATTCTCAGTCTTTTGTCAATCTCGAACGATGTGGCGCTTTTTAAGCGGTGTCTCGGAGCCTCCAGCAAAAAAATAAAGTCCGAAGAAGAAAAAAAAAACAGCTGAAGAAGGCACACCCAAGCTCCTTCAAGTTTTGGAACATTGAGGAGGAGGATGTCGATGATGAATAAATTATACAGTGCTTGTTTTAAAAAAATGAAACAGTGTTGTTGTTGAAATTTATCATGTTTATTAGCTGCAATAGTTATACAGTTTTAAAAAATGACCATGCTTTCAATCAAGGGGTCTGGCAACCTGAGAAATATTTTGGCAACTTCAACTTCCCAGGTTAGGAGCCCGGCTGGCTCCTTAGCCTGGCTTGCTAAATCTCAGCCCTGCATACCACAGAAATTTCTATGCGTTGGCGCAACACAGTGATGACACACTGGTCTCAGAAGCGGAGCATCAAATTCCATTGATATAATTTGTGTCACTGCCTGTGGGGGAGGAGAAATGTCTGCAATATGAAGTTGCTGTTAAGTGATGTTTCATTGTGCTGTGTTGAATGTTTTCAGAGTCGGACGAAGAGGAAGAGGCTTAAAGAGACACAACAACAGCTGCTGGAAGTGGATATATCAAACATTCGCCACTTGGACATTCATTCTTAACAAATGTTGTTTTTTTTTTTTTAAATTTTTTGCTCTTTATTTTTTCTCTTCCATCTTTGTTCCTTCTCCTATTGCTGATCGATCATCAACCTACTCAATAACGAGACGTGCGCACGCCTTAGAAAAGAACAATGCTGCGGAAGTCTTGGTCTGCCTTCTGCTCAGACTTGATGTTGGACTTGTAAATACAAAATCCCAAGCCGCTTGCATTGTTATTGATGTACTGTCCAGTGGTATCAATTTATTGTCCATCATGTTTTAATTTCTGGCCACATTAGCACCACCTGCGTGGACTTTTACTGTGGGTTTGTTAGTTTATAGGTTTAGATTTTACGTTTGCAATTAAAACAACAGCAAAATCATCCATTTCTCAATTGTACGCACGATGTTACCAGTTGCCGTTTTTATCCTGATGAAATAAGATGAGGGGAAATTTTATGTAGTGCTCCCTCATCACTCCTTCAGATTTGTATTTTTTTGATTTGTTGGTATCACAAGAAGGAAGTTCAGAGGAAAGCTGGGGGTGGGGTAGGGCGCGGAAGGGCAATTCTTTTCCTTTTGTGGGACTGTACATGATTTGTGGTGGCTCTGAGTGCATGGTTGACTGGGGGATACACTGGAATCATGCTAACAAATGGAATGCTTGGACCATTATGATAATTGTACTGTCAACGTGCGGGTGCTTGCGTGTGTTTGTGTCTCTGAGCACGACTCGGATTTGTTTCTAACGTTTGTGCCTATTTGTGAGGCACTGTACCTGAGAAAAAAAAGATTTACTTTTATTTTTTGTCTTCTTATTTTTAGCAGTGATGAATTTAGCAAAATAATGAATAAAACTCCTGATTTTTTTGTAGCGAATGTGTTGTGTTGCTGTGTTTGAAAGTGGTTTTTCTCCCCCTTTAATGGCTTCACCTTTTTTTCCCCCATTTGTTCAGCAGCAATAATTGTGGACAGAAACTGTTAGAGCAGTTGCGCTATCTACAAAAATGAGTATTAGAATAGTTTCAAGCAGTTTATCGAGACATAGGATATGTGCTTGTTGAATCTAAGCATATGGACACCTTTGGGTAGGTGTAATGCAATAGTGCCCAATATAAAAGTTTCCAGCGTAGAAGGGTGTGGGTTCGTTCTGTGATGGGGATGAAATATTTATTTTCTATCTGATGCGAATGAAGTATTTATATTTACCTTCTGTTTGTGATGGGGACGAAATATTTTTTTGGTATAAGGCTTTTAAGATCATAGAGGATTTTTTCGAAGTTCTCTGCTTTCCTGCATCTGTTAATAATGGTACTGAATGCTGTTGATCTAAATTCCTCTCTGCCTTCTACAAGTTGTCTCCCTGCCTTTACACGTTTTGAGCGAAGAATGCCTGTAGAATATATATAAGTTACAAATAGCCACACTTTTGAGTGTCGTTTAGGAGAAACGTGCTTTTATATACAGTAAAACATCCGTTTTGAGACCCTCTTTTAATCGACTTCCTCCAACATACGACCGTAAAAAATTCACCGATGCTTTGTACTATATAAACGAACTCTTTAAAAACAACTACCTCTAAAGCGCGACTTGCTATCGTCAAATAATTAAATTTTATGACCTAGCATATGAAAAATTCAGATTCCAAAGCAATACTATATTTTTGCGCTTGAAGAAAACAGTTTCGTTTACAACTGTTAACAGCAGACAATGCATTAAAACAGCTTGAAATACTCTAAGGAGCTGAGCAGGTTTCCCCTGAGCAGGGGCCTGTCAGATCTTGCCGACAACATGTCTGGTGTTTAAAGTGACAAACTAAGAGAACATGTACAGGTAGGGGGATCATGCAAACAAACAGAAATAACCGCTTTCTTTTTAAAAAAAACCAACACCACAAACTATTCAAAGATTGAATAAAAAATAATTACAACAATATTAATGGGGTTATCTTATAAATAGTTACAACTCCAAACATGCACTCAGCACTTACATACACTTTTAAACAACTATCATACCAACATTGATTTTTTTTATTTTGTAAATAATGAGGAACAGGAAAATATTGACTGTATTGGTTGTGAGACAGAATTTAATCTATATTTCTGAAAGATGGTAGATGTTCCCTATACTTAATGGTATGTGCACTTTTTGTACAGTATTTATTTTACTTAATTAATTTTCTAAATGACCTTTTCGAAAATCTCCTACCTCTTTTTTAAGACCCCTGCAATTTAAGACCTCGTTTTAATGGCAATGTAAAGGTTGTAAAGTGGGTGACTTCTGCGGCTCGAGTTTGATCGTGGATGGGCCAGCACCTTGAGCTGGACAAGCGCTATTATATAAGAAGATTTAAAACGGTTCCCCATCTAACTCTAACGGCACGTACTGAGTTGGGAAATCACGTAACGAAAATGTAATAAAAGGGTATAAACACGTACAAAGTCAGTGCCAATGGGGTATGAAAACGTAAAGCTAAGTTGCTGGGAGGTATCATCAGGTACAACTATTTCGGTCGTGCGTACAGCTTTCGTTCGATTTGGATCGTGTGCTTGTGCGTCCTGCGCGACCCCCTACCACCCTCTCTCCCCCTCCTATTCATTCTGTCGCTTCCGAGAAACAGCCAATCATATGCACGATAATATTCACTATTTCTTCTCGAAGCTTTTGATTGGCTTTATAAGACTGACAACAACCCAACATTAAACATGGCCGACAAGCAGCGATCTGAGGGGAAGCCGAAGAAAAGGAAAAATAAAGCAGACAAAACTAATTGCTCCAAAAAATTAAAACAAGATGAAGGAAACAAACTTTTTTGTTAGCCTTTGGCTTTGAGTGCTCGGTAAGTCGGTAAGAGAAGAAAAATGTGAGCCGCAACCGGGCCCGGCTGAAGAAACTCAAACTGATGAAAAGACTTTCCACACAAAGTGTTTATTACGTATGTTGGTGTACCCCCTAAAAAACTGAAAGGGGGTATTAAAACCCCCTTATGTTTGCAATGAGGGTATGAAAACCCCCACATGTTTTGGTTGAGGGTATAAATACCCCTAGCTTAAAAACTTTCTCCCTCACTGCACAGAGGGAGTCGGAGTTTGAGCTGAGTAAAAGCATTCATGCATCGATGGCTGCCACCACTACCAATAAACAGCAAGATATTTAACATTTAATTTATGCTTTCATTTGACTTATTTTGATCTTGATTAGTCCTTCACTGGAGCCCAAATGGGCTATTTTGCAAAGTACTTGCTACTAAAACACAGTTTTTCTTGACGGCAGATGCTATGTCCGTTTATGCCTGCATACTGGGACACAATGCAAAAGTGATAGTAGGTAGTCCAGATGGTATTGTGAATGAGTGGTATTGTATGGTACAGATTTGCTTTGTAAAAAGAAAGTTCCACCACTCGTGCACAGCCAGAAAGAATGTGTTCGCAAACGTGGTAGTTGTGTACATTTATTTGGAAAGAAACAGATAATATCACACCGTCTATAAAGTCATCACAGATTGCTTAGGTAAAAAAACAAAAAAGTTTGAAAAAGCTGGGGTTTTTTTTCTTTAATTTAGCAACAAATTTGCAGCAAAGTACTCGGATTATATTCCCAAATAAATGAACAGTAAATATTAAATAAGTGACAATAATCACAATGTAGTTTTCCATGCAGTAATAAATATTAAAATATTTTTAAAAGTAATAATCATAAATGAGAAGTGAAATATTTAAATAAACAATAATAATAACTAATGGTTTTTTAATGACCACATAACAACCGTAATGTAATATTTGCATCCCAAAAGCTTTGACTGGCATTCAAAGTTTAAATAAATGCAAAAGCTTTAACACAATGTATGGCTATATTAGTTCTATAATAACAGTGAATGAAAATGTCACTGTAGCTATTCAAGTGATAACCCTAAACAAAAATATTCATTTTTAATGATAAGCAAATACAGATTCGAGATATAGATCTAATATTTGGCAATATGCTCATCGTTGTATCCTCTTAACATTCTAACATTGATTCATGTGGATGATGATTTATTTGGAAAATAAAACTAATTTGATAAATAATCAGGGTGAATGAAAATCTTTGTTTGTTTGAGTCCTTGAAATTAATTACGGACTAACCAAATAAAAAACATAATTATGTCCATCTGTAGTTTAAATTGCAATAATTTGAAATTAAATTCAATGTAATAATGATGACAGTATTGCAACAGAAAGTTCACAATAGATATTAACGCAGAGCACTGGCCAGCTCTTAGAGTTGATCAGAAAAGTTGGACGGGAGGGGAGACCCAGCTTGCAAAACATCGTATGCCGAAATCAGAATTAAACTCACCTTGCCCAAGAAACACAGTTGCTTTAAGCTTGCACTCTGTTGCATCATGTACCTTAAGCTCGTTACCCTCACCCTCACCTCCGACCGTATTAAGTACAGGTACGTAGAGATTTACCGATTACCTCCCTTTCTCCACTTCTTTACCTGTTTACGGACAGTCCCAATGAAATCGATATTCAGTGTGTACAGGGTCCAGCGGACTGCCAAGAGCCGAATCAGGAACACTCCGAAAGAGATAACAACAACCACTATTATAAAACTAAATATTGTATAGTACATGTCCACAATAGGTGTGCGCATGTACAGTGCTGGCAAGTAAAAACGCAGACTATAGCATTGAAAAAAAATTTTTTTTAATAGTCCACAAAATTGTTTGAATTAAAAAATTTACATTGGCCTCCTAGAGAGAATATTTTCCTATCAGGATCTGAAATCAGTTTGTTTGGCTCTCACAATTCATTTATATGCTAAACCCAACTTTTTGACCTTCTTAAAAACCCCTATTCTGTGCTAATTTAGTTGCCGGCTATTAGAATATAAAATTATAGAATATGTATTTTATAGAAACATTCATTTCATGAGCACGTTGTAGAAGGACGGATTGCGATATACAATAAAAAGAGAAAAAAAGTATTTGATTATGTGCCATAATGAATCATTTTTGTTAGGTTTCATGCGCTATTGCCTACAATTGAAGTACAGGGACCACCCCCTATGTTTGCCCAGACAAGCCATAATTACTATTAAGCTTAGAATCAGTGATACACCTGATTCAGGCTGTTTAAATGTGCGAGATGATTGTCAGAGCTGGTCCACAGCAAACAGTTTTACACACACACACACACATACATACACAATCGCACACACAAACACAGTTACAATCGTTGCAATACAACCATCTTTAACTGACTTGACTAGAAATAGAGAAAAATTAAAGTTAGTCTTTTGCCAAAGGGCACATTTGACTACATAGCCGAGACTTGCCAAGTACCGCCCTTGATGATCAGCTACGCTCTGTGGCCACGGGGAAAGAGGTTGCAGAGTTACAATTTAAGAGGTGTGATATGTTGTATAGTCATATAGATCAGTTGTCTAATAACTCATTACTTGTCTAGTTCGAACCCTATGGGCTGAAGTTCTTGTTAAAAAAAAGATCTTGAAGCCGATTCACGTGTGTTTCTATCAGCTTTTTCCAAGAAAAGAAGTTATATTGCAGTCTGGTTAAGTTGGCACTTGGTTCGTGAAAGACGTTAACATTCATTTGCCATAGGAAATACTGAGTCTGATTACAAAAGAAAGGCTTTCTATAGTAGCTTTGGAGGTGAGAAAGTTGTCTGGCTAGTTCAGCCTTTTAGGAGTCGAGTCTGTTGTCTTTTTAAGAGTTCAGACGTTTGGCATACATTAAGATTTGAGCACGTAGTCTTCAGTTGAGACAACTTGTTATAGTTCTGAAGAGTTCAGAAAGTGGTCTTTTTCAGATGTTTTAAGAGCTCAGACTGTTGTCTTGAAATAGAGCTGCAGTCTCATACTGATAAAGTTGCCTTGAAGATTTCAGACATGTTCCCTATTTTAGGAATTGAGAAAGTTGTCTAGATCGGCCTGGAACTTCGGGTTGAAGACTCTGTCTAAGATCTTAGGGTCGACTTGCACGTCCTCGCCGTCATCTTTCCCTAGGATGTTATTGAGGTTCTTGTCCGCCAGCTTGTCCAGAGCGCTGATCGTCTCATCGTCCTCCTGCTCCTTTGCCTTAGTCCTCGCTGACTTCACCCTCGCCTTGAAACACACAAAAACGGCCATATTACTAATTGTGATGATAAAACTTCATTGTACAAATAATAATAATAATAATAATAATGTACATTTAATATAGCTACAGTCTCAGATTAATAAGAATAGGAACTGAGATATTATTATTATTATTATTATTATTATTATTATTATTATTATTATTATTATTATTATGTATGCGCTTAAAGTAGATTTAGCTTCAGGGGCTTGCATGAATGCAGAACAACTGTAACTATAAAACCAAACGAGGAAAACTCATAAACTATACAGTTTTTCTCTTGTCATACACGGACTAACATAACTACATAACTATAAATATAAATAGCTGTGAATAGGTTTTTGCTATTCTATTTTCTGTCTTTTTTGTCATTTGTGTACATAGTTGTAAATAGTCTATTTTTGTCTTTTTTGTAATTTATGTACATAGTTGTAAATAGTCTGTACCTTTACTGTCCCGTCTTTTGGTGTATTGTAGCAAAAGTGATGTTTCATCGAGTGCATGTATTTATATGTAACGACTATGTAAAGCGTGGTGAGTCTGGTCATAGGCTGGAGTACCCGCTATATAAAAATTCGTTATTATTATTATTAACTAGCAGATAAAGGATGCAAGGTGCGTCGTTTTCTCCTGTTTTTAATAATAATAATAATACCGGATGCTAATACGCGCTTTACTTCGAATGATTTCAAACTCAAAGCGCGGCGCAAACTCAAAGCTGTGCCTGGAATTCTGTTTAATCTGCGTCGTGGTTTTGCTCGCAGTTATCTTGTTACGTATAGCGTAATAGCGGCAATAGGCACCCACAAATAAACTCACCACGTCTCAAGGTGAAAGAAAACAAACAAGGGTCAA
>CM072525.1:19794292-19799292 GCA_036898135.1 Oncomelania hupensis
CGAAGCTGATGAAGTAATGCTGATATCAGGCACTGATTTTGAGCGCAAGAAACAGGTAAAAGAAGAGTAGCTGCCGTTGGTGGCAACGATCTGAGGCACTTCGGAATACGCTGGCCTCAACTCCTGGATCACCGGGGTCAAAGGCACACCGGGACAATCTTCCTCTGGCAAAGCAGCAGACTGTTCATCTTCGTCCTTCGGTAAAGATCGGAACGCTGCCGGAAAAGACCGAGCAGCTTCCGAACGTTTCCGATCTTCTGTCCACGCATTCACCGGCCAAGGTCGACGATGATGTGAATATACATAATGAGATAGATGGGAGGGGACGGAGGATGGGGAGGGCGTGGTGGGGCCTACCTGCGCGTAAGTTGAATCCTCAAAGGTAGGTCGGGGGGTTGGGGACCTCTTGTCGTCTTCGTCGTCGAGCTGAGTGAAGTCGGATATGTCAACACTGGCGAAAGAGGTGTCGCTACGCTCCAACTTGTGCGGGGTGCTCCCGTAGCTGCTGGTGGGGGGCCTGTGGCTAACAGCAGCCGCTGGCTTTTCCTTCCTGGGCTCTTGGGTCGGAGATTTCTTCTTCACCTCTTCCTTCCTCACCTCTTTCTTCCTCTCTTCCTCCTTTCTATCCACAGCCTCTTTGACAACAGCAGCTCGGGCCACCTGTCTGGGCAGCTTCGGGAGAGCGTCGTTTGGGCGACTTCCTGGGGCTGTCCTTGGGTGTTCTGACGCGGGCAGGGCTATCTCTGGACGTGCTAGCAACTGCTCTGTGCGGCGGCGACTTGCTGCCTGCTGCCTGTCTTTGGGGTGTGCCCGCCTGCTGTCCACCTGACTTTTGCAAAGATTCTGGCACTGGCCCGCCTTCTCCTGTCTGTAACGATACAACAGATTAAAATAAACATTGGCGTCAACGTTGCGTCGATAGCCTATCATGCACCAGGAAACAACTCCTAAGCCCACAAATGTACACGCCATCGTGGAAAGACGTAGGAACATTAACTTGTAACTATCGCATGATGAAATATCAATAGATAAAACAAAGAAACGTAAAGTATATATTTATCTTTATGTTTTATCGTTCTTATAGCGCGCTTTTCCTGCTCAAGGCGCTCGCAGATACAGGATCTAACTATCTAACTCAAACCGCCCGAGGCACCCACTTGCAACCTTTGGGCGCCTCGCCTGACGCCCAGGCAACTGAGCATAATCCTGGGCGACCGAGAATTCAACTGAAAGATACCTCTCCTCCCTCCCCCCCTCCAAAAACATAAATACACTCACTCTCTCTCTCTCTCTCTCTCTCTCTCTCTCTCTCTCTCTCTCTCTCTCTCTCTCTGTATATACATATATGTATATATATCCGGCCCGCTCTAACAGTTTGATAAGACAAAGACAGGTACATCTGTTTTAAGCTTTCACCGATGACAAATATACATTTTTGTCTACTGTACACCAACGCAACTCGAACTATGCCAATGCATTCTTAAATCAAAACACCGATAAACACAGGAAAAAATAATGGATTTCTGCAACTGTAGTGCAAAGTTGAAGATGTTCTGCAGCAGCACATCAGCATTGAAAACCACAACTTTCAGAGTGCCACTCTCTTATTAGTGCATGTGCACTACATGTCTTTTAGTAATAGTCCCATTTACGAATATACTCTCTGAGACTACTGCCTATCTGAAAGTATACTCGTAATTAGTAGTAGAAGGAACACGTATGGAACTTAAGTCAATGCACCCCGAACTATGGTTTAATTAACACCATCAGGTTACAGCAAATGTGTTAGAAGACTAGGTTTTATTAAGCCAGACACACATGAAAAAATTGTAAAAATGTAAAGTGCATTTGTGATGAACCTTTAACTCTAAAACATCTATTATTTGATTGTATTCAGATTCATCCTCTTTTGCCCCTTGAAGTAAATACTATAACATCAGTTAAAAACATTAGCAATGAATTAAGTGTGGGATTGGCAAAAGCTTTAATTTCTTCTCCAGTCGCTCGTTTTATTTAACTGACTTTGATATTGTTATGTTAGAGAGATGGTAATAGTACCTGTGTGTATTTATGTGTTCATGTGTGTCTGTTTAAATGCGTGAGTCTGTAGTATGCATGGTCTTTATCATCTTGATGAAAAAAAGACGTTAATAAAACTACCAACCAACATGAAATCCCCTACATTGGTCTTTTACTGTTTGACATTTCAACAGGGGTTGGCTACGAAAACTCGCACAGCGTAATATTAACGTGTGTTTCTAATAAACCCATGATAGAAATGTGTACATGAATGAAATAGGCTAGTTACATTCAAAGTGGGTGTTTCTAAACCTATGATAGAAATATAGACTGAATGAAATAAGCTTTGCTACATACACATTCAAATCATGCAAATACCCAAAGTAGTAGTTTCCCAAACGAAACGGCGATATCACAGAACAGACATTCAAGTAATAACCTACATAATCCACAGCTAATGAACTGTATCCTAAACAAGCACCAAACGATAACCACAGACAGTCAAAAGACCATACTATCACAGACAGTATTTGGAAGTCCTGCTCGAACACGGACACGAATAAATTATTTATTTATGGCAACGATAGCAGGCTAGCGACTGCTACTACCAGTACCATGCCTATTAAGGCTTCAACTTGAGCAGGCGATAGAGTGATTGTGATTCCATCGATAAAAACACGGGTATCCCATTAAATCCCACAAATTTACGCTACCGGTAGCTGGGACTGCACCACCCAAAATATCAGCTTATCAAAATCAGAAATCAGAATCTGTATTGTCCCAACAAACATGCAGCAAGGACAATTTTATCGCATGTTTACAACAACCATTGACAATACAATTTGACTCGTACAACGCAGTCTGTATTAGATTAAAACATCAATGCACTGACGGTCGACTAAACGAGTTGCGTCCCATGGACGATATCTAGACTATGAGTTTCTGAATCGATGGAACTTTTAAATTTTGAATCATTGGCTGGGATGCGGCATTTCACAACATAGCCTGGAACTGAACAAGTTGAATATCAACCAGCTCATGTTCATACAAAAATAGATTGTTCCTGAATCGATCAATAAAACGCTGATGTGCCAAAACGAAAAAAATTCACCGCTGCGTAGGGCTGGTTAGTTAACCCACATTTGGGAAATCATCAATTGGGTAATGCTTCTGAATCGATCGATAAAACACAGATAGAGCATAACGTTCATACATAAAGACTTGAAAAACCTCCAGTATCAGTTTCTTAGATGATAGAATATTTGTGTGAATCCACTAATAAAACGCTAACATTAATTCGTTTAAAATTGAAGTTTAACATCTACACCCCACCATTGGCGATATGGCTGGCAGACTGAGGATAGCCATCCCAGGGAAGAAGGCGATATGGATCTAAGAGAAATAACACTGACCCACCATAGCAATCATACTGCTAATAATTATGGACAGTGAACAATGGGTCACTTTTTATCTTGCCTTCCACACGGGATTGGAACTTTGGTAATCGATTTGGCAGGCGTACGCTCTACTACTGAGCTATGGTGTTGGTTCTATAGTAAAACACTAATACACGTGCATTTCACATTACTACAGACTCTCCAAGACTGGAATTGAACAACTGGAGCACAGGCCCCCGTATCACAATGTTAGCGGACGCTCTATACTACTAGTGTAATGCTAGTAGTAGTAGTATAAAGTCTGCTAACATTACAATACGGGCGCCTGTGAACTGAAGTATCAGTTTATAGGCCGTTTATGGACGATCAACAAAGCACAGATGTGCATATGCATACATTTCACTACCAGCACGGCTGGAACAAACTCCAGAAGGCCTATACTATAGACAAAAGACTGGTTCAACGGAACACTGATCTGTATAAATTGTACACATCACAGGCTAACAACATTTGGAGCTGTACAAAGGCTACCCCGAGTATGTATTTACTGACTGCAGAATAGCTGTGAACCACTCAATAAATCAACGAAATAAACCAAATAGTGAATCAGCCAACAACTAAACATCGATACGCATACATTTTACACTAATATTCTTATTTCCAATAGCTCTAGGTTGCCACACATAGTCTGAACACTCGACAATGGATGGAGGCACGCGCGTTATAAATGGACATCATCATCATCATCATCATCATCATCATCATCATCATCATCATCATCATCATCATCACCATCCTCCTCCTCCTCCTCATCATCATCATCATACTAAAATCACTTCGGTGAATAGAGGTTAACTAAAATAAAACGCGAACAAAACAAACATTTCCTCTCGCCGTTGGAAATAAATAACACGCATATCAGAAACTGAGCGACAGCCAAAATGCTCAGTTTAGCACAAATACACTTTCTTCGGTGACAGTACCCTATGACGAAACGACAGAAACGAATGAATGTAAGTGGTCTGAGACCGCCTAATATTCACGCCATTTATCACGCGCTATAGTTCATTCTATGCTATTTCCTCCCTCTCTTCCGAATCTCAGTTACTCTGACTTTCAACATACGATGAGTTATGTATGGAGATTAGGACTATTTATTTTTTATGCACTAAAAATACTAACTGAATTTTATGAGCAGATACATTTGAGCTGACGTAATAACCTAACCAATGTAAACGCCATTGTAATTCTTGAGAGATCAGGTACAACAATTTTATCAACCGCGTGACCAACCATAATATTTTCGAGGGGCTGGTGGCCCGATGAATTTTTGTTTGTTTTATTGTTTGTATGTTTTTTGGTTTTTTTTTTGGTGAATAAACGGACGATGTCCAAACGACATACGACGAGTTAGCTCGTTAAAAGGTTTGCGAAGCGCTATTTATACATGGTCAGTTTTAACTTCGTGTTCCATGATGATTACCACGTACGGATGTTCATTGGGGCAGGAGTTGGGTGGGTGAAGGGTTTTTCCAATATTCTACCAGCTCTGTGTTCCCACAGCTCTGTGTTCCCAGAGCTCTA
>CM072525.1:19804292-19811792 GCA_036898135.1 Oncomelania hupensis
GGACCTGGTTTCAGCAGCCGTCAGCGTATTAACCTAACAGGACTTAGAAACGAGTTTTCATGAAACCGGTTTGGTGAGACCTGACTTCCGGTCTCCCTGGCTGCGAGTCTTTGTTTTTAGCGATCTCGGTACACATGTTTGGAAGAGGACAACGAGGTGAAGGAGGGAAGGGAGGGAGAAGAACACGCAGGAGGAGGAGGAGAAGGAGGACGAAGAGAAGGAGAGTGGAGATGGAGGAGTAGGAGGACGAGAAGAAGAAGAAGAAGAAGAAGAAGAAGAAGAAGAAGAAGAAGAAGAAGAAGAAGAAGAAGAAGAAGAAGAAGAAGAAGAAGGAACAAAATATAAAAAAGATGAAGAAGAAAAGAATGGAGGAAGTAGGAGGAGGAACATTTTTTTTTAAAGACGGAGGAGAACGAAGAAGAGGAGGATGGAGAAGAAGAAGAAGAAGAAGAAGAAGAAGAAGAAGAAGAAGAAGAAGAAGAAGAAGAAGAAGAAGAAGAAGAAGAAGAAGAAGAAGAAGAAGATATTTTCAAGTATTGTACGATTCAGTAATAAACAATAAAGTGGTAGAAATAAAATATCTTCAGATTATCTGATTGGTGCTCATCTGCCACAAGAGTTCGCACAGCGTCGCGCCGTATACACCTAAGCCTTTAGTTTTACTAGGCCATGTTTCGGTCAGCTTAGATCATCTGTATGTTCCATGTAAGTCAATAAAACTGACTATCCAGCAATTGAGGGGTGGGAAGGGGAGGGGGGGGTCGTTGCCTGTTGCTATGACAACCAAATACAACAAACTACCCTGGACGCTGACCGCCAATGTTTGAACAAAGGACTAGTCATCGGATTGAATGCCTATGACAGAACAGTAATACAATGAATGGCACAATTAGTTGCTTTACATAAAAAGCATATGGTAAGTGGTGTATGTGTGCGTGCGTGCGTGCGTGTGTGTGTGTGGTGTGTTGCTCTGACTTTATTTTTTCATTAAACATTTCGAACTATTCCGTTCGGTGAAAGAACAAAACTAACAATCTTATTTTGGAAGCTACTAGCTGGGATTTATATAGCTAAAGGCAACATAAGAAATTTGTGAGAAATTCAAACGCATCAATGGGACAGAGGCACATTTCTGGGTTTCATCGGACAATAGTTACATATTGTAGTGTTTTGTACTTACCTTGTATTGTATTATACTTACCTTGTAATGTATTGTACTTACCTTGCATTGTATTGTATTTACTTTGTATTGTGTTGTATTGTATTGCATTTTATTTACATTGTATTGTATTGTACTTACCTTGCATTGTATTGTATTATACTTACCTTGTATTGTATTGTACTTACCTTGCATTGTATTGTATTTACCTTGTATTGTATTGCATTTTACTTACACTGTATTGTATTGTACTTACCTTGCATTGTATTGTATTATACTTACCTTGTATTGGATTGTACTTACCTTGCATTGTATTGTATTTACCTTGTATTGTGTTGTATTGTATTGTATAGCATTTTACTTACATTGTATTGTATTGTACTTACATTGTATTGTATTGCATGTACTTACCTTATATTGTATTGACCTTGTATTGTATTTTGTGTATTGTACTGTGTTGTATTGTCTTGTATTGCGTTGCATTGCTTTGCGTTGTGTTATATAATGTTTGTTTGTGAGAATATTGAACCATATGCTGCCCGATGAAGAGAGAAAGGGGTAAGCTAACTTGTTGGATTTTAGCTAAAGGCAATATTTACCACTGTGCTGGAAATAAGGTCCATTGAGTGGTGTTTACATGTGATTGTATTGCCTGCAGCCTGGTAACGAATAATGAAATACTACGATGTGTAGAGGAAAAGCTAACAAACTTATCCGAACCAAGTAGCGGAGTCTATTGTGTGCGTGTGTGTGTGTGTGTGGGTGTGGGTGTGTGTGTGTGTGTGTAGGGGTGTGTGTGTGTGTTGTGTTGTGTGCTAACGGCTAAAATGAGAAAATTGTTGACTTTTGCTTGAAAATTACATTGTGTTTTCCACCACACGTAATTATCATTATCATTCTAATAAACTATATTAATGCTATAATAGCACCATAGGCGCCAACCTGCAGCTTTAGATGCATCGCCTAGATGAGCACAGAGAAACGGACATAGAGAAACAATTTTTTAAAATAAAGTGGTCGTTGTCGATGTAGACCATAGTTAAATTATTTTGATTTATTTTATTTTTCAAATAACAAAACCGAAAATGGAATATATTAGCAATTATTGTTGTCTGAAATCATAGTTTTAACGAAACTCATGGTACATACACTCCTGAAAAAGCGCAACATTTCAAAAGAGCTCTCCATTTTTGTAAATTGTTATTTTTAAATTTATTTTATTGTTGTTTTATTATTTTTGTTAACTTGATTATTTTACTTCTTACAATTTTATTGGTTAAAAAAAAATTCTAAACCGAGTTATTTTACTGTTTAGTTTTAAAAAAATTAATTATCGAGAAATCGATTGCAAAAGCCTTGACGAAAGGGTTGCACTGATAATGCATTTATAATTCTTTCTCCATTGTTCAAGTGGAATAACTCGTGCTAGTTAAAAGATCCTCTATTGATTTGTGTAGGAATGTAATTGAACCGATTGAGTCTGAGAACAATACGCAACAATTGTGTCCGTGGCTTTGAAAACCCTTGAGCTGGAAAATACGTTTTATTCCCAAGAGAATTATCGATTGCCTATCATATTATAATAAACGATCGTGCATTGCGAATTCTTTTGAGCCGGTTATTAGTTGTATCATGCTGAAAAAAAAAACAACAACTAGCTGAGCTTGGAGAGACGTATTATGCTTGTGCATGACAGTATTGTCTAGAACTGTCTGTATCCGCTTCCAAAAGAGGCAAGAGGACACAACATAGCACCTGAACCATCTGAAGCATAGATAAGGTATGGGGCGCCATTTGTAAATTGCAAAACCTACCAAATGAGTTGTGTAGACATACATTGAGGTGTGTAGATATAGAATGGGCTTTCTTCACTTTGAAAATGAATTGTGCAGGCATAAAATGAATTCTGAAATGAAACTTATAAAATGAAGTGGGTATAGAGATTACGAAAAGAATCGATTAATTTAGAAATGGCGCCCCTCCACCTCCCTCCTCCGTTCTCCCCCCTCTTCTTTCCTCCCCCCTACCCCCATTAAAAAATAATTATGCGTTGACAGAACCAATTCAAGTCATGTCAACAAATGTGTACTCTATTACCCACGATGGAGAATTCATTAACATTGTATCATTAACATAGCTAAAACAATCCCAAAACAATAATATCATGATTAAATTAATACTGTAGCATTCCAATAGAAAGAAAGAAAGAGATTTTTCTTATATAGCGCACTTACAAGCTCAGAGAGCTTCTCAAGGCGCTGGCCCGTAATATCCAGCAATCACACAATGGTTTGCTGAAGTCAGGATTCGAACCCACGTCGCCCAAGACGCACTCACACAAGTCGTTCGCTCTGACCACGGAGCTATCCCTGCGCCAATAATGAAAAGTGTTAAATCTAGTCCATGGGAGGAGTGGAGGGTGAAGGTGGAGGGGGGGATGGGAAAAAGAGAGAGGAAAAAGAGGAAAGTGCTTGTGGGAAGGGATGTGAGGACCGGTGGACGAAGCTAAGGTTTGGGAGAAGGTACACTTTTAATAGGCTATAGTCCCCGTGGGGTTGTTGGATGATACGATGAGCTACAGAAAAACAGGCTATTAATAAGAACAATACCCGCAAGTTGATGACGTTTTAGTATGATGTTGAGAGCTCTGCCTTTCCGGGCCAGTTTTATTAAAGGGTTTAAGGAATGAATACAATACTTATACCTCTATAACTCTATAGATACAACTTCGAGAGGCAAGTCGCCTATTTGTTCCTCATATCCGTTTATAAAACTGACCAAAGAAGAGGCGCCCAGTCGACGTGCAGATACAGATACAAATAGAGATGTGTTCTTTTGAATTTGTCTTAGGCCAATACAAAATTAATATGTCTGTTTACGGTAGCAGAGGGAAAAAAAAAAGGTCGGTAGATCGGCTTTTTGTTTTTGTTTTTAAACCTTTTCCGCCTTTGGTGCGATATTTTTTGCTTTTATCTATTTTTTTTCCAGACGTCCCAACAAAAGTTTAGGGTCGGGACAAAAAAAAATAGGGTCGATAGGGATACCGTAAACAGACAATTTTTTTTTGGTGGGGGTTGGGAGGGGTGGGAGAAGGAGGCCTTAACCGATTTCGAAAGAGAAAATAAGAGGTCCCACGTCCACCATCTTTGCTCAGTGGTAGAGCGTTCGGCCAATGAACTACCCAGGTTCGAATCCCGTGGTAAGCAAGAGAAAAGTGGCTTTTCTTCACTGTCTATCCTAGCCACAGGCGCTTGTATCAGGACACGCGAGCGCCTATGCCTGTGACGCGTCTCCCTTTGGTTATCTGTAAGGGAGACGCGTCACAGGCATAGGCGCTTGCGTGTCCTGATACAAGCGCCTGTGGTCCTAGCAGTATGATTGCTCTGGTGGTTCAGGATTGGCTTAGGCCCCTGGGATGGTTATCCCGGTCCGCGGTATCGCCAATGGCGTCAATTTTCATTGGAAAACGATATCAATTATATTGAGGTTTAGCTGTATGGAAGAACAGTCTTGGAAGAGAGGGGCCAAAACGATAGGAACTGTCCACTGCTAGCAATATGTTTGACACTAATTATTTAGACTGTAGTGGGGAGCGGTTGGATAGGATGCATGGTAAATAGGCCTACTCGAATGGTTAGAATTTAGCAATGTGTGTGTGTGTGTGTATGTGGGTGTGCGTGAGTGGGTGTGTGCGTGTATGTGTGTGTGTGTTGACTAGCTACTATATATTTGCCCTTTTGTACAGTTCATCTGTTTTATGACTTTAACCTTCTCATCCTTTCATTGTGATTTGTTATCAGTTTGTTCACCATGTTTTATGTGTGCTTTTGTGTGCGGTGCTGCAGCGTTGAGCAAATGCATTCCTTGTGTATTATTCACTCGGCAATAAATTATCTTGAATCTTGATGAGAGTGAGTCGCAACATAAGGATAGGATGCAAGGTAAATAGGCCTACTGATGAGAGTGATTCGCAACATATGGATAGGATGCAAGGTAAATAGGCCTACTGATGAGAGTGAGTCGCAACATAAGGATAGGATGCAAGGTAAATAGGCCTGCTGATGAGAGTGAGTCGCAACATATGGATAGAATGCAAGGTAAATAGGCCTACTGATGAGAGTGAGTCGCAACATATGGATAGGATGCAAGGTAAATAGGCCTACTGATGAGAGTGAGTCGCAACATAAGGATAGGATGCAAGGTAAATAGGCCTACTGATGAGAGTGAGTCGCAACATATGGATAGGATGCAAGGTAAATAGGCCTTGCTGATGAGAGTGAGTCGCAACATATGGATAGGATGCAGGGTAAATAGGCCTGCTGATGAGAGTGAGTCGCAACATAAGGATAGGATGCAGGGTAAATAGGCCTACTGATGAGAGTGAGTCGCAACATATGGATAGGATGCAAGGTAAATAGGCCTGCTGATGAGAGTGAGTCGCAACATATGGATAGGATGCAAGGTAAATAGGCCTTGAGGATGAGAGTGAGTCGCCACATATGGATAGGATGCAAGGTAAATAGGCCTACTGATGAGAGTGAGTCGCAACATATGGATAGGATGCAAGGTAAATAGGCCTGCTGATGAGAGTGAGTCGCAACATATGGATAGAATGCAGGGTAAATAGGCCTGCTGATGAGAGTGAATCGCAACATATGGATAGGATGCAAGGTAAATAGGCCTGCTGATGAGAGTGAGTCGCAACATATGGATAGAATGCAGGGTAAGTAGGCCTTGCTGATGAGAGTGAGTCGCAACATATGGATAGGATGCAGGGTAAATAGGCCTGCTGATGAGAGTGAGTCGCAACATAAGGATAGGATGCAGGGTAAATAGGCCTACTGATGAGAGTGAGTCGCAACATATGGATAGGATGCAAGGTAAATAGGCCTGCTGATGAGAGTGAGTCGCAACATATGGATAGGATGCAAGGTAAATAGGCCTTGAGGATGAGAGTGAGTCGCCACATATGGATAGGATGCAAGGTAAATAGGCCTACTGATGAGAGTGAGTCGCAACATATGGATAGGATGCAAGGTAAATAGGCCTACTGATGAGAGTGAGTCGCAACATATGGATAGAATGCAGGGTAAATAGGCCTACTGATGAGAGTGAGTCGCAACATATGGATAGAATGCAGGGTAAATAGGCCTGCTGATGATAGTGAGTCGCCACATATGGATAGGATGCAAGGTAAATAGGCCTACTAATGAGAGTGAGTCGCAACATATGCAGGATAAATAGGCCTGCTGATGAGAGTGAGTCGCAACATAAGGATAGGATGCAAGGTAAGTAGGCCTACTGATGAGAGTGAGTCGCAACATAAGGATAGGATGCAAGGTAAGTAGGCCTACTGATGAGAGTGAGTCGCAACATAAGGATAGAATGCAAGGTAAATAGGCCTACTGATGAGAGTGAGTCGCAACATATGGATAGGATGCAAGGTAAATAGGCCTGCTGATGAGAGTGAGTCGCAACATATGGATGGGATGCAAGGTAAATAGGCCTGCTGATGAGAGTGAGTCGCAACATATGGATGGGATGCAAGGTAAATAGGCCTACTGATGAGAGTGAGTCGCAACATATGGATAGGATGCAGGGTAAATAGGCCTACTGATGAGAGTGAGTCGCAACATATAGATAGGATGCAGGGTAAATAGGCCTACTGATGAGAGTGAGTCGCAACATAAGGATATGATGCAAGGTAAATAGGCCTACTGATGAGAGTGAGTCGCAACATATGGATAGGATGCAGGGTAAATAGGCCTACTGATGAGAGTGAGTCGCAACATATAGATAGGATGCAGGGTAAATAGGCCTGCTGATGAGCGTGAGTCGCAACATATGGATAGGATGCAGGGTAAATACGCCTGCTGATGAGAGTGAGTCGCCACATATGGATAGGATGCAAAGTAAATAGGCCTACTGATGAGAGTGAGTCGCAACATAAAGATAGGATGCAAGGTAAATAGGCCTACTGATGAGAGTGAGTCGCAACATATGGATATGATGCAAGGTAAATAGGCCTACTGATGAGAGTGAGTCGCAACATAAGGATAGGATGCAAGGTAAATAGGCCTACTGATGAGAGTGAGTCGCAACATATGGATAGAATGCAAGGTAAATAGGCCTACTGATGAGAGTGAGTCGCAACATAAGGATAGGATGCAAGGTAAATAGGCCTACTGATGAGAGTGAGTCGCAACATATGGATAGAATGCAAGGTAAATAGGCCTACTGATGAGAGTGAGTCGCAACATAAAGATAGGATGCAAGGTAAATAGGCCTACTGATGAGAGTGAGTCGCAACATATGGATATGATGCAAGGTAAATAGGCCTG
>CM072525.1:19816792-19889292 GCA_036898135.1 Oncomelania hupensis
CCAGGATTGTGCTCAGTTGTACGGACGTCAGACCATGCGCCCAAAGGCTGCGGGTGGGCGTCTCGGGCGGCTTGAGTTAGATCCTGTATCGGCCAGCGCCTTGAGCAGCTCTTGAGCTGGTAAAGCGCTATATAAGAACGATTAATATATAATAATATAATATATAATAAACTGCAGCAAAAAAAAATAAAAATATGTGAGGGTACGATACAGGTGGCCAGTGACACATGTTATTATTCTTGAATATTTGGAAATAACTCACTAAAACACGCGGAGAAAAAAAACCGGAAGTATTTTTCATAGAGGGGATTCTCGTTGGTGCATAGGATAGCAGAAAAGTGTGAATAGAGGCTTGAAACCACCTCCAGAGCCTATGGAATGGAAATAATTGCAGAGAAGACCAAATTGATGACCAACAACACCAATGGCATCAACATGGACATCAAAGTCCATGGCCAATCCCTGAACACAATGCATAGCTTCAAATATTTAGAAGCCATTGTTTCAGACAATGGGTCCCGAAAGGAAGTCCTCTCCAGGATCGCACAAACAACTGCTGCCCTGGCGAGGTCGAAGCCCATTTGGAAAGACAGGACCATCAGCCTACATTCCATGCTTGCGAAACATGGACTCTCATACTCAAAAATACAAAGCATAGAGATGAGGTGCTATAGAAGACTTCTGAGCATTTCCTATACCCAGCGCACCACCAACGATGATGTCCGACAGACCATCACACAAGCCATTGGACAACACGATGACCTGCTCACAGTGGTGAAAAAACGGAAACTCCGATGGTATGGCCACGTCACCAGATCATCAGGTCTTGCAAAGACCATCCTGCAAGGCACAGTGCAAGGAGGTAGAAGAAGAGGAAGACCGAAAAAGAGGTGGGAGGACAACATTCGAGAATGGACTGGTTTGACACTGAGCGAAACCATCAGGGTTGCTGAGAACAGGAAAAGATGGATTACGCTGGTTAAACGATCATCGGTGGTGCCCCTGTGACCTCCGAGTTACGGGATAGGATAGGATGCAGAAAAAATGGTCCTACTAAAACAAAACGTTGCACATCGGAGAAAACTCTATAAACTAATAATTGTTTTTCACTTTAAAAAAAATACATGTTATAACATTTTTCTCTCGCAATAAAACGCGATTCCACAATTTATTGTCAAGACTGGTGTAAAACAAAAAAAGTAAAAAACGAAGAAAAGATCCGATTTTCAAAGTGGTTCTAATTTTTAATCACTCAGCTCATCTCTTCTTGTGGTAACACACCTGAATGAACATAAACAAGAACACGATGCCATACTGAAAGCCACTGTAAACGGACTATAGTGGTCAGACTGTCAGTTAAGAAACAACATCATAGGCAGAAAAAGAGAAGATAACCTCAACTCAACGAGTCGTCACATAATAAATAACCAAAGTTTCGAATTTATTTACAACTCTTTGTCAAGGTAAACCAATCCTAAATGTCTTAAGAGGACCCACTTCGACCACGCCCCTCGACAGATCTTTTTTACATTCACAGTGAGTGTTGCCACACTGACACAAATAAGCTTACAACAAAAAAAAAAAAACTCTTTCGAAAGTATAATTTTTTAAATGAATAAATTTCGTAGTTTTTGTGTTTAAAGATAGCAAAAGCAGTTGGTTAGCCAGCCAACATTCTGGGGCTTAAAATAGCAGCTACCCAAACCGGGACCAGCGCCTTGAGCAACTCTTGAGCTGGAAAAGCGCTATATAAGAACGATGAAATAAAAAGGAGACACAACCCATAAATAAAATTGCTCGTAAGGTTTCTTATTTTAGGTTGATAAACTCTGAAACTATTGATTTTGGCTTTTTTTTTTCTTCTTCATTTATTTTTTTTTTGAGTTTTGCTCAGATGTACTGTTTTGTTCTGTCGTGTTTTGTCTGCCCGATGAAGAGTTTAGCTCGAAAATTTGCGTTGTATTGCTGTTTTACTAAAAGTAGCATCCTTTTTAGGTTATTTATCCCTGTGTTTCTCAATATTGTCGTCTTCTGAGAAGGAGAACTCCAACACAGGAAAACAACGTGTAGGGCACACTGAACTATAATTGTTAGACAGAAAATAAAAAAAAGGAAAACAAGCAAGTCTTATAAATCATTTCCCCTAATGTTCGTCTTTATTTACAAAAGCTTACTTAGGGTCAATAAAAAGTTACAAGCATATAAATGAACAACATACAGTTCGCATTAATGTGCAGGTCACAATGTTGTGGAATTCTAAACTTCTGCAGCTGTTGGAAGCGCAGAACACATACATTTCACAAACCACTTAAAACGTCCGAAACGCCTTTATTTCGTCGTTCTTAAACAGCGCTTTTCCAGCTCAAGAGGTGCTCAGGGCGCTGGCTGATAAAGGGTTTTACTCAAGACGCCCGAGGCGCCCATTTATTACATATTGTCTTCTTCTGAAGAAGAACTAGTTAACTAGTTAAATAGCCCATATTAGCGCTAGATAGCGTGTACATCGTCATCATTATCACTATTAAATCTCAGTTAAGCAGAATCGACATTAAGCAGTTAAATAGCATAAATATCACAATAACTATGTAAATCATCATCACTATCACTATTATTTGAAATTAAGCGGCATTCACTACTGTTAAATAGCCTTTATAGCACTAGAATTCTGTCAATGGTCATCATTTTCACTATTAAATCACAATTAAGTGACAAAGACAAAACGATATCTGTAATGGACGGCACGATAAGACAACTAATATAGATCAAGCGCAAGCAGACTAAACATGTTCTGGTTACGCCAAAGTCTTCATCAGCATTACATTACATTACATGATTGTTGCTTTAGGTCCAGCGAACTCTTCCGAGCCAAATCAGGACCAGACAACCCCTGATCCGCATACAAGATCTGCTGAAACAACCCTGGTGGTAAAACTGAAGGCACCCCACCAGCCAGTCACTTTACAATAAAGACATCCCACGCAGGGGACGCTGAGCCTATACTCTAATTTATCGAACCCCCGTTTACAAAAATAAAATAGAATACAAACATCATTATAAAATATCAACAAAACACATACATATAAAATGCCTACATTGCTAAATAATAGCATCATAGGAAGCCTTAGACCTGGCAGAAAGCGTCCAATATTCCCAAGCTGATCCAACAGACCTCACACACAAATAAGGAGTTTTGTCCCGGGAAGAGTTTTCCAGAAAAAAAAGGTAGGTGACTGGTCTATCGAAGAAGAAGATAGTACAGCAGATTGATAGAACAGAGCAGGAATGAGAAAGAACAAATGAGAAAGACAGCGACAGTGGGAATTTAAAGTACTAAATTTCCAAAAAGTGGGGATACTATTTATACTGAAACTTCCGGCACCCCAACGGGGGACTTCATCAGCAAGTGATAAAGCTAACGTAATACTTGTAATAAAAGGCAAGATAAGAACAATAATAAAGGAGATCAAAGGTAGAAAACTGAACTTGTTCTTGATGCACCTGTTTCACTTCAACTTCATCAGCAAGCAAAAGATAAAGATAACGTAATAGCTGTACTGAAAGAGAAGATAGGGCTCCAGAACTACAAAGGAGATCAATACACATATTTCGCTACAAAGTTTCGTCAGGAAGTAAGACATTAAGGTAACGCAATACCTGTAATGAAAGATACCGAAAAATGATAAAGGAGATGATGATGATGATGATGTAGACTTGTATAGCGCAGGTATCCACGATTACAAGGTTCATGCTCATTGCGCTTGTGGAGAGGAAACAAGAGAAAAAGATGTGGCCATCAGACAAACACTATGTACCTCTGATTTCTTAAACGTCAATATGGTAGATATGAAAAAGAGCGTTTTCAAGGCTCTCTTAAAAACCGCCACAGAGCTGGATTGTTTCAAGGTCATGGGAAGACCATTCCATAGCATTGGAGCTGTGTTGGAGAAGGCCCGATAGCCAAATGTTTTCTTGTTGGTGTTGCCAGACTTCACGCTTGGAAGTCTTAACCGTTGTTGTGAGGAAGAACGAAGACAACGTTGGGGTTCGTGAGGGGAGACGAGTTCTTTGAGATATTGAGATCAAAGTAAGCAGAATAAACCTGTTCTTGATATAGGTATTTTGCTTAAAAACAAACAAAAACCACCTTCATCAGTAGCAAGAAAAAACAAATAAAAAAAAACGGATACCGCACGTTTGGTCGAAACTGGTTTCATCGAACCTTTGTTTTCAAATCACCCACTCGTTCTTTTCCTGATTTTGTCAGTAGGCTCGTTTCGTCGACACGGATCAGCTCTTTTCAACGAACTGGGTAAATAGTTGTTAAGGGGATCTCAAACTCCGGCGAGTGATAGGATTATCACGCGATTGCGTGTTCAAGTTTTCTACCAACGAGGTACATTAAAAGATTTTAATTTTAAGCTGCCAGTCCGACAGCACAGAGAGAGTCGGACAGTTGGATTATTTTGGAATGGATTTTGTGAAAAGCAAAAGAGGAAAGGATGTCTTACTTACTGGAGTTTAATACATTTTATAAAAACCAAGCCCCACCGGAGGGTATACTGTGTACTGGAAATGTTCCACCATTGGATACAAGAGCACTTCAGGAAAAAACAACGCACTGTATTCTTGGCACAGACACCTCAAAGGACTAGTTGCATCTGCACATCCCAACATCTTCCAAATTGTGCGCCAAATGATAAAAGAAAACACCAAAATTGAGAATGAACTTCCAATGCTTTGCACGGGCCAGCAAACAAGACGAGCGCCTGGAAGAGCGGTCCGCAGAGTGAACATCCTTCTGGAAAGTATCTAAGAGGAAGTGCTGAATAGAGAAAAAAGAACTCTAGTGGAAAATGCTCAGCAGTTGCTCCTATCTGCAATTCCCTTTTAGATCTCCATTAAAACATTGCCGTCAGGATAGGAGGGAGGGAGAGAGAGAGAGAGAGAGAGAGAGAGAGAGAGAGAGAGAGAGAGACAGAGACAGAGACAGAGACAGAGAGACAGGGACAGAGAGACAGAGACAGAGAGATTGTGTGTGACTAGTATTCATTTATTTGTATCGTGTTGTTGATGGAAATAAATAAAACGTTAATATTGAAGAAATTATGGTTATGAATCTTTTATCGGAATCACAGAATTTTATACTACTACTAATGATGATGATGATGATGATGATGATGATGATGGTGGTGGTGGTTATGATGATGATGATGATGATGATGATGATGATGAGAATCGAGTTTTGACTAGACGTAGTGCACCGAAAAGCCCATGTCAACTGAAATGGCCAACGTACTCGAATGTTCCACAAACACTATACCAACAGATTAATTCGTTGGTCTTATCATGTGAAAAAAATATATATATAAACGAAGATTTATTCGTTCTTTTATATAGCGCACGCACTTACCAGCCTACACAACTGCTCAAAGGTCTCCCACCGAAATCAGGATTTGAACTAGGCCCCGTCCAGAGCTGTCACCTCCACGGGCTCCAGCCACGCCTGGACTGGTCAGGTGTATACCTCCAGCGCTGATCCACGCTAGCTGGACCAGTATGACGAATGACGATGCCACTGTAGCTAAAGCATTTATCATACATCGGCCGCATGCGGCGTGCTACTGTTTACTGCGATTCGATTGCATCGCAAGCCAGAAACTGCTTCATCTGCTGTTGCAGCAGCAGCAATTGCCCAAGAGCATCAGAAGACTGCGGGAGTTGGCTGGCTTAATTCTCATCCAGAGTTTCTTAAGAACGCTGAAGTTAGTTGGCCTGAGCAGTAGCAAGCAACTGTGCTGTATGCTGAGTGTGACGTCATAGTGTATACTCCTCTTTAAGTGTCTACAAAAATTGATGATGCTGACATTGAAAAAATTGCATAGCGATGATATAAAATCAAAAACGCATACTATTACATCATGTAAGTTTGAAAATAAAATTAAAATAAGACAGCAAAACGAAAAAAAAACCACGTTTATTTCCAGTGCCAGAATTGTTTGGTTAAGTCTGTTAATTTATTACGATGATTTTAGTAGCATTTCATTTTTAAAAAAAAAGATGTTTGACAAAAGTAACTGAACTGGAAGACAATATTGTTGTTGGTTTCTTTGTTGTGTTTTGTCTGTCTGATGGAAGAGCTTTGTTCCAACATTTGTCTTGTTTTTATCCAAGTTATCAATCTTAGTGTATTTATCTATTCGTTTCTCATAATGAAACTGGAAGGTGGTCTAATGCATCCTAAATTACTAGTGTGAATCCGATTCATCGACATCCTGTGATTGATGTCTTTTCCTAGGTCCTTCTTATTATTTTAAAATTTTATTATTATACACCTGAAACTGTTTTACAGATCCCTTAGCAGGCGCTGATACTCAGTATAGAAAACTTTCCCTGCAGCAGCATTAGCATTTCACAGAGTATCATGAACCACAAGAGCTCGCGGGCGTGACGCAACCAGACTCGGGACTTCCCAAGGCTAGCGGTATATATTGATATTCAATGTGCATGAAACGCGCAAATAGAAACAAGGGAAACCACCCAAGTAGTTGTCAAAGCACTGCAGAAACTTCCGGTCTGTTGTTTCATCGTTTCATTATTATTTCAGATGCTCAAATGCCCCTTCTGTGTATTAAAACATGAATAAACCCCTCTTCACGATTCAAGATCGAAGATACTTTATTATCTCAAACAGAAAACTTAAGACGATCGAAGATACTTTATTATCTCAAACAGAAAACTTAAGACATGCTTTGCTGACCTTTGCTAAAACAAATTGCAATAAATGCATGAGAACAGGCAATGGCAGGCAACGTTCCCGCTGCTGCATTTCCAAAGCAGATTTAATTTTAAATAAGGAGAAAGGTTGATTTTAACAATCCCAACAACGCAAACTATAATGAAGCCCATAGACAATAATGAAAATAAAATACACACACACACAAACACACACACAGACACACACACACATTCTTGTATAGGTCACAAATGGGGTAATTTTAGAATGTAGGAATCGGAAAGTCATTTTTAGTCATTTTTTGATGAAAAAGGGTTAGGGCAAGGGTGAGTTGCAGCGCTGCAACTAGCCCTTACCCTAACCCTTCTCTAGAAAGTTGACCTATTTCGTCTCCTATAGGCGACGAAATAGGTCGAATTTTGCTTCAAACTTTTCCAAAAATTCACTGTATTTTCTCCGTCCCGGATAGTGCACTCCTGTGTACTTAAAACACTCTTGTGCACTACAACTGCACTCCTACGCACTAAAAGAGCACTCCGGCGCACTTAGCGACAAATGGGGAACGGGAGACAAATGGGTAAAGTGAAAATTACCCCATTTGGTACTAGCAAAGGTAAATTTCCTTCCCCATTCGTGCTGTTTCACACGTTCACACCCACACACACACACACACTATAACCGTTCTTGGGTGCTTAGGTTTTTTTCCCAAACGGTTGTCTTACTATTTTGAATATGAACCCGTAGATGAAGAACTTGGAATTGGTACCCATCATGCATTTTACAAATAACTGAGAACAAGAGATGTGTGGGCATGTACCAAATTGCATCGTGATCGGAAGAACTGTTCACGAGTTATTTGTGTGCAGAATGGGACTGACTGACGGACTGACGGACTGACTCACGCACAAGTCGTCGGTCTCCTATGCCGAAGGTCGCGGGTTCGATTCCCGCAAGGGGCGAACGTATGTGACTTAGGTACGAGACCATTGAGGTCACCGAGGGTTTTCTCCGGGCACTCCGGTTTCCTCCCTCCCTTCAATAATGGTACAGTCAATATACAAATTTCAAAAATTAAAAATCGAGTTTCTTTCCGTCTTCCAATAGCGATCTCCCTGCCTTTACACCACCTGTTTGAGTGATTGGTGTGTAGTTGGTGTGTGTGAGGGTGGATGAGACAGGTGAGCGTGTATGTTGGTATAGATCGCCGCGCTTTGAGCCTGATTGATTTGGGGAAAGGCGCGTATATAGCATCCTTTATTATTATTATTATTATTATTATTATTATTATTATTATTATTATTATTATTATTATTATTATTATTATTATTAGCAAAAGATTACGCTGGATTTATATACAATTATGGCACATTTTATTACTTCAGAAGGTTGATGAACGTGAGAGCCGTCATGCAATCCGGCTTGCAAAAAAAAATGGTTTTGTGTTGCTGTCATAGTCATTTGTGTTATAGGGATTAAATACCGTTGTACTGTATTGTGTTGTGTTGAATTGTATTGTTTGCTGACGTCAAGAATATTGTATTGTGTTGTATTGTAGTGTCAAGATCGAACCATGGCGCCCCAGATAAACGCTTTCTGCAAGAAATCAATCGACTTTTTAGAAGATGCCGAATGCAGCTGCATTCCTTATTAAAAGAGTCAACACAAGAGAACATGTCCCACCAGTTTTGCACTCACTGCACTGGCTCCCGGTTGCACAGATAATGGATTACACAATGGATATCATTACGTACCAGCGTGCGAACAAAATGGTTCCTGGAAAATAGAATACCACAGAGAACTGCGAGAATTCAACATTTACAATAATGAAAAAAAACACAATTATGGTTACACAAACTAAAAGATTGCCAATTTGGCATTCTTTTTTGTTGCTTATCCCCATGTATTTCACATTAAAATAACTCCTGACAATCTTCAAGGACTAGTTTTTACTTCTGTTCCATATGCTCCCCATGCACTCTTCATCAACAAAGCAGCTACTTGATATCTGTCAGAGCTCATTTCCATATCAATTATAATTCACGTATACATTATAGTGTTATTAAAATGCTCTTCCTTCCGATCTCCGGTCCTAACAAATAAATTCCATTATTGGTAGTGCCTGGCAAACAAAGAAAACGCTGGGAAGACACGATCTGGAGCCAAGTCCTTCACAAATGACGCGGACACCCAGTCCCTTTTGAAAAGAGGCCATTGCTTTTAGTTTTGCATAGTGCGCTAACAAGCTCAGAGATCTACTCAAGGTGCTGGCTACCCAGGTAGTTCAGCATCCACAAAATTAGCGTGCTGAAGTTAATGATCGAACACGCGGATCTATTCTAGTAGTATTCTATTTTAGTAGTATTCTATTTTAGTAGTATTCTATTTTAGTAGTATTCTATTTTAGTAGTATTCTATTTTAGTAGTATTCTATTTTAGTAGTATTTATTTTATTTTAGTAGTATTCTTTTCCAGTAGTATTATATTCTAGTAGTATTCTATTCTAGTAGTATTCTATTCTAGTAGTATTCTATTCTAGTAGTATTTAATTTTAGTAGTATTCTATTCTAGTAGTACTCTATTTTAGTAATATTCCAGTAGTATTATATTTTAGTAGGATTATAGTAATATACTAGTTTAGTAATATTCTAGTAGAATTCTATTCCAGTATAGCATTCTATTTTAGTAGTTTTATAGTATTGTTATATTTTAGTAGTATTCTATTTTAGTAGTATTCTAATTTTAGTAGTATTCTAATTGTATTCCATTCTAATAGTATTCTAGTCTAGTAATTTTATAGTAGTACTCTATTCTAGTAGTATCCCAGTAATATCCTATTCTAGTAATTTTATAGTAGTATTCTATTCTAGTAGTATCCCAGTAATATTCTATTCTATTAATTTTATAGTATTATTCTATTCTAGTAGTATTCCAGTAGTATTCTTTTCTAGTAGTATTTTATTTTAGTAGTATTTTATTCTAATATTATTCTAGTAGTATTCTATTCTGGTAATTGTATAGTAGTATTATATTCTAGTAGTATTTCAGTAGTATTCTAGTAGTATTCCAGTAGTATTGTAGTAGTTTTCCAGTATATAGATAGAGACGCGCAGCATCTATTATTCAAACATATGGTGCAAAGACAGGAAAATCACTATTAGAAAGCAAACAACAAATCGAATTTTATTTTAGTATAATTTTTTTAAAGTTTTTTTTTTTTACCTCTTCTTCATCAATATCAAGCAGCGAGGGAGAGAGTTGGGCATCACCCTCATTACGCTGGCCCAAGATAAGTGTGATCTCCAACATCACGCTCCCCTACGGCCACAAGGCTATGGGACTACCTTTACCTTTACCTTTTTTTTCATCAATATGATAAGATGCACGCACATACGCACGCAGTTACGCACATTCGCACCACACACACGCGTAAATAAACACAGAATACCTATACTTACATAAACCGAGCCACTGGAGAATCAATCAAACCTTTTTGTTAAATCTAACGCTTTTAGTTTAGATCGACTGCATTTAATACCATTTCTGAAGGGAGGGAGGACACCGGAGTACCCGGAGAAAACCCTCAGTGCCCTGAACAAATCTCCTATCTCTCCTATCTAAGTCACATAAGCTTGCACCCTTGCGGGGAATCGAACTCGCGACTTTCGGCATAATAAACCGACCGACGACAAACCAACGGCGTCACCATGGCATCCTACTGTAATCGCGCTCTATAGCACAGAATGAGCGCTGTTCGACTGAGTCTCCCCATTGTCTGGATAACTTGGGAAGCGAGAGAACAATCGAAGAAAGGTACAGAGCTAACAAAGCCTTTTTTATTTTCTTCTTTTATCCAGATCGAAAGAATACTTTTAATGGATCTTTTGTGTTGGCTTGAAAAGCGGGAGACCCTTAATGGGTGCGCACGGTCCGCACTAATAGGTGAGGTTTGACAAATAAGATGGAGAGGCAGACCAATGGTGGTCATATCTTATTTTGCTCCCTCTCACTCCAACTCCTCCAAACACCACCTCCCCCTCAACCCTCCCCGGCCCAGGTCCCACTTCACACACCCCACCAATCACAACCGCTTGAAAAGCAACGAAGAAGAACAATGATGCCACTTTTGGTTTACTTCATCCATGCCCTCTGGAGAGCAAAATTAATTACGCGGTAATGGTAAACACAACCGCACGCACACACACACACACACACCCACACAAACCCAATACATACAACTACACACACATATACCCAACACACACAAACATACACACACAAGTAACACAGACACACGCACACGCACAACACACATCATCTTCCTCATCGACCTCCTGTACACCCCCACCTCCCTCCTTCCACTCCCCACTACACCACGTTCCTAGTTCTCATCCTAACAGCCACCCCCTCCCCCCACAAGCTCCAGTCTGTCATCCTCCCTTATTTCAAACACACGATGCTAATGGCAACAGTGAACACACCACAAACTTTGTCTATGTGCTGTAATCCCCGTTGGGGTGCCGGGGGTTTCAGTATAAATAGTATCCCCACTTTCTGGAAATTTACTGCTTTAAATTCCCACTGTCGCTGTCTTTCTCATTTGCTCTTTCTCATTCCTGCTCTGTTCTATCAATCTGCTATACTATCTTCTTATTCGCTAGACCAGTCATCTACCTTTTTTCTTGAAAAACCTTCCGGGACAAGACTCCTTATTTGTGTATGAGGTCTGTTGGATCAGCTTGGGAATATTGGACGCTTTCTGCCAGGTGGTCACTAGGGCTTCCTATGATGTTATTATTTAGCAATGTAGGCATTTTACATGTATGTGTTTTGTTGATAATTTGTAATGATGTTTGTATTCTATTTTGTTTTTGCAAACGGGGGTTCCATAAATTAGAGTACAGCCTCAGCGTCCCCTGCGTGGGATGTCTTTATTGTAAAGTGACTGGCTGGTGGAGAGCTTTCAGTTTTACCACTAAGGTTGTTTCAGCAGATCTTTTATGCGGATCAGGGGTTGTCCGGTCCTGATTTGGCTCGGAAGAGTCCGCTGGACCTAAAGCAATAATGATGTAATGTAATGTAATGTAATGTAATGTAATGTATATGTGCTGTATAGGCTAATGGACACTGACAACCATCGCTGTATAATAACACTGAGAGAAAAAATGTATGATTGCTCTGGTGGTTCAGTGTTGATTTAGGTCCCTGATCCGAGGTCTAGTCTGTGCACGCACGCATTCCATCGGATGGACTTTAAAGATCCTGACGCTCGTGTCTTAGACGGATGAGTGCCGACAATTCAGATACACCCAGCACGCACTAGGTCCCTTCTCCCCATCGTCTGGGCTTCAGACTATGCGCCCAAAGGCTTAAGTGGGCGCTTCGGGCAGTTTGAGTTAAATCCTGTTTCGGACAGCGCCTTGAGCTGCTCTTCAGCTGGAAATGCGCTATTTAAGAACGATTAACTATTACTCCTTTCCCATCCACCACCATGCCGCCCCCCCCCCCCCCCCAATTCCTCTCTTTCCTGGGGATGACTGCACGACTGTCCTATCGTCAATTACGTCAATCTTCAACGTTCATTCATTCTAATACAACATGGCAGGCCGTTCACATGTATTTCCAGCCATTCACACACATAGTTAGTTATTCATTGCTTACACGCTCCAGCGGACTGCAAAGAGCAGAATCAAGACCACAACTTGGTTGAAAGAGGGCGCACTCCTGATCCGCATAAAAGATCTGCTGAAACAATACTAGTGTTAACACTGAAGGCACTCCACCAGCCGGTCACTGTACAACAAAGGCATCCCACGCAGGGGATGCTGAGGCTATACTCTAATTTATCGAAGCCCCGTTTACAAAAACAAAATAGAATACAAACATAATTTTGAAATATCAACAAAGCACATACTTATAAAATGCCTACATTGCTAAAAAATAATCTCATAGGAAGCCCTAGTGACCATTTGGCAGAAAGCGTCCAATATTCCCAAGCTGATACAACAGACCTCACACACTAATGAGGAGTATTGTCCCAAAGGAGTTTTCAAGAAAAACAGTTAGGTGACTGGTCTACCAAAGAAGAAGATAGTATAGTAGGTTGACAGAACAGAGTAGGAATGAGAAAGAACGAAGGAGAAAGACAGCGACAGTGGGAATTTAAAGCACTACATTTCCAGAAAGTTGGGATACTATTTATACAGAAACCCCAGGCATCCCCACGGGGGCATTCACACACATAGCCCAAAAATAATTTCAAACGTTTTTTTTTTTTCTTGGCAGTGTTATGACACGGCTTTATCCTAACGAAGCCAAAGAAAAACATGATAAGACAGGCCGCGATCTGAGCTTCCTGCAAGCCAAAAATTAACTCTCAAAATCGGGCCAGCCAAGTTCTCGATACAGCCCAAAACATGTTTAGAAAAAGCTGAAGAACAATGACCTTGACCTTTGAGAAAGTATAAATACGAATGATCCAATATGCTTATCAGAAGTGAAAGTATCCGCGAAGTAAAAATGAAGAATTTCGGTTTTCTAACTCTGCGGTAGAGAAAATATGATGGCACGGCATGCATGCCACTCATCCAGGTAACGTTCCTATGAAGTTTGGTCAAAATCCGTTCAGAAGTTCTTGATATAATTATGGCGTCCCACGGACTGACATGAAGACGGACCGAACCGAGAGATGGACCCAGCTGGCAGACAGACCACCACCACCGCCCACCACCACCACCGACTATTTAAAAGTATTCCCAGATATGTCTGGAAATAAAAAAAACAAACTGATACTGTTGTTGGCACAGGTGCCTGTCTTCGGATGTCAGGAAAGCGACTCACTATGCGCGTCACTCTCCCTGTTATACTACTATTGTACTGCTTTTCTCATATCTAGGTGCGGGCGTCTGTGTGTTAACTACTACAGAGCAGTGCTTAGCGCGTCACTCTCCCTGTTATACCACAAGTATATCAACTAACAAGTTAGTATCTCCCTTCTATGTCTCTGTCGACGTGCGCGTACAACCGGTTGCTTCCCTTTACATGTTTTGCGCTCCATAGAGCGTCGTCGGCCTGAAATAATTTCTTAGAAACTTCAAAACCCAGGGGAATTATGGGTAGGGAAATCCTTTTCTGAAATGACGTCGGCAGGACTCTTCGCGATTGGTGCATGGTACATGAGACACACGCAAAATGGCGTACAAGAAGATCGGCTAGATCTGAATTCATCTAATTTGACCTCGCATGCTGCTGGAAAACAATGCAATTTGAATTTGCTTTCAAAAGAGAGCGAGACCACAACAAAGTACAACGAGCCAAGGCGACGCAAACACTCAAGGCCGACAGAACAAAAAACACACAAACTACAAAAGGTAAGTAGCCCTACCCGTGACCATACACAATAAAGTAGGCCTAACCACCATTGCAAAATAGGATTGATCATCACCATGATTGAATTTTTCCACCCCACCATCCCATCGGTACGGAATCGAACATATGCTCAAATCATCATATCTTTGACAGAACTTGCATGTGCATTATGCAGTGCTAGTGTGATTCCAGCGATAAATGAACGATCACATCGAAGCGATCTGAGCTGATTCAATGGCAAACAATCGTTCACTGAGACTCACGATCGCCTGCACTGAGCTCGCATACATGTGTGCATGTTTCTATA
This sequence comes from Oncomelania hupensis, assembly GCA_036898135.1. Taxonomy (NCBI): domain Eukaryota; kingdom Metazoa; phylum Mollusca; class Gastropoda; order Littorinimorpha; family Pomatiopsidae; genus Oncomelania; species Oncomelania hupensis. The sequence goes on from CM072525.1 coordinate 19,831,198, forward strand.
AATCCTTCGTGTTCTCCTTCGATAATTGAGCAAAGCCTTTGTTCACTACAAGAAATATGCAGTTCCTCTCCCAACTTTCGTTTCATTTCAGCCAGCACATCTGCGCGAAAAATGGCGACCATGACTGCAACCGTAGCTAGTTATCAGTTACTTCCCTTGAACAGATTTCCCAGAATTCTCTATTCTATTTTTAGGTTTGGGATACCCCCGTCTCAGCTTGTGGCTAAAACCAAGGGCAACGGGACCACCGCACGTCGACTGGGGGCAATACGAGATACTAACTTGTTAGTTGATATACTTGTGGTTATACTAATACTGTACTGCTTTTCTCATATCTAGGTACGGGCGCCTGTATGTTAATAACTACACAGCTTAGCACTGACTACATAGCTACCAAATGAAATTGTCAGCTTTCATTCATAAACAGTGGATCAGCACCTGATGTTTGTTTGGTTGATCCATGGATTAGCTGAATGGATACTGGACTGATCAGACTGAACAGTGATTTGATTGTGTTTGTGCCAGCGCGTGCATTTTTAATATGAGTGAATGGGTGTGTTGTGTTGTGTGCGTGTGTGTGAGTGTTCTGTGAGTGTGTGTGTGCCGTGTGTGTGTGTGCGCCGTGTGTGTGTTGTGTTTGTGTGGGTGTGCGTGCGTGCGTGCGTGTGCGTTAGTGTGTGTAGGTGTGTGCGCTCGCGCGTGTGTGATCGCGCGCGCTTGTGGACGTATACCAGTGATTAAATTGTATCGTGTTGTATCAAAGTTGGCAACAGTTTAAGGTTTATTTACCTGTATTTAACTGAAGTGTGTTCACACAAATCAATCGCATGTGTTTTTATAACATAATTGTGGGGTGTTTTTTTTAGAGGGGGAGGTGGGACGTGGGTGTGAGGTGTGGGGATGAAAGGTGGGTGACATCTAAAAAATTCATCAAGGTACATCTTAAATCACCATTGTTGGAATTCGCATAACACGTACTGAACTAAACTGAACCAACAGAAGGGGCCATGTGAATAAATGAACAGGTTTAATGGCACGGAGGTCCATTTCACATCGATTTCGGTGGTTTTAACACTAGAATATATTGCAGTGCACTACAGTCACTTATTGACCATTTCGTTTGATGTGTTGTGGTTTCTCTATGTAGCCAAAGACTGGAATCTAGTTCCACAGGCTAACGAAACTGGTTTGGGTTTCCGTTTTGACAATACAACTTAACCCTGTCGATGCCGTGATCACAGTGGTAAAGAAACGGAAACTCACATCACCAGGGCATCAGGCCTTGCAATAACCATCCTGCAAGGCACGATGCAAGGAGGCAGAAGAACAAGGAGACAGAAAAGGGGGTGGGAGGACAACCTTCGAGAATGGACTGGCTTGGCATTGAGTGAAACCACGAGGGCTGCTGAGGACAGAGAAAGATGGAGTACTCTAGTTAAACGATCGTCTGTGGTGCCCCAACGACTTTCGAATTACGGGATAGGGTAGGATAGGATAGGAAACGATAGGATAGGTCGTGATTTGATGCATAGTCATAGCCGCGTCCAAATGGACCTTGTTAGCATTGAAGTAGTTACTGTTTGAATCACTGACATTAAAGTAGCCGCACTCCGTAGCTGAGACTGTCCGTTGGGGAGAGGCGAACATAAACCTCGCTCAGCAAGTGTGAAAGTAGGTTTACATTTCCCTTCTTGCTATATTTCACAAGCAACATTTATTTTTAAAAAATTATTGTTCGTAATTTTTATATAGCGCTTTTCCAGCTCAAGAGCTGCTCAAGGCGCTGGCCGATACAGGATCTTGCTCAAGCCGCCCGAGAGGCCTCGTCCAGGGGATAAAGAGAGAAGGGACCTACAGGCCTTGCTTGGGTGTAGTGGTGTAGCTGCTGGCACTCTTTTGTCAAGGACAGGACATGAGCGTCAGGATCTTCTAAATCCGTGCGACGGAATGCGTGGGAGAACAGACTAAGACTGCTGTTTATACTCTCCTCTGTAGGAGTAATATTGCGACTTGGTGTGCTCTACAGCAAGTCGTCCCAGCCTGAAAGAGCTAATGCGCTAGTAGGGGTCAGCTCGTTACTCCCCCGTATCACTCCTCCCACGGCTCGTTACTCCCCCAGCTCGTTATTTTAAGAATGTAGGACTCGGAATGTGATTTTTGTAGAGAAAAGGGTTAGGGCAAGGGTTAGGGATAGCTCTGCAACTAACCCTTACCCGAACCCTTTTCTAAAAAGTTTACCTAGTTCGTCTCCTATAAGCGACGAAATAGGTCGAACTTTGTTCAAAATAACGAGCCGGGGGAGTAGTGATACGGGGGAGTAACGAGATGTTCCCCGCTAGTATGATGCAAAATGCATTGTCCCCTGTCCACTCTTCTATATTTCCCTCACTGCTTTGAATTCTTTGCTAACAAACAGACTGTAGAATGAAAGGAACGTGGATTGATTGATTGATTTATTGTTGCTTTAGGTCCAGCGGACTCTTCCGAGCCAAATCAGGACCGGACAACCCCCGATCCGCATAAAAGATCTGCTGAAACAACCCCAGTGGGAAAATTGAATGCCCTCCACCGGCCAGTCACTTTACAATAAAGACATCCCACGCGGGGGACGGCTGAGGGTTGACCTCAACTACGCGAACACCCCGGTTACAAAAACAAAATAGAATACAAACATCATTATACATCATCAACCAAACACATACATATAAAATGCCTATAGTGCTAAATAGTACATTCATAGGAAGCCCTAGTGACCACCCGGCAGAAAGCGTCCAACACTCCCAAGCTGATCCAACAGACCTCATACACAAACAAGGAGTCTTGTCCAGGAAGAGTTTTCAAGAAAAAAGGTAGGTCATTGATCTAGCGAAGAAGAAGATAGTATAGCAGAGTGAAGGACAGAGCAAGAATAGGAAAGAGTAAATGAGGAAGACAGCGACAGTGGGAATTTAAAGCACTACATTTCCATAAAGTGGGGATACTATTTATACTGAAAACCCCCGGCACTCCAACGGGGGTAGCTAACGGGGTGGTGATCGCATAAACCATCTCTGATTGGCTAACTGCTTTGATATTGCGGTTATAAATAGATTGAAACAGTGTGCAAATGTCCCCCACATGAAGCGATAAAAATCGGGTTAGGGTTAGTAAAAGGTATAAATAGGATTTACCCGCGTTAGGGGATAGTGATTAGGGTGAGTTAAGGTAGATATTAGGTAGAATGGATGTCTGAAAAGGTAAACCGGAACTGGAAGGAATCCAGAGCGACACAGCCAATCTATCTGGTCTTGGCTTTAGGCTCCGTTATTAGTTGCACGCAAACTCGAGCAATCGATCGTCTGATACTTTGCAGATATCATGACGCAGAACTGTGAAAGCGGAAATCGACCGGTTTTTGGTTGTCGCTATGCACACGGCAAAATACAATTAGGGACAATGCCAGTCCATTATTTGCAGTCAAATTATCGGCGTAGCGTGTGCATGTGTGAGTTGTGTGTGAATGTGAGAGAAAGAGAGAGAGAGAGAGAGAGAGAGAGAGAGAGAGAGAGAGAGAGAGAGAGAGAGAGAGAGAGAGGGAGAGAGCGAGCGAGAGAGGGTGGCTAGGTAGAAACGGCGTTATTCTGAAATACACTTGAACCTCTACGTACTTTCTTTTGACGGACCCCGTTACTTTGACGTCAAAACAGTGTTCCGTTAGGGTTAGGGGGTGTTAGGCTTAGGGTTAGGTTAAGGATTAGGGTTATAGTTAGGGTTATGGTTAGGGTTAGAGGTAGAATTAGGGTTAAAGATCGCTTTAAAAAATGGAAAAATTTGTAAAAATGTCAAAGTAACGTATGTAGAGTTTCATGAAAGTCATCACAACGGCGTTTCTACACGGTTGTGTGTGTGTGCGTGTGTATGAGTTAGACAGAGAGCGCGCGAGCTTGTTTGTGTGTGCGTATGTGTGTTTGTATGTAGGCTTATGTTTAGGTGTGTTAGGGTGTGTCTGTGTGTTTGTGTGTGTTTGTGCGTGTAAAAATATATGTACATGCCCCTCACCTCCATTTGTCTGTGTCTGTCTGTGTATCTTTCTGTCCGCCTGTCTGTCTGTATATCTCTCAGTCTCTATCTGTGTGTGTGTGTCTCTCTCTCTCTATTTCTCTCTTCCTCCCTCTGTGTCTCTCTGTTACTGTTAAAGTTACCGGTAGTGATCATGTCCATAACGTTAAGGGACATGTAAGAAAAGGTTATGCCTATCCGATTAAAGTTTAAACTTCAAACTTCAAACTTCAAATCTCTCTCTCTCTCTCTCTCTCTCTCTCTCTCTCTCTCTCTCTCTCTCTCTCTCTCTCTCTCTCTATCTCTCTCATAATTATCTTCCACAAAAGCGGCCACGACCGCCTTATGTAATATGTAACACTGTAAACAGTAGCCGGCGTAGATGTTTATCGAGATCGATACAGTTATTGATAAGAACCTGCATGCAACCAGAGTTACGTTCCTTGGTTGTTTTCTAAGCTCCTTAAGCCCATGCCACACGAGCGTCAAATCTACTGGACTTGACGCGAATCACATTACATTACATTATTATTGCTTTAGGTCCAGCGGACTCTTCCGAGCCAAATCAGGACCGGACAACCCCCGATCCGCATAAAAGATCTGCTGAAACAACCCTAGTGGTAAAACCGAAAGTTCTCCACCAGCCAGTCACTTTACAATAAAGACATCCCACGCAGAAGACGGCTGAGGCTTCACCCCAACTTATCGAACCCCCGTTTACAAAAACAAAATAGAATACAAACATCATTATAAATTATTAACAAAACTCATACAAATAAAATGCCTACATTGCTAAATAATAACATCATAGGAAGCCCTAGTGACCACCTGGCATTAAAGCATCCAATATTGACCCGAATCGGAGCAATTTTCGACTTCGAAGTCGGAATTTCATTTTGACTTGAATCGCGCAGTGCCACACGAAAGTCGCACATCGAGTCAAACTTGAGGGTTATTGGTCTTGAAGTTTTGCTGTACGTGTGTTGTGATCACGTGATTCGTATTCTGCTTCTCATTGGCCAAAAGGTCCGAATCACACAATCGAGACTCGCGGAATTAGAACATGTTGAAAGTCGGCAATCGGAGCCAATTCAAAGAATCTGGATTCGCGATGCACAGAGTGCCACACGACAATCACGGGATTTTGTCGTGATTTCATGAATTGGATTCAAGATTTGACGCTCGTGTGGCATGACCATTACTGTGCGTCACAGATCAATATCTTCAATAAAGGATTGGTTGCAGTCAAACTAACATGTCAAAAACTAAACTTCTATTTGATGATGTTGATGTTCAACTCTTGTGTGACGCGTTTTCTCCAAGCTATGGTATTATGAGGTGCAATAGAAGACTTCTGGGCGTTTCCTGCCTGTACCCAGCACATCACCAAAGGACCAAGTCCGACAGACCATCACACAAACCATGCCAACTGTAATAAAGAAACGAAAACTCCGATGGTATGGCCACGTCACCAGAGCATCATGCAAGGCACGGTGCAAGGAGACAGAAGAAGAGGGAGACAGAAAAAGAGGTGGGAGAACAACATTCGAGAATCCATTAGTAATACACATTAGCAAAACACTTGGGACTAATATTTTGAAACGTAAAGGAGCTATGTTTGTCTGCCCCCTCCAAAGTATAGCACTTATGCCACACTACGTCGTTACCACTCGTGGGGGCTTGCGTTTACGAGTCTCAGCGACAGTGTGCACTCATGCCTAGAAGATCTATTGGACGAAGAATTTCAATATTTTTCTAAATAAGAACAATTAGACTCGGACGACGGCGATGAAAACGATTCGCCAACGACGACGACGACGGAGAAGAAGAAGAAGAAAAAAAAGAACAAGAACAAAAACAAGAACAAGAAGAAATAAAGAATGAATGAATGAAAGAAAGAAAGAAAGAAACAAAGAAAGAAAGAAACAAAGAAATAAAGAAACAAAGAAATAAAGAAAGAAAGAAAGAATTAGAATAGTATAATTATTAATTAGTGCGTGTGTGAATAGACGTGTTAAAGTTTCGGGCCTTTGTTCAAGGGAGAGTTACTTCCCTTCTACTTCACGTCGACCTACAGCGTGATAACAGTTACTGGCAGCGTATTCAGTAATGTGATACACGGATTGTGTGCTGAATACTAGTGCGTGCGTGCGTGATTGTGCGTGTGTTTCTGAGTATGCATGCTTGCGCTTTTTCTGTTTGTTCTTCAGTCCGAATCGAGTTCTTTGGTCAGTCAGTAGCGAAGCTAGTCGTTGAGCTGTTTAGTGAGTTGGTCAGTCAGTTAATTTGTTTTCGAATTAAAATAAAATGGCGCAAATCAGTTGCTTTGGTAATATGTCTTCCCCATGTCGTATTAAAGAGTGAGGTTTCATTACAGCGGCTTGGTCTGCTTCAGTTTTATCTTAACCAGCGACTTGAGCAGTTCTTGAATTGCGCTAGATGGACCACGTACCATTCATTTGCTATTTTGTACAATGTGCCATATTAAGACTACTGCAAAACTCACTTTTCTGCTTTTCCTTGTCGTTCTCCACAATCATCTTGTGTTTTTCTAGTTCTTCTTTGGAAGGCCCTCGGTCTGGAAAGTGTTTTGTTGGTAGCTTGGGCGACCCCTTCGCCACTGAACAAAAATCAAACATCATCATCATTATAAACGCTGTCGTCGTTTGGGTAGTTATTATCTAAAGGAACGCTTTTTTGTCGTCGCCCTCCATTATCGTTATTTTCGTCGTCATCATCATCATCATCATCATCATCATCATCATCATCATCATCATCATCATCATCATCATCGTCGTCGTCGTCGTCATCATCACCATCATCATCATCATCATCATCATCATCATCATCATCATCGTCGTCGTCGTTGCCGTCATCATCATCAGTATCATCATCGTCTTCGTTGTCGGAGCCATCATCATCATCATCATCGTCATCATCATCGTCGCCGTCGCCATCATCATCATCATTATCGCCGTCATCATCTGCATAATCATCATCGCAGAAGTAGTAGTTGTCACCACCATCGTCATCGTCGTCGTCATCATCACTATCATCCTGATGGTCTCAATCTCTCCCTCATCCACTCACTGACACTCACTCTCGCGTTAAACACATTGACACTGGCTCTGTCACTCTCACTGACACTCTGACATACTAACTCACTGATTAACTTCTGACATACTAACTCACTGATTAACTTACTAACTGGTTCATTCGACCAAATAATCATGAAATTTGTCAAGAGCGGTCATACCAGCCTGTTCAAGAAGCTGTTGATCTGTACCGTAAAGAGTCACACAGAACCGCGGATTTATTTAGTCCTACTCGTTCGATCGGTCAGTGGTTAAATGTCTAATTTAACAAATCGTCCACTCATTCCTTAATTCATTCATTCAATCTCACCTCCGTCGTCGGAAAAGACGTTGGGAGGTGCCATGGTCGTACTCTACTCTTCAATCAGCGAAGTGGACAATCATTCAACTGGTCAGTTGGTCAGCTGGTTTGATGGCTCGTCGACGTTCTTGTTTGCTCCTTTCAGGTCCGCTCTGTGAGAAAAATGCAATACAAATGATTAGGCTTTAATTGTTACAATTCTTTGTTAGTCTGTGGAATTCTTTATAAGGACTCGCTGCACGTGAAACGGGAACATGCTATGCGTTTAGGACTGTCTACATTTAAACTAGAAAGAATACAAGAAACAAAGAAGATTGACTGTGGTGAGCTTTGAAGCAGAATGTAACACTAATGCAATTCTGCCGTGAACTGACAAAACCGAGCAAGTCCACAAAACCTACTTTCGAGAAAATCGACGTTTTGTGTTGCGCTATATTACGCGATCGTTTCTGGAAGTTTAAGGGCATATTATAATGTAATTCCTCGATTTAAGAGTGCATACCTTGAATATTAAAGAAATGTTTGATAGATTTGATGTTTTAAGACTATTTGTGGACTTGCTTTGTTTTGTCAGATTATTCTTGAGAGAGATCTTTGTTGAAAACATGACAAAACCAAGCAAGTCACCCGCTTGGTTTTGTCAGTTTATTATTGAATTAAATCCTTGTTAAAAAAATTCACAAAACCAAGTAAGTCAAATCCGCTTGGTTTTGTCAGTTTATTATTAAGTAAATCCTTGTTTTCAAAATTCACCAAACCAAGTAAGTCCCATAGGCCGTTTCGTTTCTTTGTTAAAAAGTCTGACGAGATGAGTCACATAAGTTGGGTTTTGTAAGATGTGGGTGCGGCAGTTACAGTGAGTGTATATGTGTGCCTGTTTATTGTTTTTAGCCATTCTTCACTTAATATTCCTGGGTTGGTATGCAGGAGTCATAAGTTTTTTGCTCTCCCTTCAAAATAATATTAGATGCAGCCAATTTAATTGTAAAAATACTAAACTATTTTCCTTTCAGTTTCCTATTTTAGCGATCTTCCTGCCTTTACACCACGTGTATGTCTTGTATTTTGTTGCCCTTGTTGTGTGTCTGTAATATATTTGTTGCTGTTTGTTTGTGGGTTCGGGCACTGAATAAAATAGGCCCAACGTTTCCCGGCGTGTCGTAAGAGGCGACTAACAGGGGTAATGTTAGCACGGCATCACTGGGCGAAAGTCTTCTACACAGAAGTCACCGGCCAGGGCGAGGAACCTCACGTTACTACAGGTTCAACGACCACGTGCTCGGTGCCAAGGCGAGCCACACTATATTCGTGGATTTCGGCTGTGCCCAACAGCCTGGAGAGGATTGGGCACCGCCAAGTCCTTTTTTGCCCAAGACACACTACATGCATGATGACAATATCCACTAATTCCATACCGGATAGATCGTCGCCCGGCTCAAGGACCGCGCCTTCCGTTGGCCACCAGGACGGAGGTGTTAAGTATGCTACTGATGGACAATTTAGCAAGATCCGCACGAGAAACAACATCGTCATAGGAACCTGGAATGTCAGGACCCTAACTGCGGAAGGAAAATTAGAAGAACTGGCCCACGAGTTGGACCGCTATCGATGGAACGTTCTAGGCATTAGCGAACTGCGCTGGAAAGGCCTAGGTGAAACAACGACAGACAAAGGCCACAAGCTCTATTTCAGCGGTAGAGAGATGACAGGCACGAACACGGCGTTGGATTCTTGGTCCACAAGAACATTCTAGCCACTGTCATGGGTTGCCGCCCAAGACTCATTACCATCCGCCTGAGAGCAGCCCCTTTCAACATCACCATCATCCAGACCTATGCCCCAACATCAGACTATGACGACCGCGAAGTGGAGGATTTTTATGAAAATCTACAGGCGGTCCTTGACCAAGTACCTTCAACTCAGCTGTGACAGATGCCGCCACTGAGATCCTTGGCCAAGCACCGACCAAAGAAGAAGCCGTGGATCACACCTGAACTTTTGGATCTGTGTGATAAACGAAGAGAGATTTAAAAAAAAAAGAAGAAAAAGAACACCTCACAGGGAGCTGATGTCTACCGAAAAAACAACAATGACATCCGAAAAGGCATGCGCACAGCAAAGGAGAACTGGATAGAAGATCAATGCCAGGAAATAGAGAAACAGTCTGAACAAGAACTCCAACAGCAAGAAGGCCTACCAGACTGTAAAGCGGCTGACAAGTTTCAAACAGCCCAAAGTCTCCACGATCCAAAGCAAGTCTGGCATATGCATTACAGAAGAACAAGAAGTCTTGGACAGATGGACAGTGTACTGCTCTGACCTTTACAACCATACACCAAATGGAGACCCATCAGTTCTAGCATGTCCCGAGAACAGAGAAGAAGAAATCCTCCCAATTGTCCGGGAAGAAGTTGAGGCAGCAGTGCAATCGCAAAAGAAAGGGAAGTCAGCGGAAGTGGACAACATACCCGCGGAACTGCTACAAGCAGGAGGAGAAGCGATGATTAATGCCCTCACCATTATCTGTAACAAGATCTGGCAGAGTGGAGAGTGGCCTATACCATGGGCCCAGTCGCTTGTCATCACTCTTCCAAAAAAAGGTAACCTTCAGGAGTGTGAAAATTACCGCACCGTCAGCCTCATCATCCATCCCAGCAAGGTCCTCCTGAAAATATTACTCAACAGGTTGAAACCCCAAGCTGAACAAATCATAGCTGAAGAACAAGCAGGATTCAGGGCATGGCGAAGTACCACTGAAAAGATTTTTAACCTCAGAATAATCTGTGAGAAATACCTACAGCACCAACAACATCTATATCATGTGTTCATAGACTTCAAGAAAACGTTTGACCGAGTCTGGCATGCAGCTCTATGGGCAACAATGAAAGCGTATAACATCAGACCTAAAATTATTGAAGTCATCAAAAACCTGTATGACAAGGCTACCAGTGCAGTCCTCCACAACAGCGCCATCGGGAACTGGTTCAGAACAACAATCGGTGTGCGTCAAGGATGCCTACTCTCTCCAACACCCTTCAACATCTTCCTAGAGCGCATCATGTCAGATGCTCTTGCAGATCACGAAGGCACAGTCAGCATAGGGGGTAGAGCAATCTCCAATCTTCGTTTTGCGGATGACATTGATGGATTGGCTGGAGAGGAACAAGAACTTGAACAGCTGGTACAGAGGCTTGACACCACCTCCAAAGCTTGTGCAATTGAAATAAGTGCAGAGAAGACCGAAATGATGACCAACAACACTAATGGCATCAACACGGACATCAAAGTCCAAGGCCAATCCCTCAACACAGTGCATAGCTTCAAATATTTAGGAGCCATTGTATCAGACAATGGGTCCCGACAGGAAGTCCTCTCCAGGATCGCACAAACAACTGCTGCCCTGACAAGGTTGAAGCCATTTGGAAAGACAGGACCATCATTCTACATTCCAAAGTAAGACTGCTGCGCTCCCTTGTCATCTCCATCTTCCTATAAGCTTGCGAAGCATGGACCCTCACAGCAGATCTACAACGAAGAATACAAAGCATGGAGATGAGGTGCTACAGAAGACTTCTGGGCATTTCCTATACCCAACACATCACCAACGACAAAGTCCGACAGACCATCACACAAGCCATTTGACAACACGATGACCTGCTCACAGTGGTGAAGAAACGGAAACTCCGATGGTATGGCCACGTCACCAGATCATCAGGCCTTTCAAAGACTATTCTGCAAGGTACAGTGCAAGGAGGTAGAAGAAGAGGGAGACCGAAAAAGAGGTGGGAGGACAACATTCGAGAATGGACTGGTTTGACACTGAGCGAAGCCATCAGGGCTTCTGAGGACAGAGAGAGATGGAGTATGCTGGTTAAACGATCATCTGTGGTTCCCCTACGACCTCAGGGTTACGGGACAGGATAGGATAGGCTAGGATAGTTTGTTTGTTTATTTCCACACCTCGTGGAAGTTGCCGCGTAGGCGGAAGATCTACAGGATCCTTCATGGTGGGCAGGAAAGTACATGAAGAAAACTCTTTTTCAAAAAGCCGAAAACGTCCTTTGCTGACCGAAATTTCGTCATCATTTTCACAGGAAAATAATATTGCACAGCAGCAATAACATGGATTCTCACTGGTCCACTTTATCTTAAGGCGCTTTCTCATTGGTCGGGAGGACTTACTTTTCTTTGTCAGGTTATTGTAGAAAATGACGTCATCATGCCAACTCGAGCATCAGCCAGAGGATCGCCGAAACAAAATCGCAGGGGACTTGCTTGGTTTTATCAGTTTATTCCCCCACTTAAATTTTTTTTAACAAGGACTTACTCTATGATATCTCCAAATCTAAACATAGTTCGGATTTGATTTTTACAGGTAAGATGCGTCATTCTCTTGCAAGTTTGATGGCGCAAAAAACTCATTTTCGACCTTAGGTGGACTTACTCGGTTTTGTCAAATCACGGCAGAATTTCCCACGCAATCTCACTGTTACACAACTTAAACAAATATGCGTGAAACTCTGGCACTTTAAAATACATTTTCAATGGTCACAGCTCTCTCTGTCTCTCTCTCTCTCTTTTCTCTCTCTCTCTCTCTCTCTCTCTCTCTCTCTCTCTCTCTCTCTCTCTCTCTCTCTCTCTCTCTCTCTCTCTCTCTCTCTCTCTCTCTTTCTTATCATTATTTACGGATTTAACTTGAACTTAAAGCAACTGCATAAAAACTTTAGTAGTCATGCATGTATACTACAGCTAAATGAAAATCGATGATGCCCTAGGACCAACAACCATCACACACATGCGTGCGCTCTCTCTCTCTCTCACACACACACACACATGCCCGCGTATACACACGCGCGCACACAACACCCACACTCATTCATGCATGTAACCATAGCACTAAGACCAACAAACGTCACACATGCAAACACACACACTTGCGCGCGCAAACAAACACACACCACGCACGCACACATTCTCTCTCTCTCTCTCTCTCTCTCTCTCTCTCTCTCTCTCTCTCTCTCTCTCTCTCTCTCTCTCTTTCTCTCTCTCTCTCTGCCTTATTTAATTATTCCTGAAGTTAAACGGAAGCATTAGCGTTGAACCGCTTTTGCATTTTTACCAATAACTGACAATCAATGGGTGTGTCCTGGGACCAATTATAAGGGAAACCCGAAATACCGATGGCACGATTCTCATTGTTCTTATGCTGTGTGATGGCAAAACAAATTTAGCCATGAGCCCCTAGTTTTTAAAAATACTCCCCCCCCCCCTCTCTCTCTCTCTCTCTCTCTCTCTCTCTCTCTCTCTCTCTCGCTCTGTCGCGCACAGAAATCGACATTTTGTGCCTCGATGATTCTCTTTGTCTACTTGTGTATTCCACGACACAATTATCCGGGTCCTTCTATCTAAAACTAAATGCATGGCTTTCAAACAAGATCTTATAGTGTTGCCTATCCTATCCTATCCTATCCCGTAACTCGGAGGTCGTAGGGGCACCACAGATGATCGTTTAACAAGCGTACTCCATCTTTCCCTGTCCTCAGCAACCCTGATGGTTTCGCTCAGTGTCAAGCCAGTCCATTCTCGAATGTTGTCCTCCCACCTCTTTTTCGGTCTCCCTCTTCTTCTACCTCCTTGCACAGTGCCTTTTAGAATAGTCTTTGCAAGACCTGATGATCTGGTGACGTGGCCATACCATCGGAGTTTCCGTTTTTTCACCACTGTGAGCAGGTCATCGTGTTGTCCAATGGCTTGTGTGATGGTCTGTCGGACTTCGTCGTTGGTGTAGTACTGGGTATAGGAAATCCTCAGAAGTCTTCTGTAGCACCTCATCTCCATGCTTTGTATTCTTCGTTGTAGATCTTCCTATCAGAATGTAAAATTAATAAATAAATAGACTTGCTTCGTTTTGTCTTCACAAAAAAAAATCATTAAATACCACCAAAGCGCTGTTTTATCCTATTTTGTAACTCGAACGTCGTTGGGGCACCACAGGTGAACCTTGTTTTCTGTCTCCTTCTTCTTCTGCCTCCTTGCACCGTGCCTCTCAGGATGGTCTTTGCAAGGCCTGATGCTCTGATTATAGAGCCATTCGGGGTTTCCGTTTCTTCAACGCCGTGAGCATGTCATCGTCCAATGTCTTTTGTGTTGTTCTGTCGGACTTTGTTGCTGGAGATGTGCTGGGTATAGTAAATGCCCAGAAGTTTTCTGTAGCGCCTCATCTCCATGCTTTGTATTCTTCGTTGTAGGTCTGCTGTGAGGGTCCATGTTTCCCAAGCGTATAGGAAAATTGAGATGATAAGGGAGCGCAGCAGCCTTGCCTTAGAGTGTAGACTGATGGTCCTGTCTTTCCAAATGGGGTTCAACCTTGTTAGGGCAGCAGCTGTTTGTGCGATCCTGGAGAGATCCTCCTGTCGGGAACCATTGTCTGATACAATGGTTCCTAAATATTTGAAGCTATACACCATGTTTAGGGATTGGTCTTGGACTTTAATGTCCGTGTTGACGCCATTGGTGTTGTTGGTCATCAATTTGGCCTTCTCTGCACTTATTTCCATTCCAAAAGCTCTGGAGGTGGTGTCAAGCCTCTGTATTAGATGTTCAAGTTCTTAGTCATCTCCAGCAAATTCATCAATGTCATCCTCAAAACGGACGTTGGAGATTGCTCTACTCTATATGTTGACGGTGTCTTCGTGATCTGCAGGGGTATATGACACTGATGCGTTCCAGGAAGATGTTGAAGAGATGCTGGGGAGAGCATCCTTGACGCACAACAATTGTTGTTCTGAACTAGGTCCCGATGGCGCTGTTATAGAGGACTGCACAGGTAGCCTTGTCATACAGACTTTTGGTGACTTCAATAATTTTAGGGCTGATGTTGTACACTCTGATGGCTGCCCATAGAGCTGCATACCAGACTCGGTCAAAAGCTTTCTTTAAGTCTACAAACACATTAAATAGATGTTGTGCTGTAGGTATTCCTGGCAGATTATTCTGAGGTTGAAAATTTGCTCAGCGGTTTGCAAGTCTCAGACCTCTGTCATTTGTCTCATTGTTGCAGTGTCTCCCCAGTTGTGGTACGCATCTTGACCAACCTTGGCATTCCAGTCGCCTTGCACTATGACTATGTCCTTCCTCGGCACTTAATCAAGGACAGCCTGCAGATGTTCATAGAAATCCTCGACTTCGCTGTCTTCATAGTCTGATGTTGGGGCATAGGCCTGGATGATGGTGATGTTGAAATGGGCTGCTCTCAGACGGATGGTAATGAGTCTACTGGAGACTGGACGACAACCCATTAAAGTGCCTAGAATGTCTTTGTGGGCCAAGAATCCAACGCCGTGTTCGTGCCTGTCATCTCCCCCGCTAAAATAAAGCTTGTGGCCATTGTCGGTCGTTGTTTCACTAACGCCTTTCCAGCGCAGTTTGCTGATACCTAAAATGTTCCATCGATAGTGGTCCAGCTCGTGGGCCAGTACTCCTAATTTTTCTCTCCTCAGTTAGGGTCCTGACATTCCAGGTACCTATGACGATGGTGTCTCTCGTGCGTATTTTGCTAAGTTGTCCATCAGTAATCCACTTATCACCTCCGTTCTGGTGGCCAGCGGAAGGCGCGGTCCTTGGTGACCCGGGCGACGACCGATCCGATGTGGAGTGAATGGTTCTTATTATCATACGGTGTGTCTTAGGCAAGAAAGACCTGGCGGGGTCCACTCATCTACAGGATGTTGGCCACAGCCAAAATCCAAGAGTAGTGTGGCTCCCCTTGGCTCCGAGCACTGCGTCGTTGAACCTGTAGTAACGTGAGGTTCCTCCGTCCTGGCCGGTGTCTTCTGTGTAGAAGACTTTCACCCAGTCGCCTCTTACGACCAGCCTGGAAGCGTTGGGTCTTTTCTATTTCGTGCCCGAACCCACAGGACACATAGATGCCTGACACCGATACAAACAGATCGCAGGTTTACTCAACACGAACTTTTGCTGGACTTACTATAGTTTTGCCACTACACAACAGAAATCATCAAACTACAGGCAGACACCGATGACACGTTTTCCCACAAAACTAACTTTTATGGAACTTACTGTACTTTTGCCATCAGAAGGCAGTGTTATAGAGGAAAGGAAACTTCTACATTGGTTTATGAAAACAATTAGTTATCACTATGCATATAAGCTTGTTTCATGCTTAATTCACGTTTAATGTATGACCTTCACATTTTGTTTACAATCGCTCAACATACAATGTGCGACTGTAAAAAAAAAGTGTTTTTTTTTTAGCAAGAGACCATGCTACAGATCAAAACAGACGAAGGTGTATACCAACGGAAACAAAGAAAGGAAACAAAGAAAGGTACATACTAGCAACCCAGAC
The DNA here is from genome assembly GCA_036898135.1 of Oncomelania hupensis. NCBI lineage: Eukaryota > Metazoa > Mollusca > Gastropoda > Littorinimorpha > Pomatiopsidae > Oncomelania > Oncomelania hupensis. The sequence continues at coordinate 19,847,000 of CM072525.1, forward strand.
AAACTACCTAGCAAAAACAGGTAAAAAATGACGTGCAAAAACCAAAACTATCACGAGTACGTCGAATATGTAGCTGATTCAACGGTTCACAGGCGCATGAATCTAAATGCCAAAGCGTCTCTCTTATAGAGATCGTCAATCTCTGTTCTAAACCTGTAGAGATCGGTGACATAACGTTTCTTAAGAGACCCACTCGTATATCCAGATATTCACAGAGCGCCTGTGCAATTTCTGTTTGAGTTGGCACACACGCAAAATGAATTAATAAAATCGATTAACACCCCCAACCCTCTCCCCCTAATTTCACCGGCCCTTCCCTCTCCCTCCCCCATCCCCTCCCTCTCCCCCCAACAAAAAGGATTTCTGTTTACGTGAGAATTTCATTGCGACTTGTTTGAGAAGTGTTCCAGCACATATCAAACCACAGGCGCTCGTATCGGAAAGTGAGCGCAGTCCATATTACTTGTAATTCTATTAGTGCATGCTAGGGCAACCTGTGGATCAGGCCAACTCCCGTCCACCATTCATTTGACACTCATCTGGATGCAGAACAAAGCAAAAAAAACAAAGCCATCCAACTAACTAACCAACCAAACAAAAGTTCAACTTTTCCTAACTCACGGATGATAATGATGATGATGATGATGATGGTTGTGACGGTGGGCCTATTGTTACTGGGATTTGCATAATGGAATGCTATTACCCACTCGTCTTTCGTCTGCGGGGATCGGCTAGTATAATCACCTTGTGACTAAACTTAATACATTATATGTTTAGCTCGGTTTGTGTGCGGATAGGGTTATAGAGATAGGGAGAAAATGGTAAAAGCTTCACTGACACACAAGCTCTCGCACTGCTATGAAACATAGGTAGTCCAGCCACTTGTTAACAGTAAATATTACACATTTATTTCCTCTACTCTATACATAATTCTCTAAACACTCTATTAACTTAAATCTCCAAATTCACTTCGAATAGTTCTTTCCTTGATGGGTCTATGCTGCACTGCTACTGTTCTTGATATTTTCTACTGTCTTATCATTGGGCTATTTGTTCTGGTTGGCCTAATGTTTGTTTTCAGGAGAGTGGACTACCGCACAGTCCTTTTAGATCGGTTTTAGTGCGTTTCTTCTTGCACTTAGCTGACTCGTTGAGGTGTGGTGATGGTGTCCCCTCCTTGGTTGTTGACTTTTGGGCTATCGGAGCTCAGTGCTCGATGTTTCCCTGCAGGCCAAATGTCAGGGTTGACTCTTAGTGGTCTATTTCCTGCATTGGACCAACAAGCCTGCTCGTATGCAAAACATAAGACGAGTTTCTGCAACGCTGTGTTTAAAACGGATGTGCAGAGCGTCTCACTGATGGCAGAAACAGCCCTCAGTGATCGCTCCTCTTATACAAACAAGGGACGATCAACTTCTATGTCCGTGGTCCACTGGGATTTCCAACATAATTCCTATACATATACATACATCATAGCTAAACTAAACACATGGAGAAGTAATTAACAATATGTACATTCTCCGGTACAGCCACTGGTCTGCAATAATACACATAGGAGAAACAACAGTTGGACAGTAGGGGCTACCTCATGGTGGCGAAACCGGTCGTGTGTGCCAGCCACGTGGTCAAGCAAAGTTTTACTAATATTCACAATGATAAAACATGGCAAGACTTCACAAACATAATCCAACAACATTATCAATACATCGCAGTGAAACAAAAGATTTATCATTTACCTTTCTGACAATGTCAGGCTGTGGCTATACTGAGATGAATGAATTTCACCCGTCACCTGCTTAGTCTTCAGCTAGAGAGATCTTTCAGAGCGTTGCTCCTTCTTGTGTGATTCAGACAAAGAATGACTACTTAGCCTTGTGGTCAGCCAAAAGCCCGCGAAAATCTCGTGAAATCTGAGCGCCTCCTTGCGGGGAGGGTGTGTGTGTGTGTGTGTGTGGCTATACGTCATCGGGATGAGGTCACTGCCTACCCCAGCGAGAGTTAGCTTACACATGCTTAGCACAGGCCTGACTTCTGTCGTCTGCTAAGCAGCGACTTTAATTTACAAAGGCTACAGCAGACTGAACTATTTAGGGCGAGAAGCCTTAGTGCAGGGTCTAAATAGCCTATTGTGACAATGGTAATGATGATGCCTACTTGTATCGCCCCAATAAAAATCTACAACAGAACTGAATTTTGTTTTTGCGAAATACAAGATAAATTATCATCTTCACTCGCCAAAGGAAATGAAAATATACGGATCTTAGGGATAAGACTTTTAAAGCCATTAAATTTATTGTAATTATATTATTAATTATAGCGGTGGTCTTCTCTGCTTTTTGCTCTTCCACTTCTCATCATCATCATCATCATCATCATCATCATCATCATCATCATCATCATCATCATCATCATCATCATCATCATCATCATCATCATCGTCGTCGTCGTCGTCATCATCATCATCTTCTTATTCTTCTTCTTCTTCTTCTAATACATAATAATGGCCATGAATGTTCCAACAATTACGAAGCTTGCACAGCCTCGAAACTGATCATGCGAACCCAGCAAATCGACCGGAAACAGCAAAAGAGCAAACAGGAAAGTAGTCTCGACACGACATCGGAAGTGACGACCTTGCTATGTTAGACCCCATTCTGTGTCCTAATTATTTTATGAAACTATGCGTTTACACGAAGCATTCAACCAAAGCAACAGTTCAATATGGTACTTTAGGCGGGACGGGGGACAGAGAACTCGCCCCGCTAAATTTCGCCCCGGCAAATCTTGCCCAGGTACATATCGCCCCGGTTCTTTGTCCTTCCTCTATCTTTTAGTGTTTGTCTGCCTGAATGGTTCACATCCTTCCCAGCCCTTACACATTCCTTTATTTATTTTCTGCCGTTCTTGTTTTTGTTTGTTTGTTTGTTTGTTTTGGAGGGGTTGGGGGTTGGGGGTGTTTTATTTTCTTTTCTGTCATTGTCGTGTTTATTCGTTCTTTCTTTCTTTTTTTTTTTTTTTTTTAACTGTCTTTCTAGTTTATTTTGTGTTCTATATCTGTCTTTCTCTTTCTTCATTTCTTTGGTTTTTATTTCGTACCTCTTTCTTTCTTGTTCTATCTTTCTCTTTCTTTCTTTTCTTTCTTTCATTTTTTTTTCTCTCTCTTCTTCCCCCATTTATTTATAACATATTTTCTCAGTCTTCCTTTCTCTTATCAGGAGTTTCAACTTTTGGTTTGTTCTTTTTGTAATGCTTATTTCCACTCCGCTTTCGACGCAATCGTTCACCACGTTTGTCGTTCTACTTTTAGAACACAGTCTCCCGTTACTTCCCAATCCATCACAGTTTCAAGGTTTATTTAGGCTCTAAGCCCAAGGGGAGGGGTGGGGGAGAAGGGGAGGGACTTTTTAACCGACAATGAAAATAGGGGTTGGGGTATGTAAATGGGACGACACAACATAACAAAAACAAATATGAACGGCAATACACAATAAACAAGTACGCAACTCTGCACTAACCATTCCACGGAGGCAAACTCATTTAGGCAAGGAACACAAACAAAACACGTGCTTAATTAGAAAATGATCACCCCTTGGGGTCATGAGCAATCTTGCCACTGTAGATTGTTCTAACCTATAAAGGGAAAAGTGAAAGCCCCAGTTGAAAACCAGTCTTTCCTTTATAGGCATGACAGATTCACTGCGGCAACAGTACCCCCGTTGGAGTGCCGGGGGTTTCAGTATAAATAGTGTCCCCACTTTCTGGAAATTTAGTGCTTTAAATTCCCACTGTCGCTGTCTTCCTCATTTACTCTTTTCCATTCCTGCTCTGTCCTATCACTCTGCTATACTATCTTCTTCTTCGCTAGATCAATGACCTACCTTTTTTCTTGAAAACTCTTCCTGGACAAGACTCCTTGTTTGTGTATGGGGTCTATTGGATCAGCTTGGGAGTATTGGACGCTTTCTGCCGGGTGGTCACTATGGCTTCCTATGATGTTATTACTTAGCAATATAGGCATTTTATATGTATGTTGATAGTTTATAATGATGTTTGTTTTCTTTTTTGTTTTTGTTCGAGTAGTTGGGGTAAAGCCTCAGCCGTCCCCTGCGTGGGATGTCTTTATTGTAAGATGACTGGCCGGTGGAGGGCATTCAGTTTTCCCACTAGGGTTGTTTCAGCAGATCTTTTATGCGGATCGGTGATTGTCCGGTCCTGATTTGGCTCGGAAGAGTCCGCTGGACCCAAAGCAACAATCAATCAATCAATCAATCAATTAGAAAATGATAAATTTGGCCCAAAGTTTTAAAAAGAATCACAAGAAAACAAACACATTTGAATAAAAGGTATGCATACATAAATTGTCCACAACATTGTTCCTTCTAAAATTTTATAAAATAAAGTTCCCGCGTATCTCCAAATATCACAAACCCCAGAATTTGTGTTTCCTTTTACCAGGGTAAAAGTTCCTTTGTACCTTCAAACATCATCAGTCACAATGACGTCTCTTTATTAGGCCAAACAAGGGTACCTCCAACATCATCAGTCACAATGATGTCTCTTTATTAGGGCAAACAAGGGTAAATCCAACATCATCAGTCACAATGATGTTTCTTTTTAGAGTAGGGTTCCCTTCTGTCTTCCATCAACTACACGGGTCTCCATTGAAGTCAAGCTGGACCATTTCCCACACGCGCGCAGCCAATTCGGTTTCAGGTCTCCACACCTCGCTCTTAAGACCCATCCTGCATCAGTAGAACCTAAATGCTTCAGTGCTTCTGCGGCTCGTACGCCGCGATGTTTCAGACTCGCTGTGATTTCTGAATTAGATCAACTCGCATCATAGTTATTTCTGAATTTGACCAACGCGCATCATAGTTATTTCTGAATTAAATCAACTCGCATCGCAGTTATTATTGAATGTAACCAACTCGCATCATAGTTATTTCTGAATTAAATCAACTCGCATCAGAGTTATTATTTCTGAATTAACTCAACTCGCATCATAGTTATTTCTGAATTAGATCAACTTGCATCATAGTTATTTATGAATTTTGACCAATTCGCATTATAGTTATTTCTGAATTAAATCAACTCGCATCATAGTTATTTCTGAATTAGATCAACTCATTTCATAGTTATTTCTGAATTAGATCAACTCGCATCATATATATTTTTTTAATTAGATCAAATCAATCTGGACATGTTCCCTCTCACCCAAGGGTGCCCTCAGGTCTCCCGAGCACCTCGGTCTTAAGCCCTATAAAGCTTAAGTCGAACCCAACGGGCCGAGCCTTTCCAGCCTCGGATGTGGTACAGTTGCTGGTTCGCATTATAATAGAAACTCTATTAGGTAAATAATTAATTTTTGGACAAGTTCTTACCCTACTTGAGTTCAGATCTCCTACCTCATATCATGACCCATCAAGCTGTCCCCTTACCTCCCTCTCATTTTCCTTCTGTCTCTCTTTCTCTTCTCTCTCTCTCTCTCTCGTTCTTTCTCTCTCTCTCTCTCTTTTCTTTTTCTTCCACCTCCCCTCCATTTTCCAGCCTGGGGTGTAATCAGTTCCATTATAAGTAGCAAAAGCAAAATCCTTAGGCGCATACTCAACTGTGCGAACCGTAACCAGAGGTGTATGCGAACCTCCATTGCAGGAAACCAGAACCCATCACACCGGCCTCTCTCTCTCTCTCTCTCTCACTCTCTCTCTCTCTCCCTCTCTCTCTCTCTCTCTCTTCCTTCTATAAAAATTAATAATCAATATATGTGGACCAATTAGTGTCGGCTCAAACTGCGCGAACTGAAACCAAAAAGTGTATGCGAGCCTCTACAAGGTGAAGTCTGGTCACTGACATCCTGACTACTGTGTAAACTGTAACTGAGACATGATATATCGATTATCGGACATCGATCTCACTCATTTACTATCAATAACTGTAATCAAGTAGTGCAAGTATTGTGAATTCCTGTGTTGTTGACACGGATATGATGAAATAAACTGTAATCTTGACCTATCTAATCACATCCTTCAAACAAACATTTTATAATGTTGGAATACACCCTTTGTTTTTCGTGTTTGGTAGGAAGATGGAGAGAAGGCTTTTTCGTACTTTTCCTTCTTTATTATGATGTCCGTTCGTCTCTTTCTTTAAACTGCTGTTACGCTGATCCTTCCGCTGAACGGATTTAACAGAATTTGGTGTGTGTGTGGGTGTGTGTGTGTGTGGGTGTGGGTGTGTGTGGGTGTGTGTGTGTGTAGGTGTATGTGGAGAGAGAGAGAGAGAGAGAGAGAGAGAGAGAGAGAAAGAGAGAGAGAGAGAGAACCTGCGAGTACACTTTTATTATTAAAAATATATATTTTGTTTAATTTCACCAAGTTCACTTCATTATCGTAGAAATTCACAAGTTGCATGGACTAGTAGAAGATTGTCACTGCTCAGGAAATGCTTTTGTTAAAAGCGTGCTGCATAGATCGAGTTGGTGTATGCGAGGGCGGGGGTTCAAATCTCGGTCAAGACCAATATGAAATAAAGACGGAAATGAGTAAATAAATAAATATATGACCACATATAAATCATCATCATCATCATCATCATCATCATCATCATCATCATCATCATCATCATCATCATCATCATCATCAGAAGCCATCGACGACGACTACGACGATGACGATGAATAATTATGTGTTTCTTAAATTGATTGTTCTTTTATAGCTTAGGCTAAGGCACAATGTAGGTTCTATGTCGAAACACGGAAAGCTCTGCACCAAACTTGTTAACACTATACATTGAATTAAATTACAATACGCCAATAGCTCTAAAGCTGAACTACGACGTATAATTTAATTTAATACACCCCCTCACTCCCCCCCCCACTCCCTACACACACGGCTCTTGACTGGTACTTGAAGAATATGAAGCATGCTAAAATAAAATGTTCAAAGCCCAGTTCTAAGCAGAATGAACGAGCATTGAAGTTTAACATCTACACTCACCATTGGCGATATAGACGACAGAGACAACCATCCAAAAGAATATGTGTATGGACACCTAAATCAACACTGAACCCTCAGAGCAATCATACAGCTAAGATGGACAGTAAAAGAAAAAAGGACGTTGCAGTAATGCCCACCACGGGATTCGAACCTGGGTCATATGTGTGCCAGGCGTAGAACCCTCTAATACTGAGCTAGCTACGGGGGTGGGAACAGGTTCTACGCCAGATAATTGATAATATGCATTGATTGTAATGGCTATTGGTCAAGAGAAGAAAAAAGCATGATCGAAAAAACCTTATTATTACAGAAATGATTCTTATTGATTTTGATTTCATTAGCCTTGAGTAGAAAGTATGTAAATATGGTACCTCCAAACATTGTCTTTTAATTCTATGCAAACCAATTGATTCTACGAGGTTTCAAATGTAATTACATGAAGTCTGTTAAAGTATCACGCTTGGTGATAGTCCTAAAACCAGTTCAAAGGACAGTTCTACGTGTAAATTGATATACATTTATTTCCAAAGTATGATCGGAAACATTTCGTTACGCAAACATCGATTTTTAATTATTTGTATTTCATTAACCTACTGTGAAAACTTCGCTACATTTCCGATCCTATCCTATCCCGTGACTCAAAGGTCGTTGGTGCACCACATATGATCGTTTAATAAACGTACTCCATCTTTCTCTGTTCTCAGCAACCCTCATGGCTTCTTTCAGTGTCAAACCAGTCCATTCTCGAATGTTATTCTCCCACCTATTTTTCTGTCTCTCTCTTCTTCTGCCTCCTTGCACCGTGCCTTGTAGGAAGGTCTTTGCAAGGCCTGATGATCTGGTGACGTGGCCATACCATCGGAGTTTCCGTTTCTTCACCACTGTGAGAATGGCATCATGTTGTCCAATGGCTTGCGTGATGGTCTGTCGGACTTCGTTGTTGGTAATACGCTGGGTATAAGAAATGCCCAGAAGTCTTCTGTAGCACCTCATTTCCAGGCTGTGTATTTTTCGTTGTAAATCTGCTTTGAGGGTCCATGTTTCGCAAGCGTGTAGGAAGATGGAGATGGCAAGATGCTACGTTTAAATCAATTATAAATTTAGGCTTTTTATTTTAAAAAAAAATCAACAACAGCAGCAATAAAATTTTTTAAAACTTATATTATTGATACGATACTGATCTGATACTTAATTAAGTTGATGCAATTCCAAATTTTTTAATTAACTGATTTTGGATTTTTTTGGTTAATTTCGTTTGATTTTGTTTTATTTTCGATTGGTTTTATTTCAATGTAAAATGTTTGTTCTTCACTAATGTTATGTTAATTTCAAGTTCTGAACTCAAATGCTGGTTTCAAATGAATTTCAAACAAGTTTAATTTCCATTTATTTCATGTAATTTAAAATTCTAACTTTGACTTTAATTAAATTCTAAGTTTTAGTCTGCAATTATATTTATATAGTTATCAATTTTTCACTCTGTTAAATTTTTGTGGTCGATTTTATGTAGTGCTCTTTCTTCCACTTAAAACAAACTATCAGGCTCGTTTGGTTTTATTTAAATTTCAGTTAAATGTTTTTAATTCTCCATAGGCGACTTTTAAATTTCAAAATATCAACGACATCGAGTTCATTTTATTTTCACATTTCACACTCGACTTCTGGGCGGTTTGAGTTCGATCCTATATTGTCTAGCAACTTGAGCTCGAAAACCGCTATATAGAAGCAAGCAAACAAACAAAATTAATAAATTTAAGTTAATTTAAATTTTAGTAAATTTCGATAGATTAAAAAAAAATTAAAATAAAACCAGTAAATACTGTTTCAATTCCAAGTCAACCTTTTATATTGAGTAGTTTCATTTTCAATTTCACATTTTTAAAACTCGATACAAAGTATTGATTGTCATTATTCTGTCATCATAAAACGAGGTTCTTCCTTTGAAGCATCGAAGACATTTGAAGTTCACACATGCAAGATGTGCTTTGGAGGTGACAGTGCCAACTAACGCGTGCGTGCATGCCTTGGGCTACTGAGTTAGATCCTGGATTGACCAGCGCCTTGAGCAGCTCTTGAGGTGGAAAAGCGCTATAGATTAAATAATACAAACAATAAATAAAAGTATATATTTGCGTGTGTGTGCGTTTGGGTGAATGCGTGTGTTTGTGTGTGTGTAAGGGGCGGGTGGGATGGGTGGGGATGGTAGAGGTTGGATGTGTGTGTGTGTGTGTGTGTGTGTGCGCGCGCGTGTTTGTATGTTTGGTCACGTTATAGTTGTGACTGTGAAGTATGAACGCTGTACGTTTGGTCATAGGCGCTTGCATCTGGACACGCGAGCGCCTATGCCTGTCACGCGTCTGCCTTGGGTATTATAGATAGACAAAGAGAGGCGCGTCACAGACATAGACGCTCGCGGGTCCAGATACAAGCGACTGTGGTTTTGGTTGTTGCCGCTTTAGTATTTGGAGATGACTTGACCGTTGTTACTATCCAGTGCTGCACTGCTATTGTTTAAACCGCATATAGCCCTTTTGGTGTCTGTACGTTGTCAGCAATGAAGTAATAGAAATGTGTGGGAGCGAGTGAGTGACTGTGTGAGAGAAAGAGAGAGAGAGTGTGTATGTATGTGTGAGAGGGAGAGAGAGTGTGTGTGTGTGTATGTGTGAGAGGGAGGGTGTGTGTGTGTGTGTGTGTGTGTGTGTATGTGTGAGAGGGAGAGAGTGTGTGTGTGTATGTGTCAGAGAGAGTGCGTAGACAAAAGCCTTGAAATGGGTGACTAACCTTGCTTTTTATGTAGGAAATGGGTGAGTGTATTAGCCACCCAGTTTTTTCCAGCCACCCACTTTTTTCTAAGTACGCAGGAGTGCTCTTTTAGTGCATGGGAGTGAAGTTGTAGTGCACGAGAGTGTTTTAAGTACAAGGGAGTGCTCTATCCGGGACGGAGAAAATCCAGTCAATTTTCGGAAAATTTTGCAAGAGAGTTTGACCTATTTCGTCGCCTATAGGAGACGACCTAGGTCAACTTTTGAGACGAATAGAGCCAGTTTTGCATTAGATTCTTAGATTCTTCCTCTTCCATTTCTAGAAGAAGTTTGCGTTCTTTCCGTCAAAAAAATCACTTTCCGATTCTTACACTCTTAGTAAAACCCAATCTTGGTGTTCTACATACTTGTGTGCATGTGTATGTGTGTTGGTGGTAGGGAGAGGGCGCGCGCGTGTGTGTGTGTGTGTGTGGAAATGTCATATGGGTGTGGAGTGAGCGCTTTGCGTGTGTGCGCGCTCGCTTTTATCTGCCTGCGTACACTCTGTAATATCGATAACCCATCAAATATACATTTTATTTGTGTTTTGTGACTCTTATCTTCCTGTTCGAACAATGAAGCCGTGTGATGTCATGACAAAGCAAATCCATTTCGGTAAAAATGAATTTTTTACATTCTTTCATGGAGAACACGATCAAACGCATCTTCAGTACACATTTTTGAATATCAGAAAACAATAATATTAGTCGTTAAACCACAATCTTGCAAAGGTCAGAATGTCGATTTTCTTCAAAAGTAGAGTCGCTGCTGGATATACTTTGTTTTGCCTCCTTATGGCATTATGATGACGTTGAGGCCGCTAAAAGCGTTAGGTAGATTTGACACTAAACTTTATTAAAGTGTCAATACAGCGAATGGAGCTTGTGAATATAAATAATAATAATTTATTTTATAAAGCGCAATTCCAAACTAAAATGTCTGCTCAAAGCGCTCACACGCATACTCTCACACAAGCACTCGCACAATAAGAGACTGTACAACACACTAAATTATGGAGAGTATTAAAAGAAAAACAAAAAAGGTTAAACTACATACATCTAATACCACATGCCTACAAACAAACACACAGAATCAATATAAGCAGCCAAAACATTAAGATAAAATTCGTACATGTACACATGTCCAATACAATTAAACAAAATTATTTTTTTAAACAACATACATATATACATATATTTTAAATCTAAAAGACATAAAAAAAACATTAACACAAAACCAAACATGGCTTTATGTAATCAAATAAAATACAGAATAAATACAATAAAATACACTGACAGAACTTAATCCTGGCCTTCTGACTGACCGAGCCATTAAAAACAAACACGCAATAAGACAAGGTATGATTTTATGGAATAAAATATATAGTTAACATTGCCAAATTTGATAAGCCCATTAATGTAGGACCCTGGGTCCAGTGACCGACAGACCAGGGCTAAACTAAGAAGCAGCTTACTCATTACTTAAAACTGTGCAGATGTTCCTCGAGTGGGGGTCAAGAAAGGGGTTGAAGAGAGAGAAAGAGAGAGAGAGAGACAGACAGACAGACAGAGAGACAGATAGACAGAGAGACAGACAAACTGGCAGACAGACAGACAGGCAGACAGAAATAGAGACGGACAGACAGAGACAGACAGAGAAACACAGAGATAAAGACAGGGAGGGGGAAAGTAGGGAGAGTAGGAGAGGGAGGGAATGAGAGAGAGAGAGAGAGAGAGAGAGAGAGAGAGAGAGAGAGAGAGAGAGAGAGAAGGAGAGGAACAGAGGGATGTTAAGCTTAAATTGGGATAGACATTTTAGGGGAGGGAGGGAGAGAGAGAGAGTGTGTGTGTGTGTGTGCGTGTGTGTGTGCGTCCGTATGTGCGAGTGTGTATGTTTACACGGCGTTGTTTTCACAAATACGAGAAAAAATACCACGTTCTTTGGACGGACCTCCTTATGTTGACGTCAAGAGAGTGTTCCATTAGAGTTAGGGTTAGGATAAGGGTTTGGGTTAGGGTAAAGATTTGGGTTAGCGTTACCGTTAGAACACTTAAAAGAGGGACACAGTTTTAAAAAAAAATTCAAAACAACTTATGTGGCCGTCCATGAGAGTCACAACAACGACGTCTTCGAAAGTGTGTGTGTATGTGTGTTTGTGTATGTGGCTAGGTGGATATGCCGTTATTCTGACATACACTTGAACCTCTACGTACTTTCTTTTGACGGACCACGTTATTTTGACGTCAAAACAGTGTTCCGTTAGGGTTAGGGTTAGGGCTGTGTTAGGCTTAGGGTTAGGTTAAGGGTTAGGGTTAGGGTCAGGATTAGCTTAAAAAAACTGACAAATTTGTAAAAATGTCAAAATAACGTATGTAGAGTTTCATGAAAGTCATCACAACGGCGTTTCTACACGGTTGTGTGTGTTTGTGTATGGGTGGATGTGTGCGTGTGTGCGTGGGCATGTAGAAACGACGTTGTGTGTGTGTGTGCGTGTGTGTGTGTTTAACAAGTTTCCATACTACTACTACTACTACTACTACTACTACTACTACTACTACTACTACTTAATAATAATAAAAATAATAATAATAATAATAATAATAATAATAATAATAATAATAATAATAATAATAATAATAATAATTCTACTACTACTACTACTTCTACTACTACTACTACTACTACTACTACTACTACTACTACTACTACTACTAGTACTACTACTGCTACTACTACTACTACTACTACTATTACTACTACTACTACTACCACTACCAACGGATGCTATAAATAAATCATAGATCGCTAAATAGGCTGTCACTTTGCGGTTAAGCAGGAGAGCGTGAGAGATCACATCCGTTCTGTTTGCATTTCAGTGATTTCTTGAACGCTAAATTGCGCTCGCGGTTTCAGTAAACATTTGTCGCTTGTTGTCATAGGAACGTCACGCTTAGTCTTTATATGTATAGGATTAGCGCAGGCCCAGTACTGATGAGAAACAGATACTAGCACATGTTAGATAATGAAATATAATGTCGTTTTTATTTTGATATTTTATTTATTTCTTTTGGTTAAGTAGATTTCAGTTTAACTTTAAGATACAAGTTAAACAATCATATTAACTCTTCCCCTACCCTTAACCCCACTCCTATGCTAACCCCACTACTATGCCAGTAAACATTCTGTTGTTTGTTGCCATAGATACGTCACGCTTCAAAGAGGACTCACTCCTGATCCGCATAAAAGATCTGCCGAAACAACCCTAGTGGTAACACTCCACCTTTAATAATTATGCATTTCCTAATGGTCTGAACTACCTATGATTCCGGTTGAGTTGCATGCTTGTGTGATGTTTTTAATTTATGACGTATTGTACGAATTTGTGTGACCTTTCCCTCCTTCCCCTCCCCCCCCTCTCCTCCCTCATGTTGAATGTTTGCATGACTTTTCGGTGATTTGTTTGTGACATATTTGATAGGAGCAAATTTTGCAAGTGCCGTCCATTTCTTTTTCTTTCTATTTGTATAGTGTGTGCCCTCATCGCCCAAACTCCCCATTCGGCTAAAATGCCCTCCCTCTCTCCTTCCCACCCCCTCACCACCTGGGCTATCAGCCTAATGTTTTCTTAAATGTAGCTTGTTTTGTGTAATGAAAGGACAAAGTTGCTATGGACAATATCCCCCCTCCATTGTTCCCACTCTCGCTACTATACAAGATACAAAATGATTCCTTGTCCCTATTTTAACCCAAGAAGATCTGACATGTGAGCAGCCCAACACCAATACCAAACATGACAAGGATAATAAGTAATCACAATCAATGAATATAATTAACATCAGATATAACATTACCAGTAGGCCTACTACTGATGTGAAATAGATAGCCTACTACCACAATGTAAGAAAACAACGTTTAGTTGAAGAAAGGCCCCAATTCAAAAGCTTTGATTGCTCTTGGCGAGAACGGGGTTACCCTAAAATTCGCATTGTTTTTACATTGAACGATGATACATATTTTCTCTACCGCAAAGGTCAAAGGTCACTGGAGCCTTTTGTTGTTGTTGTTGCCATTGGGGTGTCGGATAGCGCAGTGGTTGGAGCACTCGCTACTGTGTCGCAAGTGAAGCACCGTCCAGTGCGGTTAGCACTTGGATGGGTGACCGCAAAACGTGAAGCGACAAATAACAACGCCCCCAGTTGACTCAACTGTGACTGAGTACCTACTCTCTTAAGGGTGGGGAAGGTAAAGCAGCGATGGAGAGAGATGGGCATCACCCTCATTACGCTGGCCCAAGATAAGTGTGATCTCCAACATCACGCTCCCCTACGGCCACAAGGCTATGGGACCACCTTTACCTTTTTACCACCTTGTTGGCACTCGCGCTTTGCTCAATATCTGAAAAAAAAAAAAGCTGAAGCGATTTTGAGGAGTTGTTGGTATACAGGTAAGCTCACTGCAAATCATGGGTTATCCTTCAGTTACAGTCCAGTTGTAGGACAGTCAGTCGGTCCTTCGCTCAGAATTTCAATTTTTGTTTGGGTTTTCAAAACGTTTTTGGCTTTATCTCAAGAATAAGTGACCTGAAATTCATCATTTTTAAATTTGTGCATACTTTTAACTACTGCTAAGCAGGTTGCCTCATTCGTATTTGTAACTTTCTCAAAAGTCAAGGTCATTGTTTTTAATCATTTTCTAAACAACGTTTTGCACGGTATCTAAAACTCAGCTGATCCGATTGTGATAACGTTTTGCTTGCAGATAGTTCATATCTATCACTCCAAGTTTTCCTGTTGCTTCCTTAGGATAGGGCCGAGTCATGTCACAACATCGCCAAGAATTGTAACACTTTTGAAAACGCTGACTTTATCGATTATATTTGTGAGTGTCTGAAATACATTTGAGTGGCTTGCCATCTTGTTTAGCTTTTTGCTGGCTATCGCCTAACAATAACAACAAAAGAGTCGGGAGAGTGGGGAGGAGTGGGCGGGCGTTTAACAGTGCGCTCAACTGCAGCAAGTTGGCGTAATGATTGGCTCGAGTCCAATCCTGATACAACCGTTTGTCTCCTAAGCTATACCCGGAAAATACCAGGAAAAGCATCGCATCCACACAAAAAATCTTTGTCTCTTTGCTTCTGCCGCGACGTAGTACACGGTTCGGTAGGTAAGCTAAAAATATATGTGATGTCATACATGGAAAGTTGCAGTGCAAGTTGGCAACTTCTACCAACCTTAAGTGCGAAATCGAGCTTTAATAGTTTTAGACAGAAAACATTTCCCCAATATCGATTTTTTTGTTTTAAAGCGATAAATGGTTTTTTTTTTTTTTTTTTTTGAAAGCTGAAATTGGGTAATCAAAATGTTGTTTTTTTCTAATGTCATCTCGACTTTAGTGATTGCAGCTGTTTTATCTTTTATAACAATAGTCTATTTTTATTTGAACTCGGTCGTCTGGACTTAAAATTAGTGCAACTGCATTATCTTTGCAAACAAAAATAGTCAATATGTATTATTTTGGACACGGTTACTATAGCTACTGCTTCTTGCGAAATGCGCAAAATCCGTAATTATCTATATGATAGTTACTGCTCCAGAATTCCACATTAAAATGACTAGGATTTACACTTTTCAGCATCAATGATCCTTTCGAAACTCACAGTGAGTGTTGGCTCACCGGAAACAAAGGGGTTTACCGTAAAATTTACACTGCTGTTACATTAAACGATGATAAAGTATGCTATGAGTTTTCCATTTCGGTCCTGAAAGGGAGTTATTTCCCCTGGTTTTAACGGTACGGCCGTGTGACCTTTGACCCTATTTCTGAGTGAACCGCACGGCTGGAAGTGTGCGTCTTTGGTGTCTAGGGTAGGGTAGGGTAGGGTAGGGTAGGGTAGGGTAGGGTAGGGTAGGGTAAGGTAGGGTCAATTTGTTTAAACCTAAAACGAAAATCCTTCATGGCAATTGTTTTTACCAGTTCTTTTACTTATAGGCTTTCGTAGTTGCTATTTTTAGCTCCAGAATGTTGACTGACTAGCCAACAGTTGTTGCTATTATTAGGCACAAAAACTACGGAACGTATTCATAAAAAAAAAAAAAAAAAAAAAAAAAAAAAAAAAATATATATATATATATATATATATATATATATATATATATATATATATATATATATATATATATATATATATATATATATATATATATATATATATAATGAATACGTTCCGAAGTTGTTGTGCCTAATAATATATATATATATACTTTCAAAAGTGTGTTGTTGTTGTTGCTGTTGTTGTAAGCTTTTTCTTTCTTCAGTGGGACAACACTCACTGTGAATGTAAAGAGGATCTGTCGAAAGGGGCTTGATCAAAGTGGTCCTCTTTAAAGTCAGTCTGAGGTCACTCTTTCCAAACTGTTTACACTAGACAGTATGATCCTAGCAGAGTTTGATTGTTCCACGTATGTTAGGAGTGAACGCTCTCCAATAAGCGTGTAAGCAGCTTTAAAAAAATCAAGCCGGCATTCGGTTCCTTAATAATGTTGCCTCGCGAGTCTAGCAACGGTCATTTTGCGTGCTTCACGTTGTTGGAAGTGAACGCTCTCCAATAAGCGTGTCCAGCTTTAAAAAAAAATCAACCCGGCATTCGGTTCCTTGGTAATGTCGCCTCGCGATTCTAGCAACGTCTCTTTACATATATACCGCACGCACGCAATTTCCCGATGAGTTAATTGCTCACAACAACGCCTTGGAGCATGTTCGTCACGCACCACTGCGTTCACATTTTTTGGATGCCTGTGCCTCTATTCTAAGGTAAAACCTAATAATAATAATGCATAGAATTATATCGCGTACATATCTCTCTCACACACACACACAAACACACACAAGAGTGATTCAACCTGTTATAGCAAATACTAGACACACAAAATGTAATAATCATCTCTTAGCGTCAATTAGACATGTAATGTTATAGTATGTTATTTTATTTATTTAGTTAGTTAGTTAGTTAGTTAGTTAATTTATTTATTTCTATTTTTTGCGCAGTTTAGATCGCGACTTTAAACACAAAGATTTGTACTAAAGTAAATCTGTCAAAAGTACGTTCATTTTGTTTGTTGTTGTTTTGTTTTGTTTTTTTTTGTTTTTAAAATATAAATCGATACACTCGTTCGTTTATGTGTCTATAAATAGCATCAAGACCGTTACCAACCATAGCAGCACAGGAGTCTAGCTTGAAAAAGAAGCGAAACTCCTAAGCTTTTAACGATTTTGTTTTGAGCAACAAGTGCCCTCCCTTATATAACCTTTTAATGTGACAAAGTTGCAATCTCCCAGTAACACCACTCTCATTTCACGAAAATTAACCCCAACTATAAGCAAATACTGGAGACGAAGTTAATTTTTATTGATAACCTCTCCGGGTCTGGTAAAACAATTGTTTGTCGAGCGGAGTATTTCAATCCAAAACTCTCGACCCCTCCCCACGAGAACACGGCCCATCACATAAAAAAAAAATGTTTTCTTTTATTAATCTTGTAATCCAAAGGGTTCCAGCACTTAACCAAGGATTCTCCACAGCGGGAGCCACCCAAGGACATTGGCAACAAGAGAACACACTCTCTCTGTCACCCTCAAGGGCCGGAATCCCTCCCAAGCGTTAATGCTAGACGCTTTCCACTCCGCTACACTTAGCCCAATGTTAGAGAGAAAGAAACGGAAACGTTGTATTTTGCCAATGCAATGTTCCAATGAATAAATCAGTGCTCTGTTTTTCTAGCTGTTGATTTTTTTAAAACACTTTATTGTCCCTTTTATCGACAAATACACCGCAAAAAGTAAAGCAACCTAGTATAATAAAAACAACGACAACAACAAAAGCTTATTCATTGCTTTCTTTGTTTGATTTATTGTTTTCGCTGGAGCTGTTTTGAGAATGAATAATACACCGCACTTAAAACCATTCATAATTCAAACACACACACACACACACACACACATTCTTGTATAGGTCACAAATGAGGTAATTTTAGAATGTAGGAGTCGGAAACCACTTTTTTTGACGGAAAGAACGCAAATTTCTTCTAGAAATGTAAGAATCTAAGTCAAAATTGGCTCTTTCCGTCTCAAAACTTGACCTACTTCGTCTCCTAGAGGCGACGAAATGGGTCGAATTTTCTTCAAAATTTTTCCGAAAATTGACTGGATTTTCTCCGTCCCGGATAGTGCACTCCTCTGTACTTAAAACACTCTCATGCACTACAACTGCACTCCCATGCACTAAAAGAGCACTCCCTCGCACTTTGGAAAAAGTGGGGCCCTGGAAAAAAAGTGGGGTCCTAGCAAAAGACCCCATTTATGACTAAAAAAACAAAGTCGAGCTACCACTTTGACATCAATACACGTCCACAGCCACACACACACACACTGCACTTTTCCAGCTCCTATCTATCGATATGCAGTATTTCAAGTAGTTAGTTTACAGAACGTCTAGAGAGAAAACGGATAGAGCATATTTAGCACCCAATCCATAGTCGGTCAACATAGTCAGTCAACATAGTCAGTCAAAATAGTCAGTCAAAATAGTCAAAGACTATACAAGAACTCGTTCACACACCTAGTCAAGACTTTGATACATACCGTTATTTCTCTCTCTCTCTCTCTCTCTCTCTCTCTCTCTCTCTCTCTCTCTCTCTCTCTCTCTCTCTCTCTCTCTCTCTCTCTCTCTCAAGTCAAGTCAAAAGTGCTTTATTCCATAAAACCCCATGGGGCAAGTGGATACAACAAAAAGAATTAAAAAATATAGAATAATATGGAAATCATAAAATAATACATAAAATGCATATGTACAAATTTTACAAAAAACAGAAGTTAATCTTTCACTCTCGCGTTCTAAAAGACACCTAATACACATTTGGAAAATACACATTCATTATTATCACACAACACAAGCATACTACATTAAAAAAAATTATGTCCACACAATCTGATCACAAATCGCACGCACTCTCTCGCAAGATTGGGTGATAAAGAAACTGGTATTGAATATTTCAATTGTCATTATTGATTAAAGTTAATCGCTATTATTACTATCGCTAATATTACAAATCATTCTATTACGTTCTGAAGCAATCCCTTATTATTTTCATAAACCTAGTCAGTTTCAGCAGAATAGTCTTATTTTTCGTTGAAAATAAATTTTAAAAATGTAATAGCATTGGTTCGCACATAGAAAAACCTTTTAAGCAGCTCTTTTCGAAATGTGGACATATAAAAATAAAATGTAACTCATCTCCTATCTCATTAAAAGAACATTTATTACAGATTCTGTCACATCTCTGAGTTCCAAGAAACCGTCCTCTTTGCACTCGTAGCTTATGGTTTAAGGTTCTAAATTGTATGACAACAGCAGCTAGGGTTGGAGGGCGAAACTGTCAAATATTCTTCAAATTCAAAATGTTCTTTAAACATTCTATAATTATAATATAAATCATTTGTGTTAATTTCTGAGTGCCAGTTTTGTACATGTTGATCCTGCAGCCAATTCTTTATCTGTTCTTTAAACCTTTCGGCAGAAAGATTCGATCCTTGAGACTGATCATACCAAACATTTCCTAATCCTAGTTTTTCCAGAGAATTCCTGCCACAGTCTAAATATTACATTTGTAAAAGTTCAGTTCGAACATCTTCAGCAGAAACGTGTAAACTCTCTCTCTCTCTCTCTCTCTCACGCGTAATTAAGCTTACTCCTCTTTCTAACGTCGTTTGAACGTATTAAGGAATTTCGTTTACTGTAATGGCCGGAATTTTCGGCGTTGTGATGCTATTTTAATTTTTTGCGTTTGTGTTCGGCCCAAACAAATTCGTAAAATACAATGGAGACTGCGTAGTGTAAGTAAGCACATTTCCGGGTATATTCATTGATAAATTTCATAATGTAATTGTCACAATAGGCTATTTAGACCCTGCACTACGGCTTCACGACTTCAATAGTTCAGCCTGCTGTAGCCTTTGTAAATTAAAGTCGCTTCCTAGAAGACGACACAAGTCAGGACTGTAAGCTAACTCGTCGCTAGGGTAGGCAGTGACCTCATCCTGCTGACGTATAGCCACCACAACCCGCCCCCCCCCCCCCTCGCGGGCTTTAGCTTGACCACAGGGTTTAGGTAGTCATTCTTTGCCTAAATCTCAACCGAGAAGGACACACGCTGAAAGATCTATCTAGCTGAAGACTAAGCAGGTGACGGGTGAAATTCATTCATCACAGTATAGCCACAGCCTGACATTGTCAAAAAGGTAATTGATCAATCTTTTGTTTCATCACGTTTATTGATATTATTGTTGTATTAGGATTGTGAAGTCTGGCCATGTTTTATGATTGTGAATGTGTGTAAAACTTAGCAAGACCACGTGGCTGACCCGCGATCGGTTTTAGAAACCATGAGGTAGCCTCTACTGTTCAACTGTTGTTTATCCTATGTGTATTATTGCAGACCAGTGGCTGTACTGGAGAATGTGTATATTGTTAATTGTTTCTCCATGTGTTTAGTTTAGCCACGATGTATGTATATGTATAGAAATTATGTTGGAGATTCCAGTGGACCACTGACTTAGAAGAATGATCGTCGCTTATATATATATAAGTGGAGCGATCACTGAGGGCTGTTTCGGCCAACAATAAGAGGCTCTGCACACTCTTTTTAAACAAGGCATTGCAGAAACTCGTCTTATGTTTTGCAGACGAGCAGGCTTGTTGGTCCGATTCAGGAAATAGACATTCGACCTGCAAGGGAACATCGAGCACTGAGCTCCGATCGCCCAATAGTCAACACCAAAGAAGGAAACACCATCACCACACTTCAACGAATCAGCTAAGTGCAAGAAGAAACGCACTAAAACTGATCTAGAAGGACTGTGCGGTAGTCCAATCTCCCTAAAAAAGAACATTAGGCCAACCAGAACGAATAGCCCAATGAGGAGACAGTAGCAAATATCAAGAACAGTAGCAGCATAGACCCATCAAGGAGCGAACTATTCGAAGCGAATTTGGACATTTTAGTTAATAGAGTGTTTAGAGAATTATGTATAGAGTAGAGGAAATAAATGTGTGATATTTACTGTTAACAAGTGTGTCTGGGCTACCTATGTTTCATAGCCGTGGGAGAGCTAGTGTGTCAGTGAAGCTTTTACCATTTTCTCCCTATCTCTATAACACTATGCGCACACAGACCGAGCTAAACATATAAATGTATTAAGATTGGTCATAGGGTGATTATACTAGCCGATCTCCCGCAGACAAAGACGAGTGGGTAATAGTAATCCATTGTGCAGAGCCCAGTAACAATAGACCCACCGTCACAGTACTTATGAATGTATGGGTTAAATTATGTATGAAGTTCAGCTCAGTTCAGTTCAGTTCAGTATTTTAATTTTACGTCTGTTCACTCTAGATGATATTAGACAAAATTGTTTATGAAGAATGGTGTAAGGAATACTCCCTTTCGTAACGTAGTATAACAAACGTTACTTGTACGCATGCAATGGTTAAGAAAGCCAGATTTGTGAAAAACGTTGTGACGATACTTTAAAGTCTTGCGCTTGTGTTCGCCCCAAAATAAAATTGTTAAGTACACAGGATACTGGGCAGAGCATGTACGTGAAATTTCGAATAAATCCATTTATCATTTAAAAAGATATTTGTCTTGTAGTTTGCAACAAAATGCACGTGCAAAACAACTGCGAATTTCTTCTTGTTTGTTGCGCTCGCGTTACATTACATTACATGATTATTGCTTTAGGTCCAGCGGACTCTTTCGAGCCAAATCAGGACCGGACAACCCCTGATCCGCATAAAAGATCTGCCGAAACAACCCTAGTGGTAAAACTAAAAGCTCTCCACCAGCCAGTCACTTTACAATAAAGACATCCCACGCAGGGGACGCTGAGGCTGTACTCTAATTTATCGAACCCCCGTTTACAAAAACAAAATAGAATACAAACATCATTATAAATTATCAACAAAACGCATACATATAAAATGCCAACATTGCTAAATAATAACATCATAGGAAGCCATAGTGACCACCTGCCAGAAAGCGTCCAATATTCCCAAGCTGATCCAACAGACCTCATACACAAATAAGGAGTCTTGTCCCGGATGAGTTTTCAAGAAAAAAGGTAGGTGACTGGTCTAGCAAGACAGTATAGCAGATTGATAGAACAGAGCAGGAATGAGAAAGAGCAAATGAGAAGGACAGCGACAGCGGGAATTTAAAGCACTAAATTTCCAGAAAGTGTGGATACTATTTATACTGAAACCCCCGGCACCCCAACGGGGGTTGCGCTCGCGTTGGGCTAAATAGATACTTGATAAAAATATTTTGTCCAGTGGAATTTGTCATTGTGCAAAGTTTGAAGTAAATTTATGCAGCACTTTAAAAGATGCAACATTCACATCCATACCCATATTATCCGTTACAAAGTGACCCAATTATAAATATAGATACATAGGTGGTGTGATTGTCGGCCTTTGACCTGTGTGGCAATCGGCCTACCTATATTTCTGTCTGTGAACTGTATAGATATCCAGGACATTCTACAGGCAATTACTATTGGATCGTGGCACTACACAAACATTGCATTTTAATTTCAAAGAATATACATACAAAAAGACAGTGCCTAGGTTATTCTCTATTGTTCGATTATAGCTTTTGTGATCAGCACGAACTATCAATAAAGTAAAGTGCTTTTACCGTAAAGCACGCCACGAGAGAGAGACAGAAAGATAGAGTTCGTGAGAGAGAGAGTGCGAGAGAGAGAAAGAAAGAGAGAGAAAGAGAAAAAGTGAGAGAGAAAGGAGTGCGAGAGAGAGAGAGAGAAAGGGAGAGAGAGAGAGAGAGAGAGAGAGAGAGAGAGAGAGAGAGAGAGAGAGAGAGAGAGAGAGAGAGAGAGAGAGAGAGAGAGAGAGAGAGAGAGAATAACCGCATTTGTGGCACAATACACAAGCCCTAACTAGTCATTATTCTTGGACGTCATTCATTGCAGGTCCAACCATTTTCCACAGACCTGTGTTAATTTGTTAAATAATACATATAACAAGTTCCAAACTTAGGATGTTATGCTCTTTGTCTCTCTCTCTCTCTGTCTTTCTGCCTCTCTCTGTCTTTCTCTCTCTCTCTCTCTCTCTCTCTCTCTCTCTCTCTCTCAATAACAAACAAGGTTAATAATAATTCAATGAAGAATTTCATTTTATATTAAGTTATAATTCTTGCATACCCTTACACTTAACCCCAATCGTATGACACACGCACACACGTGTATACCCTTGCCATCTAAGTCACTCATAACACACACACACACACGCACACATACACACACACACACACACACACACATACTTGACCCAGACAGACGATTTTGTTGTCATCAATCAATAACATAACATTATATACATTTTATAAAGTTATCGTCTCCTTGTCGTACACTCACAACCACGTATATCACCTCCATCCCACTCCCTCCCCCCACCCACCACCACAAACAGTAAAGCACGCTCACTCGCGTTTTTCATTTAAAACTAATTGTTTTGTTTTAGTCTTTATAAAAACAGCTTTAACAATACTACTACTACTACTACTACTACTACTACTAACTACTACTACTACTACTACTACTACTACTACTACTTTATTTTTTTATAGCGCAAAACCAAACTTAAAGCTTGCTTCAAGCTCTCGCACAGCTTTAATAATAGTAATAATAATAATAATAATAATAATAATAATAATAATAATAATAATAATAATAATAATAATAATAATAATAATAATTTGTTTTACTTAAAGCTTGCTCCAAGCTCTCGCACGCATATGTAAACAGACACACAAACATACGCTTGCAAGGATAAATAGTTAAACAACATTCTGACAACGTATTCAGAAATAACTACAAAAGCTTTCTAATACAGCGGAGCGTCTTCAGATAGGATAGGATAGGATCGTCTTCAGATAAAGATGAAATGTACTGAAACCAACAGGAAACGTGAACAAATGGACATGAAACATTGTTAGCCAGTATGGATACTTATCCCAATATTTTAAACACACACAGACACAGACACAAATAAACAAAGGCACACACATACGCACGCACACACACACACACGCACTCATACCAACAATTACAAACATTGAAGTTTGACGTCCACAGCCACCGTTGGCGATGAAGTCAGACGGGGATTACCAATCCCAGGGACAGAGGGCTTAGGAACCTAACTCAACACTGAACCACCAGAGCAATCATAATGGCCATAATACATTGTTTTGCTCCACCCCGAGATTGGAACTGTGTCAGCGGTGTCCCAGGCAAACGCTCTTACCACTGAGCTATTGCGGTGGGAGCAGCCAGCACTGTATAAAGTATCTGAAGCGGAAACTGACCTTGTTGGTAGGATAGTGGCAAATCCTTGCAGAAGGTATAAATGGCGTAAAATCTCGAGAATAATACTTTCTTCAAACGGCACTGTACAGCGGGACGGTCTTTGTCCTTCCTGCCTTCCTGCGGGCTTCCTGCCCTGCCGCTCCCTGTTGTCTCTGGTCTCGTCGTCTCCTCCCTCTGGCTTCTGACTGCTGACTGGCTCTGTCCACAGCCTTCCTAGGTCCTGTCTCTGTAATGGTGGCGCCCCTGCAAAGAAAAGTAGTCAGGTTTAGGTAACGCGCACGACGTGTCGCGCTGAGAATGACGCCACACAGAGCGTGCGACAAAATCAATATTTAAATTTAGTGTTTATTCACACATTCACTTGATATTAAACATTAAAAATAGCAACAACAACAACGACAACAACAACGACAACAACAACAATAAAATCACAATTAATAAACCCTATAACAAAATGGGATGAAAGGGAAAAAGAGATTTAACACCAGTCTACATAAGTCTACCAGTTGGCGACGTTGCAATAATTTTCACAATTGCTGTTATCTGTGATTGATTATTATACATATCAAAGGAATGTCCATATTATGTAAAATTATGTCCTTGGTTTTCATATATATCATTTAAAACTGGACATCTAAATAACATTATGGTAAATATATTTAGTGGTGAGAGCGATAGGATAGGATAGTGAGAGCGATGCTGTTACGATTGTCTAAGCATGCGAGGCAGTATGGCTTTTCATTTGTTTGTCTTTTTATCTCTGTCTTTCTAGCTCTAAACCCAACAGATTAACAATGTTCATTAGTGGTTACAACGCCACACACAACGCGATCGTAGCATCTACAGTCTTGACGAAGTCCTGTGCTCTCAACCTCACTACCCTGTCTTGGTGACAGTGTCAAACAGGCGCATGACCACCTTGCAAACCTCTTCATTATTGTCTGACAAACAAACGCATTAAATGCCTGTGCACTGCACTGTTAATACAATGTTGGGCTTTCCCGTGCTGCTGTGGCGACAATGGGAGTGAAATATCGTCCAAACAGACGTTACACAGGGTGGCCATGAGTCACCTAGACCACCTGGTTTTTCTATTGAAGAAAACATAATGAGCAGTATAAGTAATCTTTATTATTATTATTATTATTATTATTATTATTATTATTATTATTATTATTATTATTATTATTATTATTATTATTATTATTAAACTCGAGGAAATTCACTAATTGTCAGCCCGATATTCATTCAAATCTTATTCTCCCCGTTCCCCCTCCGGTTCCCCACCCCTCATCCCCCACAACCTTCATCCTCCACTGTCCATTCCTCATTTTATGTACTTTGAAGTCTAGGTCTATATTACACCAGGTTTATAGTTCCTCAGGTCTATATTTCCCCAGGTTTGTTTCCCCCAGGTCTATGTTACCACAGGTCTACATTACCCCAGGTTTCTGTTACCCCAGCAGGTCCATGTTACCCCAGGTCTGTGTTACCCCAAGTCAGTCACACAAGTAAAGGAATATGGACCGGGGGGAAAAATAGGTATGCTCCCAATAACTATTGTTTGGGAGTGGTCTAATGCTGATATCCAATGTTTGGTGTGACCTCAGCGCGTGCGGTTGATCCTCGCGCTGATTTGCATGCACACGACCGCGGGAACTGCTGGGTAAGCCTTTGATGTTTTATTGCCCTTGTAATCGTCGTGTTGGTTGGCTGCACGTATTTCGCATGCACCAACGAGCGCGTGTGTGGTTGGGGGGTGTGGGTGGAAGTTGCTGTGACTGTGGGTGGGTGAGAGTAAGTGAGAGATGTGTGTGTGTATGTATGTGTGTGTGCGCATGTCTCTTCATCATCGTTTCGTTTCGTTGGGTAGATTACCGTCCCCGGACAAGGAAGCGTATAGGGTACTTGGTCTTCATCATTGATTCTTCTTTCTATTTATATTTGTCTGTAACTGCCCGTCCTTCTGTCTTCTTTTTCAACCTCAGGTAGATTGATAGATTGTATGCTCTGGCAGCCTCCGACCGTTAGCTTAAGGGAAAGCCACTGACCTGTGACGAAAATTCGCCCTACTGTGATGGACTGTACCACACTTAGTGGAGGCGTAGTACGAAACAGCGTCGTGCGTGAAATATGTCCACAACGTTTGTATTAATTTTACACATGCAATACTGGCTTTCATGGTCACAATACGTGAGACTCTGCCACGGTTGAAACAATAATATTTGCGACGTGCATGTATTGAAGAGCAAAATGTCAGCGATGCAAAGTTCCCATTTCGAGTTACGTCGTGTGTGAAAGGCAAACGTATTGTCAATTTATGAGACTTTTTCATGAAATTCTGATGAATTTACGAGACGTTTTAGGACACCGAGGGTTTTCTCCGGGTACTCAGGTTTCCTCCCTCCCTTCAATAATGAATTTCGATGCTATTTTAACAGTTTCCTGTGAGTCAGGTTTTGCTCATGCGGTCACTTTTCACGACGGGAACATTGTGCGTACGACGCAACTATGGTCTGTTGTGGCGGTGTGTGCATAACCTACAACAAAGGGCGGTCTCCAAGGACGCGCACAACATGGGTCTTTCAACCCCACACAAGCTAACGAATTCTAGAACATCCTAGCTGTTTCCGCAATCAACTATAGGAACGTTCACCACTAAATTTGTTTGGTTGTGGTGGTTTTTTTCCTTCAACACAATCAAAGTGTAAATATAACATCCCCTTCCACTCTTCTTAAGAGGGAACAAACACATTTAAATTTCGAGAAGGGAATTAATATGGCGACCGGACGTCACGCTGCCCTAACCAACGACTCTCAAAATGATCCAGTACAATTTAAAATGCTGTTGTTAATTCTAAAGGTCTTTAAGCGGTGTTGTACATATATTTTCTGTGTTTATCGACGTTGTTTGTCATTTCTGAAGAAAAGAATAAACCTATCGAAAGGTTTGAGCGTTAGGTGTTGAGTCGAGCACTACTTCACCAAAATAAAATTGCGCACTAAATTATAGTTCATAATTATTTTGGCTGTTGTTTTAGTATAGTGAGTTTTATGGAATTTCCTTTGTAAAATATACATTTGCGATATTTTGCGGTACTTTTTTCTTTTACCACTTTCAGCTAAATAATCTTTATATAGAAGCATATTTTCTAAAACTATCATTTGTTTACAAACAATGTAAGATTTATCTAAATAATATCTTTTCTCCGTAATAACCTATTATTTACCTAAACATTGCGTGGTTTACGTAAATAAATCATTTTATAGGTAAATAAGGCATTGTTGCTAAATAAAAAAAAATGTTTACCTACCGAAGGAGTAGGGGCGCATGCGCAGGGTCTCAGTTTTCTTTTGTTTTGTTTTGTTTATGTTGTTGGTTTTTAATACTCCAGGCCTTCAGCAGGTTTTGAACCACTTCATGTACGAGCTGTTGCATGACATTCGATTACACTGCGTACACCACTGAGTCAATTGCACATTTAAAAGAAAAAGATTGTAATAAATCGAAAATACATAGCTCTCAGTTTGTTGTTTTTCTCTCTTCATAAATTATAGTTTCGGTTACAGAAATCTTGAAATAGTTGACTCTAACAGAAAATGTTGCAACCGCGTTCTGAAGCAGACGTATTGTAAAAGAAAACTTTAAGATGTTCGGGTCCGTTCGCCGCTCACAATTTCCCCCCCTTTTTTTTTTTTTTTTTGGGTGGGGGGGAGGGGGGGTTCAGCTATTTGCCTTATCTCAAGAACAACTCAACCCTTTTTACATTGCGCATACTTACACTGTTGCTAAGCTAAACTACTACATGTATCTGTGTGTACCGGCCTCCGCCTAGTAAGACGAACAAATTGACATCGGCCATGTTTTTTCGCGAATTTCCGGAGCTCTTGACAATATACGCCGATCGTAGCAGGGATGTGTCTTTTATGGGGGATTTCAATCTCCATGTAGATAATCATGCTAATTCTCAGGTTCGCCGTTTCATGACTATGCTCAGCGACCATGGTTTTTCACAGCTTGTAAATGTACCAACCCAGCGTTCTGGTCACACTTTAGACTTGGTTGTGGTACGCAGTGATGACAGTCTCTGGTCTTTAGAGGCTGTGGACGACAGTACCTACCACTCCCGTTTATCCGACCACTACCTCATCGTCTGCAGGCTCGCTCTCGCTCGGCCACCTCCTCCGACGCGGCTGGTGACGTCACGGAACCTCCGCGCAGTGGACCCGGCCGCTCTCCAAGTTGACGTGCAGGCGCTGGCTTGGTCGGCCAGTGAGCAGCAGGCAGACCTTGATGTTGACGGTCTCGTCACTGTCTACAACGATGGCCTTCGCCGGATCCTCGACCGCCTGGCACCCTCTGTTTCCAGACGGGTGAGAGATCGCCCCTCCGCGCCCTGGATGTCCACCGAGGTCCGCGAGGCTCGTCGGGGGCGGAGGCGGGCAGAGCGACGCTGGCGGAAAACTCGCCTCACATTGCACAAAGAGATCTTTATCAAAGAAAGACACAGTGTTAAGTTGTGCGTGTCGGCGGCGAAGAGACGCTACTATAGTGATAGAATAGCTTCTGCAGCGTCTTCAAACAAGGAGCTATTTGCGGTTACCGGTGAACTGTTAGGCCAGAAAAAGTGCCGTGTTCTCCCCTCTTCTATTCCTCGTTCGGAACTTCCACAAGCTTTTTGTAACTTTTTCGCAGACAAGATTCGCGGTATTCGAGACAAACTTGATGCGCGCCCATGTGACGCTCCATCTTTTGAAGTGTATGATGGACCTGCGTTGTCATCCTTTCAGCCTGTTTCGGAGAGTGACATTCATGCCTTGATTGCGCAGTCTCCTACAAAGTCTTGTATGCTTGACCCATTGCCAACCCCTCTTGTAAAACATAACCTTGCTGATCTTGTGCCTTTGATTTCTGCTATTGTAAATGCTTCTCTTACTACAGGTATTGTCCCAAAGCAGTTTAAACAGGCAGTTGTGACACCGTTATTGAAAAAAAACTGGACTTGACAGCGATGTACTAAACAATTATAGACCTGTATCTAATGTTCCATTTATTTCCAAGATCCTGGAGAAGGTTGTGTTAAAACAGTTACAAGATCATCTATCTCAAAATGGTCTTCTGGAAGCCTACCAGTCAGCATACAAGAAGAATCATAGTTGTGAGACAGCTGTTCTCAGTGTCCTTGATTGTTTACTTAGACAGGCTGACGAGAAGCGTGTTTCTCTTGTAGCATTGTTAAATCTGAGTGCTGCGTTCGACACGCTGGATCACCACATACTTCTAGAGAGATTGCGCACTACATTTGGTTTAAGAGGGACTGTTCTTGAGTGGTTTTCCTCGTACCTCACTGATCGTTACCAGTCTGTTATCATTGATTGCAATACCTCTACTCCTAGTCCCCTGTTATGCGGAGTCCCCCAAGGTTCTGTGCTCGGTCCTGTTTTGCTTTTGTTGTACTCCCAACCACTATCTAATGTTATCACAGCCTGCAACTGCATGTTCCACAAATACGCAGATGATACAGAACTGTCAAAGAGTGGTCAGGCAGATGACTTCCCTTCTGTTGTGTCTGAAGTAGAAACATGTATTGACAGTGTCCAGGCTTGGATGAATAGCAACAGGTTGATGCTTAACCCTGACAAGACCGAGGTTATACCTGTAGGCTCATCTTCCCGTCTTAAACTGGTCGGCAGCGATTCTGCAAACATCGGCGGCAGCACCATCCCATTTAGTAATATTGTTCGTTATTTGGGTGTCAAGCTAGATAGTTCTTTGTCCATGCATGACCACATCAGTACCATCTGTCGTGTGTCCTTTCTTGAGCTTCGGCGTATTGCGTCCTTGAGGCAGTTTCTTTCGAGGGATGCATGCACACAGTTGGTCAGCGCTTTTGTGACATCCAGACTTGATTATTGTAATTCAGTTCTAGCTGGTCTCCCCATTGATGAAGTTAGCCGACTGCAGCGTGTACAGAACTGTGCTGCTCGGCTTGTGCTTCAAAAACGGAAACGTGATCATGTCACGCCTCTCTTAATGCAGCTCCACTGGCTCCCTGTCAATTTCCGCATTGAATACAAAATTGCTGTCCTAGCTTTCCGTCACTTCGACCAGTCACTTCCACCATATTTGTCTGAGGTACTCACTACCTACACTACAACCCGTTCTTTGCGCTCATCAGATAAAAAACTGTTGAAAACGCCCAAGCGTCTGCTTAAGACAGTTGGCGACCGGTCTTTTAGTTTTCAAGCACCCAAGGTTTGGAATGCGCTGCCTGCCGGTTTAAGACATTGTACAGACCTTGTTTCCTTTAAGAGCTGCTTAAAAACGCACTTGTTCCGCAAGGCGTTTTCTGTGCAATAGTATGAACAGTAATAATACTTTCTCAATGATGCTGTACATGATGTAGTGCGAATGTTGTGATGATGCGTACGAATGATATGTGTAAGCGCATTGAGTTGTTATTCTAATGAAAAATGCGTTGTATAAATGCAATTCATTATTAATATTATTATTATGTTTAGATCATTCGTAGTTGTCCTTTCTCAAAGGTCAAGGTCATTGTGCTTTACCATTTTCTACACACGTTTTGCGCTGAATGTACAAATTGAGTAAGCCGGTTTTGATAAACCTTTCTTACGGACAGTTCAGAGAGGGGCTCATCATTCCTTGTTTTTCTTTGGCTTCGTTGGAATGAAGCCGAGTCACCAAACCGCCAACAAAGTTAACACTTTAAAAGAAATGGTTATTTTTCGGCTGTTCATGTGTGTGAGTGTCTGGAAATACATTTGAATGGCGTGCCATCTTTTTTTCTTGTTTTTTAAAATAATCTTTCTAGAAACTGCAGCCGAGGAAACTGAAAAACAAAATTCTTTGTTTCCTCTCCAAGAAGAAGCAGCCCAGGTCCTGAATCGTTCAATTCCGTCTGACAAAAGGGCTAATTTCATTGCACGGAATTCGGCTTAGCTCGACTTAGCTCGCTAAGAGACAAAGGTTGTCACACTCTCTCCCTCTTCCTCCCTCCGTTTTTTTTGTCTACTTATGTAACGACTAGTGGTTTTTGTACCCTGGCAAGCCAGGGTACACAGGTTGCTGTTTAAAATGTAGACAGAGAGACAACTGTTGTCTGCGAGTTTCATTGGGACGATGATACCTCCCCATATCCCCCTTGATACCTCACCATACCCCCCCCCCCCTCTGATATCTCCCCTTCCCCCCCTCCCCCCATGATGCCTCATCATACCCCCTTGATACCTCCCCGAACCCACTTGATACCTCCCCATAACCCCTTGATACCTTTCGTACCCCCCTTGTAACCTACCTGTACCCTCCTTGATACTTCCCCGTTGATGGTTTCGCAGGTATGGATCAAAGGAATCGACTTTGTTTGTTTGGGTAGATTTACGTCCCCGGACACGTTGTGTATAGGGGACAAAAGGAATCGACCATCACCATACCCCCTTATATATACCCGTATCCCCGTTATGCCTACCCATGCCCCTTTAAACCTACCCGTAGCCCCCTTTTACCTACACGTACCACCTCATCCCGATCCTTGAAAATAATAATAATAATAACAATAATAATAATAACAATAATAATAATAATAATAATAATAATAATAATAATAATAATAATAATAATAATATTGAATAATACAAATAGAAATCATAAAAAACGCCAAGGTTTTAAAAAAAAATTTGATATAAGATATTATAATTATAATAATAATTATTATTATTATTAGTTTATAAATAATAATAATAATAATAATAATAATAATAATAATAATAATAATAATAATGATAATAATAATAATAATAATAATAATAATAATAATAATAATAATAATAATAATAACGTACCACCCCATCCCGATCCTTGGTAATAATAATAATAATAATAATAATAATAATAATAATAATAATAATAATAATAATAATAATAATAATAATATTGATATTGAATATAGAATAATACAAATAGAAATCATAAACACCAAGGTTTTAAAAGAAAATTTGATATAAGATATATTATAAATAATAATAATAATAATAATAATAATAATAATAATAATAATAATAATAATAATAATAATAGTAATAATAATAATAATATTAATAATACAAATAATAATAATAATAAAATAGTAATAATAATAATAATAATAATAATAATAATAATAATAATAAAGGTAAAAAGCCTAAATTAAAAAGAAAAATATCCATATTGTAGTGGGGGAAAAAAAACATTAAAAAAAATTTGGGCCGCGACGGATTCGAACTTGGGTCGCCCTAAACTTTAGGCGAAGGTGTTACCAACTGAGCTATCAATGCATCGTACAAAAACAATAAATTGTTTGGTCTATATGGGAAAACATGCTGAAACCTCAATTTGATTTTTAATGGAAGTGCGCGGAATGAGGCTATTGCAGTTTGTGGACATTTTGTTTATTTATTTATCTCAGAAACGGTTAAACGTTCGGTAAGGAAATGTCGGCTATAACGATTTCGCTGGTTTTGAGCACACAACAGGCCGATTCCCAGCGGCCAGCACCTGCCCAGATCAGCGTCCATAGGGGACAAACTTTATAGTAGTGGCGAAGAAGGACTTCCGGCTAAGCAATTTATATATATAGATTGAATGGCGTACGATAGTTTCGAACATTTTGTTTTGCAAAGCGTGCAATAATTTTGTTACGTTTGAGACGCGCACGATAGATCCGATCGTTTTGTTTTGCAAAACATGCATTAAGAGTGTATTTACATTTGATTTGATTTTGCGTTGTTGTTGTTAGAAGAAGCTTGGTATAATGTTGATAATTTTTCGTTGGTCGATATTGTTGGAGAATGTTTCTAGAATTACTTGTTTACTATCGATCGAAGCATGTAGATAAATTTAGTGGTAGCTTAGAGATTCTTCTAACCTAAATAAAGTTATATGACGTAAGGCAGTGCATAGTTCTGGTGACGAATTTTATTCTGATTGGCTGATATAGCGGCAAGCTGGAATGTTCTAACATTCTCTCGATTATAGGGGGACTATATAGGTGATGCACTGTGTCTGTGAGGGGTTACGTCCCCTATACGCCATGGTGTCCGGGGACATTAATCTACTTAACAAACAAACTGTGAGGGGAGTGAAAAAAGCGATTGAGCGATCTTGTATGCAGTTGTTGATGTACGCCGAATAAAGTTGGAAAACTTCATACGACAACTCCTGCCTTGTTGCTGAGTGAACAGGTTGCGTGGATAAACGAATCAGAGGTACACTTGACTTATCAGGATTCAAGCATCGGGGCTGAATCAACTACTGATAAAAAACAACAACAACAACAACAGTGTAAGAAATAACATGTAATTTACTCTCTCTCTCTCTCTCTCTCTCCTCTCCTCTCTCTCTCTCTCTCTCTCTCTCTCTCTCTCTCTCTCTCTCTCCTTTCTTCCTCAACCGTCCCCACCACGACTGCTTCACACTCTGCTATTATTTCCATCGTAAACGCCCAAGGTAAACTTCCCTCGGAAAAAATACTTGTGTTAATTTCCTGTCTATTGTGAGCAGTATCAAAGCCGTAGGATATCGTACAATTCTCTATCTCTCTCTTACTCCCCAAGGAAATCAGTCTAGCAAGAGTCCTAATCATAATGTTCTCGATTTATATTGTTCATAGCACGTTATTTTCTGGCATGTCCAGGTAGTTGATTTTCCTCTTTTTATATTTTGTGTTTTTTTGTGTGGAAACTAAACAACCTAGGTGGCTTCACGCTCTCAAGCACGCGCAGACAGACACACACACAAGGAGACCTAGAACACCAGACACAGATATACAGACATGTGCGCGCACGTGCGCTCACCAAGACAACACACACACACACACACACACACACACACACACACACACACACACACACACACTGCAGCTGACGACGACAATGATGATGATGGTGAATACGATGATAATGATGGCGACGACGACACTGCTGCTGCGGCAGTTGCCGATAATGATGAAGAGGATTATGAGGAAGATAACGATGACGGGGCTGCGATAGCTGATGACGACGACGATGATGACGATGAGGATGATGATATATAGCGACTTCTTTCTGTTAAAGTTATTGCCATCGTCATGACGCATGGCCGGTAAAACAATAGCCCGTGAATAATTATACATGTAGATACTTATTGTATATAGTTTTTCGCAAGTTTTCCCCTGCAAAACCCGCAACCTTTGGGACATTGGACTTTCGTATCCGGTAAAAAAAATAGTTTAATGTCAATCCTGATCAATGAAAAACTACTTATGTACTTCTTGTTTTTGTCTTTCTTGTTCTTGTTCTTCTTGTTCGCTTTGCGTGCTTTGTGCTTTCTTGTTGTAGTTGTTGTTAATGTTGTTGTTGTTGTTGTTGTTGTTGTTGTTGTTGTTGTTCTTCTTCTTCTTCTTCTTCTTCTTCTTCTTCTTCTTCTTCTTCTTCTTCTTCTACTACTACTTCTACTTCTTCTTACTTTTTTTTTCTTCTACTTCTTTGATCATTCTTTGAAAATAAAACAGCAATGATTCTTGTTGTTTTTCTTGTTGTTGTTGCTGTTGCTCTTCTTCTCTTCCTTCTCTTCCTCCTTTTCCAACCTCTCCTCCTTTTCCTCCTCGTCCTCCTCCTCCTTCTTCTTCTCGTTTCCAATCCGTCTTCTGGTTAAATCTGTAACTTCCATCCTCCTCCTCGCCGTTCCTCCTCCTTCACTTCCCTCCCTACCCTTCAACCCCCACCCTCACCCCCTCTCACTCAATCCCCATCACACCCTTGCCTAGTCATCTTCCTTATCTTCTTCCTCCAACCTTTCTTTCACACGTCTCTTCCTCTTCTTCTTCTTGTCTTCAGATACCTCCAAACTCCCACCATCATATTTCTTCCCAGCAATCAATTCCTTAGTTCTTCAGGAACCTGCAAAGCAGGATCGCGACAAAGCCTAGAAACAAGGTCAAGAAGGTCTTGAGGTCAGAAGCAAGCGTTCTGGGCTGAGAAAGAAAGAAAAAGAGAATAGTTACAGACACAGGCGCCCGTTTCTGAATGCGAGAACACCTCTCTTTATACGATCTTTATCTTTATACGACCGCCCGTGGTTAGAGGCTAAAGTTCATTCATCCTATCTCGCAGGGAAAAATTGAAGAAATTTGCTGTTTCTTCTGAGGTCCGACAAAGCTGCAAGATGGCGAGTATTTGTTGCTACGACTTATATATTCAGATCAAAGAGTGTCAGCAGGCAATAATTTACTCCATTCCTCCTTTTTTTTCCTTGGCGAGACTTACCTACTAGAACTCCTTGTGTTTTAGACAACCGTTTCACTCCGGTTTTTCACCCGATGAATAATCAAGTCAACAAATATCCCCCCCCCCCACCCCTCCCAAAAATAACAAAAAAAAAACCCACACAAACAAAACAAATCAAAATAAAAAAAGCACACACACGCGCGCGCGCGCCTTCCCACACACACACATACATAAAAAAAAGCAACAAAAAAAAAACCAACAAACCGGAAAATAGTTGTTGACAAAGGTAGGCTTACAGAGACAGGTTTTAAGAAGATAGAAGCATTATCGACAAAGATCAGTTCTTATATGGGGTAACATTCTCTTTAAACTAATTTAAAATAACATTTAACATTTGAGTAGATCTGATATTAAAGACCTTGCCATATTGTTCCTAGTTAGGTTATGTCGGGACAACCTCATACGTTCAAGAAGCGGCTGACGGTATTTCAGTGGAAAGTGAAAGCAATAGATTGCACATCAGCTTGCAGTGAAATTACCTTTAAAAGAAAGAAAGAGAGTTCTCTTACATAGCTCACTTATAAGCTCCGAGAGCTTGTCAAAGCGCTGGCCACTACTATCCAGCAATCACAAAATAGTTTGCTGAAGTCAGGATTCGAACCCACGTCGCCCGAGACGCGCGTACGTACACAAGTCGAGCGCTCTGACGACTGAGCTATCACGGCCGCCACAATAATTTAGATCTATAAATTATAGCTTTTTTGTTTCATTTTTTTTATATTATTTTAGATTATTATAATTTGTCAGAAATGCGGGCGAAATTAGGATTGCTTTTTCAGACTGTCTTTAGCTATGTTGTTGTTGTTATTGTTGTTGTCGTTGTTGTTGTTGTCGTCGTTGTTGCCGTCGTCGTTGTTGTCGTTGTTGTTGTTGTTGGTGCTTGCGAGTGAGTCTCATTCACAAACATGATAATAAAAATTTGAAAATGAAAACAAATAGTAGAAATATATACTTCATGTTAGCAAAGCGAAACTGAACATTAGCAAGAACACTAGCGTGAAAAAAAAAGTTTAAAGACACCCACTTGTTAACTTTTGGCAAAAACAAGGTCACCCTAAAATTCGCACTGATTTTACACGAAACGATGATGAAGTGGAGTTTGGTTGCTCAAACCAACCCCTACAGTTTAAAATTTTAAATTTCTGTTCTAACAGGGGGTTATTTCTTCCGGTTTTAACGATACAACCGTGTGACCCTTGACCCTATTTCTGAGTAGACCACACGACTTGAAGTGTGAGCCTTTGGGGTATGGATAAAAATCAACAGTGATTACCACTAGAGCAATCAAGCTAAGCCGAACAATGAAAAAATTTGGCAAATTCTTTTCCTTGCCCGCCCCACAGGGATTTTGAACTTAGGTCATCAGTGTGCACGGCAAACGCTGTACCACTGACTTACCGGGATCGGACCAAGAAGCACTGTTCAGACTTAATCCTCCATCACTGATAGAAGATTGTATTGAAGAAAATGTCGTCGCTTGGGGCAGGGCAAGAAGGCGGGCTTGTTTCTTTGTTTGAAAGTCTTTTCAGGAAGAAATGTTGCGAGACACGTCTTTGCAGGAAAGGATCTAATCGATATTGATCGCCAATTTTGTTGTCAACCTATGATCGATCGATGCAAAAATACTGTAACAACAACAACAGCAACTCGCCAACAACAGCCACTCGCCAACGTCAGCCCATCCCGGCTCCCTCCTCCCCCACCTTCATTGACAGGGAACTAACACAACAACTTTTTTTTTTTAAATTTTAAGTGCTATGGAGCGTGTGTTTTTTTTAAAACGTATCCGTATACTAAAAAATGCGCGCTGTGGTCGAATAGTACACAGCCTAAAAGAAAACAATAATTGATTTTAACAAGTAATGGCTACGGTTATGATGATTGGGGTCATGGCGATGTTTGTAGTTGTGGTGATGATAGTGGTAATAACGGTTGTGTGGGGTGTAGAGGTAGTTGTTGCAGGGATGGTGGAGGTGGTAGTGGTAGTAGGCCTAATAGTTGCAATGACGATGATGGTGACTATACCGATAGTTATGCTACTATACTGTTAATAATTATTATGATGTCATGCAGAATTAATGATTGTGATGATGACGATGATGATGATGATATGATGATGATGATGATGATGATGATGATGACGATGATGATCATCATCATCATCATCATCATCATCATCATCATCATCATCATATCATCATCATCATCATCATATTTGCAGAAGCGGTGATAAAGCTTCTGCGAGTGGCGAGGATTATGCAAACTGCGGCCGCCGCGGCGGACGACGATAACAACGACGACGACGACGACGACGATGATGATCACGATGATGATGATGATGGCGACAAACCTGGCGACATTATTTTCGCTTTTACTGCTGTTGCTGATGATAACGATCAATAGCCTAGATTACAAAGTTAATTCAGGACATAATTATTTTTTCATGTTGCATAACAGCAGTATGGTTCACATGCCTCTGAACCCTGGATCAAAGTGAAAATAGAAATATATATGCAATGTCTCATTAACACTATTAGATACTAATTATTGCAACTTTTTTTTATTTGTGCGTCTAAAATTTGCGATTTTTGAAATCTAAACCTGGTCTTAAAGTCTTCTACACAGGCCAGAGCGGAGTAACCTCACGTTACTACAGGTTCAACGACCACGTGCTCAGGCCAAGGCGAGCCACACTGTATTCATGGATTTCGGCTGTGGCCAACTTACAGCTTGGAGAGGATTGGGCCCCGCCAGGTCTTTCTTGCCTAAGACACACTGCATGGTGAAAGGAACCACTAACGTCGCCCGGGTCGCGAACTTGTTTTTTCCAACCTAGTTCCAGTCACTTTCCCGAAAAAGGCAATTACCGAAGTCGAACGAAGCTCTCCGAGTCGAGCGGTGCTATCCGATGTTTTACGAACGAATGCTGGCAGGACTACGTGAAACCACAGTCTGGGAATTCTCGTCTTTCGTAGGCCTCAATTACATACTATACTACGTACGTATTTAGGAGTTTACAAAGACAAAAGAAAAGACTTCAGAGCCTGTGGTGAAACATCCGTGCATAAAAATAGCCGCTGCTAGATCTAATTCTATTTCGATTCAAGCTCAAGTCGAGATTTGCATTTTGAAGCAGTTAGTATTATTATTATTATTTTATAATGAATAATATACTGACACAATTAGTAAAAAGGAGTAAAAGTAATACATAACACATAAAGCACACATTCAACGATTTCACATCTATATCAACAATAAAACCATGACAAAACTTCAAAGCGCTATGGATACGTTGATGTCACTTCAGCACAGCAAGGCAAAGCAAGTTTATAATGGTCTCAAAAAACAGTGACATTTTTATTGCAAGCACCAAAGCAATTATTTATTTAACTAATATTATTCTTTTTAACTGATACAGTACATTTGTTATGTGTATTTCAATGATATGTATTTTAATGAGAAACGCGTATTAAAAACATGTTGCGTGGCGGGCGGAAATTTCTATAAATCATCTGAAAACTTTGGTAAATCTATAAGAAAAAATAACCAGTAACACTATCTGAATAGTTCGTGTTACACCCAACTTCAGCAAAAACAAACAAAACGTCACTGACCATATTTACACCATTGAGCACGCACAGCAGCACACTATTCTTTTTTTATTTTTTTTTAAAAGTAGGAATATAATAATAATAATAATAATAATAATAATAATAATAATAATAATAATAATAATAATAATAATAATAATAATAACACGCAAACAAAACAAATAAATAAATTAAAGATTTAACTAAATAACTATACTACTACTACTACTACTACTACTACTACTACTACTACTACTACTACTACTACTACTACTACTACTGCTTGCGAAGTTGTGGTCTCGATTTTGTGGTCCTGATTCGGCTCTTTGCAGTCCGCTGGACTCTGTAAGCAATGAATAACTAATAAGCTTTTAATTTAACTCTGATCTCGAGTTATAAAAAAAAAAAATCGCTTAGCCTACTCGTCCTTCTCCGGAAATTTCAAGATTCGAATATTATAAAGTATAGGCCTAAATATTATTAATTAGAATAGATATAGTTTATACATTTATTTACGTATAAAACAAACAATACAGGTCTAATAATTATATTCAGCTAGTGAGCTTCTTCGCTGCGCGGAGACTGACTTATAATATAATAATGTAGATTAAGCCTATGTATACTGTATAACAGTGTCTACTTGGTTCTAGGCAGGAAATGGGCAATGCTATTATTAGCCTTTACTGCTGAGAACTAACAAAATGCAAATCAAGGAACGCAACTATTAAATATGGTCGATAATAATTGTGCTCATATTATGCTCATATTAACAAAGTATACCGTTGCGATATGCTAAATCTGTGTAAATCGAACAGAATTAGAAGCAACAGCGA
Source organism: Oncomelania hupensis (assembly GCA_036898135.1). NCBI lineage: Eukaryota > Metazoa > Mollusca > Gastropoda > Littorinimorpha > Pomatiopsidae > Oncomelania > Oncomelania hupensis. The sequence continues at coordinate 19,886,977 of CM072525.1, forward strand.
TCATTTTTAATGTCAGCTAGTCGTAGTCATGCAAGCATAATTTCGTAACACATCGGAGAGCTTCGTTCGACTTCGGTGATTGCCTTTTTGGGCGAATGACTGGAACTAGGTTGGAAAAAACAAGTTTGCGCCCGGGTCACCAAGGACCGCGCCTTCCGTTAGCCATCAAGACGGAGGTGATAAGTGTGCTACTGATGGACAATTTAGCAAGATCCGCACGAGAGACAGCATCGTCATAGGAACCTAGAATGTCACGACCCTAACTGGGGAGGGTAAATTAGAACAAATGGCCCACGAGCTAGACCACTATCGATGGAATACGTTAGGTATCAGCAAACGGCGCAGGAAAGGCCACAAGCTTTATTTCAGCGGGAGAGATGACAGACACGAACACGGCGTTGGATTCTTGGTCCACAGAGACTTTCTAGCCACTGTCATGGGTTGCCACCCAGTCTCCAGTAGACTCATTACCATCCGTCTAAGAGCACCCCCTTTCAACATCGCCATTATCCAGGCCAATGCCCCAACATTAGACCATGACGACAGCGAAGTAGAGGATTTTTATGAACATCTACAGGCTGTCCTTGACCAAGTGCCGAAGAAGGACATAGTCATCGTGCAAGGCGAATGAAATGCCAAGGTTGGCATCCTTGACGCACACCGATTGTTGTTCAGATGCGCACCACAACTGGGGAGACACATGCGCACCACAACTGGGGAGACACGTGTGGACCCCACTGCAACAACGAGACAAATGACAGGTGTCTCAGACTCTTGGAGTTTGCCAGATACAACAATCTGATACTGGTAAACACGCTTGGTCACCACAAAAAATCCAGACTATGGACATGGCCCAGTCCCAGCGGGGAGTATCACAACCAGATCGACTACATCATGGTTAAGACACGTTTCAGATCAAGCATCTACAATGGCAGGACACGCACCTTTCCAGGAGCAGATTCGGAAGTGCCCACGATCTCGTGATGATGTCCTTCCGGTTCCACTTGAAGAGAGTAAACACAGCAAAGTGCACTGGACTGAAGTTCGACCTGGACAAACTGCAAGATCCGGAGGTGGCAGAAATATTTCAATCCCAATTGGAGGGAAATTTGCACCACTGCTCATTTTGGGAGCTGGTGAAGTAGATGTCAACACCATGACCACCACCTTCAACTCAGCTGTGACAGATGCCACCACTGAGATCCTTGGCAAGCACCGCCCAAAGAAGAAACCGTGGATCACACCTGAACGTTTTGATCTGTGTGATAAAGGAAGAGAGCTGAAAAAGAAAAGGAACACCTCACAGGGAGCTGATGTCTACCGAAAAAATCAACAATGACATCCGAAAAGGCATGCGCACAACAAAGGAGAACTGGATTGAAGATCAATGCCAGGAAATAGAGAACAATCTGAACAAGAACAACAGCAAGAAGTCCTACCAGACTGTGAAGCGACTGACAAGTGTTAAACAGCCCAAGGTGTCCACGATACAACCAAAGGCAAGTCTGGCATATGCCTTACAAAAGAACAAGAAGTCTTGGACAGATTGACAGAGTACTGCTCTGACCTTTACAACCACACTCCAAACGGAGACCCATCAGTTCCAGCACGTCCCAAGAACAGAGAAGAAGAAATCCTCCCAATTCTCCGAGAAGAAGTTGAGGCAGCCATGCATTCGCTGAAGAAATGAAAGTCAGCGGGAGTGGACAACATGCCCGCGGAATTGCTTCAAGCAGGAGGAGAAGCGATGATTGACGCCCTACCCATTATTTGTAACAAGATCTGGCAGAGTGGGGAGTGGCCTATACCATGGACCCAGTCGCTTGTCATCACTCTTCCCAAAAAAGGTAACCTTCAGGAGTGTGAAAATTACCGCACCATCAGCCTCATCAGCCATCCCAGCAAAGTCCTTCTGAAAATAATATTCAATAGATTAAAACCCCAAGCTGAACAAATAATAGCTGAAGAACGAGCAGGATTCAGGGCAGGGCGAAGTATCACCTCAGAATAATCTGCGAGAAACACCTATAGCATCAACAACATCTATATTGTGTGTTTGTAGACTTCAAAAAGGCGTTTGACCGAGTCTGGCATGCAGCTCTGTTGTCAACCATGAAAGTGTACAACATCAGCCCTAAAATTATTGAAGTCATCAAAAGCCTGCAGGACAAGGCTACCAGTGCAGTCCTCCACAACAACGCCATCGGAAACTTTGTTCTGAACAACAATCGGTGTGCGTCAAGGATGCCTACGCTCTCCAACACTCTTCAACATCTTCCTAGAGCGCATCATGTCAGATACCCTTGCAGATCAAGA
>CM072525.1:19891792-19909292 GCA_036898135.1 Oncomelania hupensis
ATATTATTCCTATCCTATCCTGTCCCGTAACCCGGAGGTCGTAGAGGCACCACAGATGATCGTTTAACCAGCATACTCCATCTTTCTTTGTCCTCAGCAGCCCTGATGGCTTCGCTCACGGATCAAACCAGTAAATTCTCGAATGTTGTCCTCCCACCTCTTTTTCGGTCTCCCTCTTCTTCTACCTCCTTGCACTGTGCCTTGCAGAATAGTCTTTGCAAGGCCTGATGATCTGGTGACGTGGCCATACCATCGGAGTTTCCGTTTCTTCACAACTGTGAGCAGGCCATCGTGTTGTCCAATGGCTTGTGTGATGGTCTGTCGGACTTCGTCGTTGGTGATGTGTTGGGTATAGGAAATGCCCAGAAGTCTTCTGTAGCACCTCATCTCCATGTTTTGTATCCTTCGTTGGAGATCTGCTGAGGGTCCATGCTTCGCAAGCATATGGGAAGATGGAGATGACAAGGGAGCGCAGCAGTCTTACTTTGGAATGCAGACTGATGGTCCTGTCTTTCCAAATGGGCTCCAACCTTGTCAGGGCAGCAGTTGTTTGTGCGATCCTGGAAAGGACTTCCTGTCGGGACCCATTGTCTGATACAATGGCTCCTAAATATTTGAAGCTATGCACTGTGTTGAGGGATTGGCCTTGGACTTTGATGTCCGTGTTGATGCCATTGGTGTTGTTGGTCATCATTTTGGTCTTCTCTGCACTTATTTCCATTCCATAAGTTCTGGAGGTGGTGTCAAGCCTCTGTACCCGCTGTTCAAGTTCTTGTTCCTCTCCAGCCAATCCATCAATGTCATCCGCAAAACAAAGATTGGAGATTGCTATACCCCCTATGCTGACTGTGCCTCCATGATCTGCAAGAGCATCTGAAATGATGCGCTCTAGGAAGATGTTGAAGAGTGTTGGAGAGAGTAGGCATCCTTGACGCACACCGATTGTTGTTCTGAACCAGTTCCCGATGGCGCTGTTGTGGAGGACTGCACTGGTAGCCTTGTCATACAGGCTTTTGATGACTTCAATAATTTTTTAATATTATTATTACAGTTTTAATATTGGTTTATCACTTTGTACTTTTGTGTTTTTTTGTTGTTTTTTTAAATATTTATTTTATTTTAAAATCTAAATTAAGTCTACATTTATCGTACAGAAAACAGTGCGTTAGGGATAGCTCCAAAAAAGTAACACAAGAACGCTTGTTCTTAGAAACCTTTTCAATTCCCACGAACAGATCCATGATTAAATACTTTTGATTTGGAACACGACGGAACTTTAAAAAAAATGTTTTAACTAACGGTGACAAGTTCAAGTCAAATCAAGTCAAGTAAAGTCAAATGAAGTCAAATCAATAAATCTTTAGGCTGAAATATACAGTAAAAATTTGGCGTATCGCTTATAATGTACAACCACATGCACACAAAACCACATACCCCCACACCCAACCCCCACCTCCGTCCTCCACCCCGACCCCATGGCCCACCCCCACCCCGACAACACCACTCACACCTATACACAACGGGCGCTTTCATTACAAAAGATTGATTTGTATTAATTTCTGCCGTGTGTTGACAAATGTAGCCTAAAACAAGACCAGTCGCCGTCGTCATCCTCCTCATCCTCATCAAAATCATCACCATCATTAACATCATCATCATTATCATCATCATTATTATGTTCGTCGTCGTCGTTGTCGTCATCGTCGTCTCCAAGCCTTTAGAGGCTGCTGATTGACAATTTTCCGATTGGTTTTTCTTGATGACGACAATGACGACGACGACCATGATGATGATGATGATGATCACAATAATCATGATGGTGATCGTGATGGTGATTAGTTGTTGTTGTTGATTTTTATTGTCTTAATTCATCAAGATGATAAGACAAAAAAAAATTAAATAAATAAATAAATAAATAAATTTTAAAAAAAAATAAAAAATAATAATAATAATAATAATAATTAAAAAAAAATTAAATAAATAAATAAATAAATAAATAAATAATAATAATAATAATAATAATAATAATAATAATAATAATAATAATAATAATAATAATAATAATAATAATAATAAAAATAATAATAATAATAATAATTTTAAAAAAAATTTAAATTAAATTAAATTAAATTAAACGATTATATTAATCTTGCAACAGGTGAATCAAAGAGTATTTTCGCTAAGATAATACACAAAGGATAATTAAGTTCTTTTAAGGATGTTTTGTCATTCATCTCCAGCGGCAAAATAGGGGCAATAGTAGAGCATGCAAACAACATGTGTTCTAAAGACAAAGGTCTCTCACAGGCACATAAAACATTTTTACAATATTTCGGTCTTATTGCATTTAACCATATTCGATTTGCCATTGAGGAAATAGCTCTTGAGACTTTACTCTGCTCTTCAACAATGGTGATTAGTATAGCGCCACTCTCGATGTAGATCCTATGCTTTTCTCTGTTCACTCTTTTAAGGCCACAATGTCAAATTATGGGACAACTCAGCCTCCATAACATCGATCTTATGTTGTTCGTTATTGTTAATGGTCCACAGCGTAGAACCCGTCTCATTCAGTTTTGGTTCCGAACATTGCAACTTCTGAAATATCTCGTCTCACGCTAAGAAAAAGGACAGCAAATATTTTGGTGCCAAGAAGATGGCACACTGGACTCAAATGTTCTATGGCTATGGTTGAAATACTGACATTTGATATAGGTTGAAACCCATCTACACACGCACACACACACACACATACATACACAGGCACATACATAGACATATATATAGATACACAGACACACACATACATACGTACACATACATACATACATATATGCATCCATACACACATACACACACACACACACTGTAACAAGAGCATAGTTTTACCCCGCACATTTTAAGAATTTGCCTTGTTTGGTCAGTGTAGGCTTAGAAGGTTACTATTAGTCTATAGCAGACATGAAGGTATGACTGATGTGTACACACACTGCTCGCTTGACGCGCAGCGCCGTGTAATGACATCATCGCAGCTTACTTAGGCCGATTCGCTTTGTTCAGCCAATGAGAACACAGCTAGGGTAGGTTAGAACCAGTTCTGGCTGATTCAAGGAGAAAGGTAGGAGATTCATTCTGCAGTCACACGCCGAGCAGTACACAGTTAGACTCGAGCAGAAATCTCTCCACTGATAGACCAGGGAAGCAGAGCTGGTTGAATATTCGAATTCAATCAAGTTAGCCACGGCCTGACATTGTCAAGAAGGTAAATGAACATACTTTTGTTTTATCGTGATGTATTTATATTATTGTTGAAATTATGTTTGTGGAATTTGCTATGCATAGAATTGAATTGTTAGTCCAACGTTGCGTGACCACGTGGCGAAACACGACCGGCTGCTCCGCCATGTTGTCGACCGGTCGGACCCACGGTTGTTTAACCTATATGTATGCTTGCAGACCAGTGGCTGTACCAGAGCCTGTGTATAATATTATTATTTCTTTATGTGTATAGTTAGCCACGATTTATATTTATATATGTAGGCCTATAGGAAATTAGAGTGGAGATTTCAGTGGACCACAGACTTAGCAGAATGTTCGTCGCTTATGTATAGAGATGTGGAGCTATCACTGAGGGCTACTTTGGCCTTCAGTGAGACGCTCTGCACAGACGTATTATACAGGGTTGTGCAGAATTTCGTCTCACATGTTACAGACGAGCAGGCGTTATTTCGTGAGCCCAACTCAGCAAAAGACAAAACCAAGTCGACGCTTACAGTTGGCTGCAGAGGCATCTCCAGCATTGTGCGAAGATAGCCCAACCAACGAACCACAAAGTCAAAGACTCCACGACAACACAGACTGTCCCAGAAGCGACCTCAACGCAGCGCTTCAACCACGCAGTTAAGTGCCACAAGAAACAGTGCACTAAAACTCTGTATAAACAGGACCACAGTAGTCCACTCTTCAAGAACTCTGACCATTAAGGCAGAAAGTATCCAGTGCCCTATAATGAAAAAGTAGCTGCCTAGATTATCAGCGAGCGAACCATTCGCATTGATAATTGAACTTTTAAGTTAGTTTCGTACTTCGAATATCGTGTATAGAGTAGAAGAAATAAACGTGTGATTTTTACTGTTATCAAGTGGCTGGACTACATATGATTCATAGCCGTGTGAAAGCTAGTGTGACAGTGATCTTTTACCATTTTTCTATCTATCTCTGTACCCCAGCCTATACACAGACCGAGCTAAACAAATAAATGTATTAAGTGAAGTCATAGGGAGATAACTAGCTATCCCCATAGACTAAGACGAGGAGGTAATAGCAGTCCATTGTGCAGAGCCCAGCAACAATAAAAACCCCGTCACACACACACAAAGTTTATCTGTGTTGGGTCAGTCGTTATAAGGCATATTTAACAGTAAGCTTGATGCTGTTGAGCAGCTCCTAGAGCTAGTAAATGCGCTAATTAAGAAGAATCGAGTCCTTCTTTTTGTGGTCTTAGTAAAAGAATTGTCTAGCATCAACAAAGTCTAAGAGCCAGTTTTTCATTTTTTATTGAAACGGATTCCACACTTTGGTGGAAGCTGTAGCGACGAATAATATATAAAGGTTAGTTTTTTTTTGCCTTTTTGACCTTATAAAGTTTAACATGCTGAATAGCGACATAATCCAGCAACAATGCCCATGTAACGATTGGCCATAACACGCAGTCATATTGCGTTTAGCAAATTTGCACGAACGCTGTCTGATGGTAACGCTGGACGAAACTTTAGCTGGAGCAAGGCTAGGGTTGATTGCGTTTTGACCGCGTAAATATCGTAGTCTGTCGGACATTAAGTAGCAAAGGAAGCCTATGGTAATGATTAGCCAATAGCATGGCTTCCAGTGCAGGGCCGTTAAACTACGATATTTATACCGCTGGCAGACGCTGGGATTGCATGCAGTATCAGTCAAACACGCTGCGATAACACACCACGTTTCAGGTCATCAGAGAACACCGGCCCTGTATTTTGACGTAGACTCAATATAATTGTTTCGTAATTTTTAACACACTTTGATATTTGTATATGTAAATAGACACTCTCCTAGTGAATGTTTATTAGGACAATCAAGACGTATTCTGTATGCTGACTGCGAAGACCGTTTTTATGGCTCTGTCTTTGGGTTCTTGTCAACCCTGTTGCCATATTAGCGATGACTGATGATACAGCCTACTTACCACTTAGGCCACTTAGACCTAGGGAATATAACTGGAAAATCCCTTTACATCAAAGCATGTGGGAAACGTAGGCCCAATCTGGTCAATTCTTAAACTGCACGCGCGCACCACACACACACACACACACACACACACACACACACACACACACACACACACACACATGTATATGATGACTCTCTCTCTCTCTCTCTCACTCTCTTTCTCAACTCTCACACACATACATACTCATACAAACACATCCAACTGCTGACCTATCTTTTAACTTACAATGGAATTTGTTCCTGTATGACTCACATCACCCAATTTCTGTTTTTGTCAAAAGTATATTTCAAATTCTTCCGCATGGGAAGTCCAGCAGTCAATTCCTTGTATGGTGCGTATACATTGGTTACATTACATTTGGGGCCAGTATAGAACATGTTATCAATAGTGAACTGAGTAATGCGTTTCTCAGAATTGGTGTGATCACATTTTACTGTATACGTATTGTGAACAATGAAATTATTGGTGTCCATGCAACAAGCGAGCTGTAAAACTAATAGTGTAATATAAATTATTATTTAGCTGACTTTTGTGTTAAAGCAAAACTGTTTCAACTTTGTACAGTAAATCAAACTGTAAGCTTGGAAAAAAAAGCCTCTTGCACACACACACACACACACACACAAATGAAAAATTAGAAACCGCTTTAACTGTGAAACAATGTAATGTTCACATATTTGGAATTGTATTCTTAAGCACTTACAAAACTTTTAAAACTTTATACAATGAATCAACCTGCGTGAGCTTTGAAATAACGACGTCTTACAAAAAAATGTTTTTAGTTTAACTGTGAAACAATGCAATTTTGTTTGGGTACAGATTTTAACTTTTATTTTAAAGCATTTACAAAACGTTTGTACAACTTCATACAGTTAATGAAAATGTGAGCTTTTGAAAGAAATGCGTCTTGTAAAAAAATGGAGCTTTAACTGTGAACCAAAGGGTTAGTTTTCAACGATTAAAAATATTTTACAAAACAGATCAACAATATTGAGGTCCAATATGTGTCTTTAGTGTGACAGGAGAACTTGTAGGGGAAAGTGGAAGATTTTTTTTCTTCTGCCTTTTAATGTAATCTGTGCCATTGTTATCGGTGGAAAGGTAATATGTTTAAGCTATCTATGAGAAATCATGGTTTACTTTTTGCAGTCCTGAATACACAAAAACGTTGTGTGGCTGTAGTCTATTTTAATTCAACATTTATCTTTCACAGTTCAGTTTTCTTTCCAAGTTAACGACGTGGAACACTTGTTTTTAGACGGATTTATTTGGTAAGTTTTCTGTTGTTCTTCATCTTCTGGATAGTCGGTTTTCTTTCCTCTTTCTATTCTTTCTTTCTCTCGACTTTTCTTTTAACGTTTTCTTCTTTGTGTTTTTCGGCTTGATTTTTTTCCTTCTTTATTTGTTTCCGTTTTCTTACTTTTTCTTTTCTTTCTTTCTTCCTTTCTTTCTATCTTTCTTACTTTCCCTCTGTCTGTTTATCCGTTCTTTTTATTTTTATTATTCGTTCTTTTTTTTCAAATCTTTTATCTATTCCTTTCTGTCATCTATTGATTTCTTTATATCTTTATGTATGTATGTACGTATGCATGTATGTATGTATGTATGTGTGTGTATGTATATAACTTTCTAGCTAGCTCTCTATCTGTTTTTCTATCTATCTATATGTGTCTACCTATCTATTTACCTATCTACTGTCTATTTACTTTCTATGTATCTGTATATCTCTCTATCTCTCTATCTGTGTCTATCTATCTATCTATCTATCTATCTATCTATCTATCTATCTATCTATCTATCTATCTATCTATCTATCTATCTATCTATCTATCTATCTATCTATCTATCTATCTATCTATCTATCTATCTATCTATCTATCTATCTATCTATCTATCTATCTATATACACACACACAGACACACACCCACATACACACACACATTTTAGATACTAAACGGACAGTACAAGAACGACGTATTTTTAGGCACCTTTATACCTTACTCTCAATGACTGTATGCTAAATATTCAACATTTTTCTCCTATAACGCATGGGTCGAGTAATGAATGGTGTGCATGTTTTGATGTGACTAGACTTCATAGCGTCATGTTACAGCCTACTTAAGAAAGTTTATTCAGAGTTCGTCATTTGTCGGTTTCAGCAGTTAACTCTTCCTGTATCTATATAAAGAGTGTGGTAGGAGAGCAACTGCTGTTGTTTGTTTTATTAACGTCTTCTTCATCAAAATGATAAGACGCACATTCATATTCACACAGGCATTCACACATGCACGCATACATGCGCACTCACACACCACATTAAATTAAATTAAATTAACTAATCAAATGAACTGAGCTACTGGAGAATCAATTAAAGCTTTGGCCAAACTAACGCTCACATCAAAACTGATGTTATCAATAGAACTCATAGTTTGTAATTCCGTGGGCAAAAAAAGACGAATTTAACTACATTCAAGTAATACATGCTTCAAAGATACACTTTCATTACATATGCAGTTAACATTTTTACAATATTTTGTTTTAATTGAGTTTAGTATTATTCTATGTGCCATGCTTAAAACTGATCTGGTAATTCCACAAGGTTTATCATAACTCAGATTGAATTTAAACGCTTTCACAAATTTATTTTCTATCGAATTTTGAATTTCTTTAGACGATAATGGTATCGTTATTGCCTGTGAGTTAATATTTAAAGCACCGAGTTTTGCCGCATTATCAGCCCAATCGTTATAAAGAAATCCACAATGTGATGGAATCCAGCAAAAGTTCACCTGAGTACCGTTAGTTATCACACTATTAATAATATTTATAATTTCTAAAATAATTTCTTTTCTTTCACCATGACAATTTGAATTCAGTGCCTGCAAAGCAGACATAGAATCTACACAAATAACTATACTAAATGTACTCAAAGTTAGATTTCAAATTTTATTAAGAGCCATTAATATCGCAATTAATTCAGCAGTGAAAATGGAATATCCTTTACCCAAATAATAGGATTCTGATATATTAAAATCCGGTATTACAAACGCTGATCCGGCTTCACCTGTTTCAAAAACAGATCCATCGGTATATATTTTCAAATGTCCAGAATACTTTTCATACATATGATGTCGTGCTTCAACCGCCGTGAATTGTGTGAATGCTGTTTGCATGTCACCCGATAGATTCCAACCTTTAACAAGGGTTCGGGAAGAGCAACTGTAGTGTAAAGTTGAAGATTGCATGCCGCAGTGCTCCACAATTCAACACTATAACCTGTATTGTATGAACGAGGCAGAGTGTGTTGTACCATTTTCTAAATCCTGAGTTCTGTTTACAACGATTGTACAATACTCTACACAATGGTATTCTTATAGAATGTTTTTAAAAAATTCTGTTTACTATTCTTCATTTGCGAAAGAAATATATTGGGATAAGCCATTCTTTGCTAATGGTGACGAAAAGGTAGAAAACCAGTCTCACTTATATCAATCAATGCAAACATACTGTCTTGGAGGATTTCTGTCGGCTGCTCAAGATTCAGTTTCGGAACAATTCTTTGCGACACCACGAGTTAATAATGACTTACATGTACCCCATTTCTCCCCCCCAACCCCTCCCCCCACAGAAGCGTTATGCAATAACAGCAGGTTGTTTTTAAACTTTCTTTTGTAGATTCAGCTTTATTTTTCTGTAAAGCACGAACGCATGGCATAATTTTAAGCTGTTCGCAACACTTCAGTTCAGTTCAGTGGGTAGATTACCGTCCCCGGACACGGATGCATATAGGGGACTTTCAACACGTCTACACTGCCCAAACCATACCGTAAACAGAGCGAGGGGTTGCTGTTCCAGTGTTTGGAGGCCATATTGTGAGCTAACATTGAAACCACTCCAGAATAAAGACCATTATTGTGCGTTCATTGACTCAAGGATGCTTTTTGTAGGCACTGTAATACTTGAAGTATACAACAAAAGTCCGATTTTATTAGGATTTTTGCCCGATTTTCTGGAAATGAGTCTGCTTTACCCCGAACACTTATCAGTCACCATTATGGCAAACAATGGTTAATATTCATGTATTGAGTCAACCATTATTTGATTGTGCTGAATGAGCGGCGCATTGTTGTGCATCGATAATAATGATAACGCATGACGATGATGATAATAATAAGGAGGAGCAGGAGTGGAGAGGAGAAGGAGAAGAAGGAGGAGGAGGACGACGACGACGAAGAAGAAGAAGAAGTAGAAAAAGGAGGAGGAGGAGAAGGAGGAGGAGAAGAAGAAGAAGAGAAGGAGGAGAAGAAGAAGAAGAAGAAGAAGAAGAAGAAGAAGAAGAAGAAGAAGAAGAAGAAGAAGAAGAAGAAGAAGAACAAGAAGAACAAGAAGAAGAATAAGGAGAAGAAGAAAAAGAAGGAGGAGGAGGAGAAGGAGGAGGAGAAGAAGAAGGAGGAGGAGGAGGACAAGAAGAAGGAGGAGGAGAAGAAGGCGACGGAGGAGGAGGAGGAGGAGAAGAAGAAGAAGAAGAAGAAGAAGAAGAAGAAGAAGAAGAAGAAGAAGAAGAAGAAGAAGGAGACGGAGGAGAAGAAGGAGGAGGAGGAGAAGAAGAAGAAGGAGAAGGAGAAGAAGAAGAAGAAGAAGAAGAAGAAGAAGAAGAAGAAGAAGAAGAAGAAGAAGAAGAAGGAGAAGGAGACGGAGGAGAAGGAGGAGGAGGAGGAGAAGAAGAAGAAGAAGAAGAAGAAGAAGAAGAAGAAGAAGAAGAAGAAGAAGAAGAAGAAGAAGAAGAAGAAGAAGAAGAAGAAGGAGAAGAAGAAGAAGAAGAAGAAGAAGAAGAAGAAGAAGAAGAAGAAGAAGGAGAAGAAGAAGAAGAAGAAGAAGAAGAAGAAGAAGAAGAAGAAGAAGAAGAAGAAGAAGATAACGATAACAGAAAGAAAAAGAAAAAGAACAAGAACAAGAAGAACAAGAAGACACTTTATTGTCAATTTGTATCGGGAACTTCTGGGCCGCCTCCCCTGGGGAAGGCGTAGTCGCAGCTTGTTTCGCTCCCAAACCCAACTTACCTAATATTAGTTGTATTTTAAAATTTTGCTGAGTACCCGGAGAAAACCCCCGAGTCGTTGCCCGAGTCGAAAGTAAATAATATTCGGAGAAACATAACGCCCAGAAGCGCAATTGGTTTCTTGCCTGTGGACAAGTCAAGTTAGTGCCGTAAATCTCGCGGCCACAACGCCCGGTGAAGAAGAAGAAGAAGAAGAAGAAGAAGAAGAAGAAGAAGAAGAAGAAGAAGAAGAAGAAGATGATGATGATGATGATGATGATGATGATGATGATGATGATGATGATGATGATGATGATGATGATGATGATAATGATGATTATGATGATGATGATGATGATTATGATGATGAAGAAGTCGAGAGAGAGAGAGAGAGAGAGAGAGAGAGAGAGAGAGAGAGAGTAAGAGTGAGAGAGAGAATTGCGCGAAAGAATGCTCTCTCTCTCTCTCTCTCTCTCTCTCTCTCTCTCTCTCTCTCTTTCACTCTCTCACTCTCACCTTTCTCTCTCTCTCTCTCTCTGCTCTCTCTCTATCGCAAACACATACACACACTCACACACACACACACCCGCGTGCGCGCGTCCGCACACACACACACACACACATACACATACACAAATAAATCTGAATAAAATTGACGGCGCTTACTGGAGGAAGAAAAACACACACTTATTAACATAACGTGACGAACTTAATACCAAAGCCGAAGAACGTATCCGCCTATCTACAGCACTTGGAGCTTATCGCATAGGATTGGGCAACAGCGAACTACGCACACAATATATCAAGTATACTGTACTTGAAACTCCGGACAGTAAATACAAAAACACTCTAGCCAAATTTAATGTAAGTGTCTTCTTCTTCTTCTTCTTCTTCTTCTTCTTCTTCTTCTTCTTCTTCTTCTTCTTCTTCTTCTTCTTCTTCTTCTCGTTCTTCTTGTTCTTCTTGTTCTTCTTCTACTTCTTCTTCTTCTTCTTCTTCTTCTCATTGTTCTTGTTCTTGTTCTTCTTGTTCTTCTTGTTCTTGTTCTTGTTCTTCTTCTTCTTCTTCTTCTTCTTCTTCTTCTTCTTCTTCTTCTTCTTCTTCTTCTTCTTCTGTCTTGAGCAGCTTTTTAGCTGGATAAGCGCGATATAGAACACAAGATACGAGACGATTTGTTCGTCCTCATTTTTACACAAAAAATGAGACACGTGTTAAACATAATTTAAGCACGAAACAGCGGTAAAATGTTTAAAAAAAAAAAAGAAGAGGATTTGTTTCCAATATTTAATAATCGTTTTTATATAGTGCCTTTTCCAGCTCAAGATCTGCTCAGGGTCTGCTCAAGAGCTCAGAGCTCAGAGCGCCGGCTGATACAGGATCTAAATCATGCCGCCCGAGGCGCCCGCTTGGGCTTTTGGGCGCATGGCCAGACGCCTAGACGATTGACAGAAATGTCGTTTTCTTACAGACCCCCGTTGGGGTACCGGGGGTTTCAGTATAAATAGTATCCCCACTTTCTGGAAATTTAGTGCTTTAAATTCCCACTGTCGCTGTCTTTCTTATTTGCTCTTTCTCATTCCTGCTCTGTTCTATCAATCTGCTATACTATCTTCTTCTTCGCTAGACCAGTCACCTACCTTTTTTCTTGAAAACTCTTCCGGGACAAGACTCTTTATTTGTGTATGGGGTCTGTTGGATCAGCTTGGGAATATTAAACGCTTTCTGCCAGGTTGTCACTAGGGCTTCCTATGAGGTTATTATTTAGCAATGTAGGCATTTTATATGTATGTGTTTTGTTGATAATTTATAATGATGTTTGAATTCTATTTTGTTTTTGTAAACGGGGGTTCGATAAATTAGAGTACAACCTCAGCGTCCCCTGCGTGGGATGTCTTTATTGTAAAGTGACTGGCTGGTGGAGAGCTTTCCGTTTTACAACTAGGGTTGTTTCAGCAGATCTTTTATGCGGATCAGGGGTTGTCCGGTCCTGATTTGGCTCGGAAGAGTCCGCTGGACCTAAAGCAATAATGATGTAATGATGTAATGTTTTCTTACAGTAGATAAAGTTGACGACGGCAAAATGTGTCGCCTCTAGTCTAATAGGCCTACTGTACCGTGTGAGTGGTATAATGAATATCCTGATATTCTGTCACGCTGTCATTCTTATTGGCGCGTCTCATAATATTTTGTATATATATATAGGAAGCGGAGTAGTACATTGCACTGCCGTGAACATTCTGCGTGCCACGCCAAGTTGTGAAGCATGCGCCCTTCATAACAGCAGTTGAAAGAGCCAGGGTGTTTGGTTTATTTCTTTGTGTGACAAAGTTGTTTGCTTGAGAAATTGCATCGTTCTCACACATTAAGAAAAAGAAGAAAAAAGATGTAATTGTTAAAGGGGCGCACTTCGATCCCGCAACCTCGAAAAAATTTTTTTTTTTTATTTCAGTGTTTCCCCATTGAAGGGGAAAAAATTACTCTGTATGAAGTATCGTAGTTGTTTTTTAAATAAAAAAATTGCGTAGTGTGTGTGTGTGTGTCTATTAATAGCAACCGCTAGCTACCCTTCTTGAGCTAAAAATAGCATCGATCAAAACCGGTAATTAAGTTGCTGAAACCAAAACGAAGTTTCTCGGTCAGGTTTTTTTCGTTATAGGTTAATGCAATAGGCCCTACCCTACCCTACCCTACCCTACCTTACCTTACCCTAACCTACCCTTCCCTACCCTACCCTAACCCAGTTACCAAAGACGTACTGCTGAAGCCGCGTGGTTCATTCAGAAATATCCTATCCTATCCTATCCTATCCTATCCTATCCTATAACTCAAAGTGTTAAACAGCCCAAGGTATACACGATCCAAAGCAAGCATGGCATATGCCTTACAGAAGACAAAAAAAATCTTGGATAGATGGACAGAGTAGCCTACTGCTATGACCTTTACAACCACACACCAAACGGAGACCCATCAGTTCTAGCATGTCCCCAGAACAGAGAAGGGGAAGAAATCCTCCCAATTCTCCGAGAAAAAAATTGAGGCAGCAGTGCAATCACTGAAGAAGGGGAAGTCAGCGGGAGTGGACAACATACCCGCGGAATTGCTTCAAGCAGGGGAAGAAGCGATGATTGACGCCCTCATCATTAGCTGTAGGAAGATCTGGCAGAGTGTTAAGTGGCCTACTATACACTCGCTTGTCATCACTCTTCCCAAAAAGGGCAACCTTCAGGAGTATGAAAATTACCGCACCATTCAGAAATAGTCTATGGTTTTAGGGTGCCGTTAAACAAGGGGGAATCATTCTCTGTCAAAACAGAAGTGGGCAATTCAAACTCTAGTTGTGGGTTTGAGTCACGAAAGTTTCTTTTAGCATTTTTGGATAAACCCGATTTCGCCAAATTAAAGTAAACAAAAAGCCTTCTTTCATCGGGGCCCCCTTAAAGATGAACAAAAGTCTTATGACTAATGTTCGTTTGCGATATGTATTTGCAATTAGGGTAAGTCATTTGTTGTTATGATGGTCAACGGTTGTTAAAACCAACCTCTCAGCTTTGAATTTAGGCCTTTTTTCCTCCAAATGTGCCCACTATACACACTTTCCCAGCGGTGCTGTTTTTTCAAAACCAACCGTTTAGAGCCAACCATTTATTAGTAGAGCGGCAACCATTTAGTAGAGCCAATTAACCGAGTATAATCAACCTTGTTTGGCATATAAACCAGTGAATGTATTGATTTCTAGCAACGTCGTACTTTTCAAAGAGGTTAGTTATTTGTGGGGGTTTCATTTTATTTATTTCTTAACACTATGAATTTGAAGAGGATCAGTGACGTCTTTGATGGAAGAGAGAGTCTGCGCATGGTTCAGCTTAAATAAAATTAGCGATGAGCTTCACTATCTTTTTCTTGTAATATTGCATTACTAAAAGACAAACGTAATGTTGTGCTACCAAATGATATACACCACCACCTAAATATACATAAACTTAATGATCTAATAAACGCAAATTCTTCAAAGAAGAAGACAAATTTATGTTTATTTATTGAATAATTTGTTTACTGCTCAAATAGTACGATTGAATTGAATAAATTTCTTTGTGTATATTTATTTTCTTCTCTCACTTTTACAGTTATGACATATGGGTTTGTGCCTGTCAGAAATGCTACATTATTCATATTATGAACGTATTGTACTGAATGCATGGAATGATGTGAACGCACACAGCTGTTTTGATTTTGCTTTGTCAGTGACGTTATATGTTTGTCCCACTTGGCTGAAAAACCCTCAAAAGCTAGATCCGTAAATAAACTTGTAAACTTGGCGCTGATATGCGTGATCTTGGGGTCCTCTTTAGCCATGTTTTCTTAGAAAGGCGATTTGATTTATGCGTAAGCTTTAACTACACGGAAGGAAATTCAAAAATGCACAACAAGATGTTCTTTGTTGGAGAGAAGCGAGAGGGAGAGAGAAAGAGAGAGAGAGTGAGAGAGAGAGAGAGAGAGAGAGAGAGAGAGAGAGAGAGAGCGTGTTTCTGAACACTAGATGATGATGTAGGAAGGAACTAAAGATTCAGTGTTTGTTGAGTACTGCAATCATTATGGTTTGTTGTTAGCGAGTGTGTGTACGTGTATGTGCATGTGTTTTTATTATACTGTATGGTGTTTATTGTTTATGTGTGGTGCGTTCATTTGTGTGTAGCGTTCATATTTTCAGTACTCGGCCGTAAATAACTCGATGCAGACTACATACTGTAGTACGATATAGGTGTGTCTTACTGTTAGTTATTATTTATAGGATCCAGAAAACTGCAAAGAGCTGAATAAGTACCACAATCTTAGCTAGGCCTATTGACTTCAAGTTTGGTATGATATGACTGTACCACAGGCACCGCATCTTTTAATAGCGTCCATCTCTCTACTAAGTATGCAGGCAGCACTCCACTTTGTATACATCCCAATACGGGCGCCTGTGGACTGTACCATCCAGTATGCGTTTTCGCATAATTTGTCTAATACCGAGAAATTATTAATGTTTTAGTAAGTAGAAAAAAATGCATTCGTAGATGGGTATTTATTTATTTATTTATTTATTTATTTATTTATTTATTTAAACGCGTTTTTTCTAGTTCATGAGCTGCTCATGGCATAGTGATGTTGTGTTTAGAAAGATTGCAGCGTAAGTTAATAGGCTACAGAACGTAGCCTGTCTCTGTGGCAATGCGATATCTTATCGTGGGTAATATTTGCATGGAATCTTCATTATAAGCGCTATGACCACGCATAACAAGCTGTTGTGAAGCGGGCGTCTGCTCTGTTCTTTAACATGTGAAGACGCAGTCATTTGCGGGGGCATTGTTCATATAATATTTTCAATAAACGGAAGAAAAAGAAGAAGAAGAAGAAGAAGAAGAAGAAGAAGAAGAAGAAGAAGAAGAGGAAGAAGGAGAAAAAAAAAGAAGAAGAAAGAACATAAAAATAAAATATGCATAATACAAAATAGCTATGAACGAAATTAGCCACAGGGAAGTTTCTCTGCACGATTATCCTATATCACGCGATACAACAAGGCAACAAAACCTCAATTATTTCCTAATTCATCCATTGTGCTGTGTCGCTACAAGAAGGACATTTGTTTTGAGATAGGGAGATAATATGGTAGGTTTTTAACAAATCGATTTGACAAGTGCTACACGAAGTTTAGGTTCTATTTTGGGAAATATTAGAAAACATAAAAGGTATGAAGTTGTAAGGAAATAATCATTGTGACGGTGGGTCTATTATTACTGGGCTCTGCACAATAGAATGCTATTGCCCACTCGTCTTTGTCTGCAGGGTTCGGCTAGTGTAATCACCCTGTGACTAATCTTACTACATTTATAAGTTTAGCTCGGTCTGTGTGCGGATAGGGTTACAGAGATAGGGAGAAAAGTGTAATAGCTTCACTGACACACTAGCTCTCGCACGGTTATGAAACATAGGTAGTCCAGCCACTTGTTAACAGTAAATATCACACATTTATTTCCTCTTCTATATACATAATTCTCTAAACACTCTATTAACTTAAATGTCCAAATTCACTTCGAATAGTTCGTTCCATGATGGGTCTATGCTGCTACTGTTCTTGTCTCATCTATTTGTTTTGTCTGGCCTAATGTTGGTTTCAGGAGAGTGGATTACCGCACAGTCCTTCTATGTCAGTGTGGGTGCACGCTTTCGGTGTCACTTAACTGCAGTTGAGGTGTGGTGATGGTGTCTCCTCCTTGGTTGTCGACTATAGGGCTATCGTAGCTCAGTGCTAGATGCTCCACTGCAGGTCGAATGTTAGGGGTGACGCTTAGTGGTCGTCCTCCTGCCTCGGGCCAACGATACCTGCTCGTCTTTTTGACAATGTCAGGCTGTGGCTATACTAGGTTGAATTGAATTTCACCCGTCCCTGCTTTAGTCTTCTGCTAGCGATCTTTCAGAGCGTGGCTCCGTCTCGTGTGAGAGTTAGGCACAGAATGACTCCCTAGCCTTGCGGTCAGCAAAAGCCCCCGAAAACTAGCACTACAAGTGGCGCCTCTACGGGATGTCTCTGGCCCTACGTCAGCTAAATGAGGTCACTGCCTAACTGAGCCAGCGTTAGCGTACACATACTTAGCACACAACTGACTTGCGTCGTCTGCTTGGCATCGACTTTAATTTACAAAGGCTACAGCAGGCTGAACTATTTAAGGCGAGAAGTCTTAGTGCAGGGTCTAAATCTAGCCTTCTGTGACAGTCGTTAATTTGAATGTGACATTCTGTACAGTACGTTGCTTTGTTGTTGTTGCTGTTTTTGTTGTTTGGGCGCAATTTTGAACTGGACTTCAGACGCACTTTTATTTATTTTCAGATGAGCGAGTTTAATCCTCGTGCACACCATGGCTCCTTCGACCGACGGGGGAAAAGCCAGCGGTGAGCAGTACACCCATCCGCATTATATTCTGTGTAAGTAAATTCCATATTGCGTAATGCTATTTTTATTATTGCGCATACGATGGAGTTAGGTTTGCTGTGGTACTGTTTCGGGATGAGAGTGTACAAAAACCGAGGTCTAGTCTGTGCACGCAAACATTCCATCGCACGGGCTTTAAAGATCCCGATGCCAACGTTCTAGACGGACGAGTGCCAGCTACACCAATGACGCACGCAGCAAATACTTCGCTCTCATGTCCATCCC